>OZ012661.1:67220974-67375118 GCA_963942545.1 Oxycera nigricornis | reverse complement strand
ACTAGGATTTGACCCACGAACATTTCAAGCAAAGGCTATCTTTCACTATCACGGACGGTTCCCGCTAGCAGTTGACCACAGCCAATGGAATACGTTGTACAAACACCTAAGCGATTTAAAAGGCACAGCAGGCGTTCAGTTCCCAGAGAACCAATTAGGATCTTTGAAACGTTACCAGATACCTGTAGGCGTTGGTAGCATAACACTAAAACATGCAGAACTATTCAAGCTATTTGAGATGATGGAGTTTTTCAATATGGTTATGCACCACAACAACCTGGCTTCGGAATGTGTTAAGGAATATTACGAGTTGTACTGTAACAGGTGCAAAGAGAAAGATCTGTTGAAGCTAAGCCATGAGGACTTTTTCATTCCATCTCGAATATATTATATAAATATTAACTATTCAAGACTTTTTTATGAATTTCCAATTTTATGCAGTTGTAATCTTATTTTTGATGTTTTGAAATAAAAAACAACACAATTATACATTGCAAAATAAAACATATTTTATTCTCACACTAGTAATACACATTATTCATTAAATAATACATATAAAGGTTGATACAATTTTGAGCGGCACATCTTGTTGTAGACAATGGGTCGTGAATTCTACAGGTTGTCTTAAAATTCTTGAGCTCTCTCAGTTTTGGTATCTATAGCTGTATTACGTTAGCATTTGATAAATATTTTCTTAAAAAACTTTCCTTAATAGCGCCTTTCACGTATATAATCGTTTCGTTGAACTCTGTCAAAATTTCTGCAAGTCGATTATAATCCACATCACCATCACACCATCGTAAGCCGTTGATATTAGTCACATCAAAATCATTTTGACGATGCGCTTTCGGGTGTAACTCCTGATAAGGAAATGGTGGAGCAAAATGATGAACCACAGGTAAAGTTGATTCAAAAGGTAAAACAGCTAGTTCTTTTACAAAATATTGACCGTTTCCCCCGCACACAAACTGGATGTCTATAATAACTTGTGCCATGTCTCACTGTAACACGGTTTGCAATGAAATGAAAGAAATATTTAGAGTAGTGGTGCTTATATTTTATTCTGACAAAAAATTTGATTTCACCATAAGTGTAACGAGTAATTACTTAATTTCATAACAAAGCAAAAATAACTTAGCTACTTACTTATTTCATATGAATACATAACATATAAATTCAGAGATATAAAATTCATTAAAATAATAAGTGTATTAATATTTATTCTCTATACAAAACTGTAAGTGTTGCCATAGCTGTCTGATCTACACCTTTTGAAACCATAAGGGTAAGAGAAATATTCATCTGTCACAACTCTTTTGTCAAAAGTGAATCTGAAGTGTTTTTTTTTCGGGTTCTGATACAACAACCCCTGGCTGTTTTCGCTTGATTTTACGCTCTGTTGTCACACGTACGCCTTCAGTTGAATCTTCATCCAAAACTAAAGATTTTAGGCATTCAAAATTTACAACTTTCACGTTTTCGAAGTAAAGAGTTATTCCTTTACATTTAATCACATGTTCAGGACCATGTTCAGTTTCAATTTTTAACCCATATATCTTAGGACCTGTACTCACATATTCCGATATATAAGCATCAGAACCATAACATGCCACCTCATTGGTCAAATCACCCAGGAAATCAGAGATTGGAAAATTCATGGGTTTGTCTTTACTATCCACAAATATGACACTGTCTGTATCACAGTACAGAATCGAGGAGCTCAGTTTTTCTAGTAATCCATATAATTTAATTCTAGCTAGAGCCGTTGTATATGTAGCAATAGGTATGTTTGCATGTGGTAAAGTTTTTAGATTTTCCTCTACATATTTCCATGTAACCCACAAGTTATCATCATCAACCGGGTAAATTGAACAAATTTCTATACCTGGTGATTGGAGAAATTCACAAAATTGATTGAAATTATTAATGACTTTAGTGTTTGTTTGATCATCCCTTTGGCCGAACTTCCCCCACAATGAGTTTAAACAAAGTTTAGCAATATTACGTCGACCAGATTTTTTTTGAATTTGTTTTTTATCAAGAATGATACATTCCCTTCTCTTGTATGATTCAATAAAACTATCTTTACCCTCATCTGATATATATTCATTACCCCAACCGCTGGCCATCTGTGTAATTTTTAAAAAATTATTGACATACTCAGTAAACAATCCGCCAGTTTTTGTGTTAGGGTCGTACACTGTGTACTCATACTTCCACACCTCATACACTTTTAAAATTTTGTACCCCTTTTCAACAGCTAAGGCTATTTCAGGAATTACCCATGTACCAGTGAGTTGCCGCTCATCACCTGAATGATCGCAACTTGAAATGTTATTACCTTCAGCACATTTTCTACAAAGTGTAAAATACAATTTATTGTCGTTTTTCATGGGTAACACAGGTATCAAAAGGTTGTTAGGTGCAATTACATCACATTTTATGAAACCATGCATTGAAATAATTTCATGTATGGGAAGGATGTTATCATTTCGAAATATCTCAGGATGTTTTATAGGGTACGGTGCGTATTTGTTAATATACGGATAAAGACTAGTAAAGTCCAAATAACGTATTACTTCGCCTTTTTTGACAGCATGGTATAATTTGAACACCTCAGTACGACCTCCAAATAGAACATCCCGCGCACATATTGGACGATTTATGTCATTATAATATCGTCGCAATTTCTCATTTAAAAGCTTGTCTTTATTTAGTACACTTTTAAATTCACATTCCCATGTATATACTAGATTGTATTCATGTCTCTGTATTGCCTCGATACGTCTTTGTGTACTTTCATGTCTTTGATTTAAAGTTTCTAAAGTCTGAAGGTTATTTTCCCTCGATTCTTGAAATTTAAAACAATCTCTACAACCGTGATAGTAACATCCAAAGAACTCATAGACATTATTTGACTCTTTATGAAAACCGTCGACGTATAACCCACACTTATCCAACTTTAACTCACCGTTCTTGTTTGCTGAGATTATCAGACCGTTAATTTGGGAGTTTTTCCAGGCTAACCACATACAGGCAATGATGGAATGTGTTTTACTTTTGAAATAACTACTTTTAGGCATTACACCCAAGGTATTTTTGTCAAGATAATTTCTTCGAAAAACTAGCATGCAATTGTGAGACTTTCTATTAAAGGGTTCACATTGGTCAATTTAATAAATTCATCCATAAATCTTACACAACCGCGTCGTAAAATATCAACATCATTTACACAATATCGTAACAACTCATCTCTATTATTGAAAGTGTCTTGTGCTTTCGTACTGTACCAATTTAAAAAATCCTTTCTTTCCTTAGGCTTCATTGTATCGCAACCGTACATTTCAGGTGGGGGGTATTGACCGATATAATTTATATTATCTACAGTATTGAAATAATAAGGATAGTAACCTTTAGCACTGTCTTCAATATCGAAAACTTGTGGAAACTTAGAAAGTGGAAACGGCAGGAAATTTAAAGAGTCAGCAAATGAAACTTGTTCACATGTCAACTTCATAATTTTGGTTCCATTCATTAAAGGTTCAATATGTTTTTTTCTAGCTATTAACTCCGAAATCAAGAAATGACCATCATAGCCTTGTAAATTATGTGCATAGCAATATACGTTGCTCACATACGGTCTGGGTATTAAACAATAGTCTAGAAACCTTTGCACAACAGAGGATTGATCACTTTTTTCAAAAATATGCTGTCTGACACCACATGTATCACATGGTTGTTTAATATCTTCATCTTGATAACAATTGTGACAAACATGTTGTGCTACAATTAGATTTGCAACATGTACAAAAGTTGAAGAGCTGTCACCATACAGACCGTCTTGAGTAGTTTCACAATCAAAAAATATGATGAGAAACGTTTTATCCTTTCTACCTATGTAGGGCTTTATAAAACAGTTATGTTGGGCCGGTTGTATTTTTGAACACATCTGACAGAAGTATTCGTCACATTGATGTTTGAGTCCTTTCCTGTATGTAAAATTTATAAATTTTGTGCAAAATACACATATCTTGAAAGTGTCACATACAGTTTTTCCTCTTAACTTTTTATCTAAATGGTTAGCGAAACATAGCGGTCCTCTAAACCCGCGATTACACTCGCTACAATCAACCATCTGTGATACATACACGCAGGGTGGGAATGTGATACAGTACGGACATTTCATTTCACATTTATGAAGCGAATGATTTGAAACTTTATCGCAATAGTTACAAATATAACTTTTGGAAAACAATCCGGTGACCGATTTTATGACGTAAAAATGTTTTGTACTCTCGAAATAGAAGAGGTAAATTTTTTTTGCTGCTATATCCCGTAGTGGAGTTTTAAAAAGAATGGAATGTGGATCTCGAATATTATCAAAAACAACAATTTGATACGCACTTAAGTATTTATGAAATTTATAAAGATCTAGGATATTGCAGCCATTTTCTCCAATTACCACTTTAGAATTTTTACACAATCGATCAGCCTTAAAATCTAACGATTGTAAAATGACTAAATTATTTAAACGATTTATATTACCCTCAGCCATTTCCATTGCATAACAAATACTCCTAGGTAAGCATGAAAGATCCTTAGCGTTAGCGACTTTTCCCACATCCACTAAAACTTTTTTTCTTTTTAAAAGGTCAGCATCATCTGTGTACTTTTTATTTACGCGCCCCCCGCCGGAAGGAATGTTTACGATATCAGCATGGAATTATTTGATATCATCCGAAAGAAATTTAGTGTTGGACTGGTTAACATTCGCTATAAGGCCAATTATATATTTACCATTAATTTCCTGAATGGGCTTTAAAGCTGACCATATGGGTTTCACGTGTGGTGAATGCGGGAGTGTTATTGCAAAACTCATTTTGCACTCCGGATTTGCGTTGGCACCAATGTTTTCAAGTACCTTATCGAAAATTTTCTCCAGTGCACTTTAAGGGCTATCGGTTATATTGGTGAAACCTTTAATCTGAAAGTTTAAGGTGACACCTGTGACATTAATTTTTTTAAATAACTTCTCTTTCCGAGAAATAATTTTAAACGACCTCGATAAATCACTTGAACCTTCCCCTTGTTGATTACTTTTACCAGCACATTCTTGTCGAACATCATAAGACCTGGACGTGTCTTCATTTTGAGCCAAAAGATTTACTATATCACTTAACAAAACATTTGAAAACGACGTGTGATGTAGCTTTGAAAACGCTATTAACTGTAATAAAAATCTGTACTTTTCCTCTACTGTCGAATGAATATTTCCATTTCTAAATATATCAGCTGTGCATCTTAACCACGTAATGCATGTTTCAAAACTTTTTGTTGCTAACATTATTTTAAACTTCTTAATTATTTTTTCCATCTTTTAATATTATTTAATTTCCCTTATTTCTATTTAATTTTATATTTTATTTTAAACTTCTTAAAATGTTGATTAATTTTTCCTCTCCAAACGTGAAAGGTATCACACGGTGCAGCTCGGCTCTTTGCTGGCGCAACTTGACAAGGCGCCCAGCGCGCTTCTTCTTTTTGGGGGGTTATACAGGTACAGACTCACGTGATGAGCGTGCACGTTGCAGTCGCCTTTGTAGCTCCTCTATAGTTAGTGGTTGAGGTCCTGGAAGGGGTAATGTTCGGCGATTTACAACTTTCAGCTCTTGACCCTTATCTGCTGTTGTTGTTGTTTTCGCAAATAAGGTCGTTTTTACGAGTTCCAAACTCGATTTAGCTGGTTCTTCATTAAAGGCTTTCAGTTGTTGCTGGATATCCTGAATATCAGGCTTCCCTTCTTCCTTTAAAAAATTCGTAGAATATCTTTTGCGATATTCGTCCAAAGTTATACGCTTAGGTATACTTTTGTTTGGACGATTCATCCTCAGCTAACCTAAGTCAGCTGAAAAATAGGCCTTGTGGGGCCACAATCTTTAAACAAAGTATGCCTGTAAGATAAAAAAAAATTGTATACTTAAATCAAATAACAATATACAACAACAATATAAAAAAACCTACCGTTCCTGTACCACAAACAAACACTAAAGTCTAATAAAATTTGTTCAACCGTAGCTATCAGACTTGGAAAACTTTTGCGTGATAATCAACTGCAACACTTCACTTTTATACTGTCTTCGCACACGTAAGGTGTTATGGATAAGTAATTCCAAACCTCAACAGCAGATGTTTTCACAATAATTACTACAACATGAAACAGGTGATACTTGAAATCAAGCAATCTCTGAATTAATATTTTTGCCATCTGCCTCTCAAGCCACCTATACCGCACGAGTAAAGTAATTAAATATGCACTGCTTAAAACACATTTTTCCGCAGACACTAATTACATTCACCCTCAGTTGGTTCAATATACAGGTCTCTTAATGTCCAGCGATTTTTGCCTCAAGCGCACCAAGCAAGCGTAAGCAAGCATAAAGCATCTTCCAATTGGCATACACACAGTTTAATTGTGGATTACGCCATTTCGTATCATTCCATTGCACATGCATTCAACTCATGACGCGTAACATTCGACAACAAATCCACAACCAGACGTTTAGGATCCTCCCTGACGTCATCCATTTCAGTTTAAGATGCAGGTGATATTGAAATCTTTCCAATAATATTTCTTTTTTCGCAAGTCTGTTGATTCGTAAGCGAGTTAAGTAATATGCACCCATTGATGATACGCTCGAATCAGTATGAATGGCTATTACCATTAAAATTTCACACTTCTTTTCACCCTTCGTTCGCACAAATAAGTACAGCAATACGGCGTAAAGAAATCAATGGGTGCATATTACACTAAGCTAAATTTTAAACAGAGCCACAGAAAATGTACGTGCAAGGCTTTAACCTGTAACTATCATTCGTTTCCTTAAACAGCTGCTTCATACATTCGCTTGAAGGAAAACTTGAATTAACATGCTCCGTAGCGCCAACGAACGAAATTCGAGTTGAATTCGCACATGAAGGTGCATTTACGTTTGTCGTCTGGTTTTCTGCGCGCCTGTTTCACCATTTTACAACGCTAGTACGATCGAAATTCAACTTGAGTTTGAACATACATCTATAGCTGCAGATATTACATATCGATATTACAAGGAGCTCATCGTAAGCAAGTTAATTGTATGCACTCCTCTGCTGGTACGATCGAAATTCAAGTTGAGTTTGAACATACATACATACATACATTAATATAGTTTCTTTTGCAAGTCTCTGTGTTGATTCGTAAGCGAGTTAATTGTGTGCACTCCTCTGCTGGTACGATCGAAATTCAAGTTGAATTCGCACATGAAGGTACAGGGTATGGGTATGGGGTTTTCTGTCTGGTTTTCTGCGCGCCTGTTTCTCCATTTTACAAAAATTGACTTTAGCAGCCTTTCTAACGTACTCTTAGCTTCCTTACAACCAACCAGTTATGCACACAACATCTCCAAACACATGACACATCTCACAAACTACAGCAAAAACATCTGACCCTATTTCTACCACCTTTGATTACCTGACGCACCCAACCGCAACACGCCGATCCTCTATAGCCTTCCATCAACGTTCAAAATCATCGCCAACCACCTGATCTGATATTGCATTCTACCAGCGCCGCCAATCAACACCACACACCTGATCCTCCACACCCTACCACTACCTCACGCAACCAATCAACCACAACAACCTTCTACTAACACTGCAAATCACGGCTCTAACCCAGACCCTCCATAGCCTTCTATCAACGCCGCCAATCACCGCCACACACCTGACCAAACCTCTACACCCTTCTACCAACACTGCAAATCACCGCATGCCACCTGATAACCCCAACCAACCAACCGCGACACCCCTCTTACAAACAACAAATCAACGCCACCACGCGATCGTACCCCAGACTCAAAATGGCACTGATCCCCCATCAAAACCCCTTATAACCTAGTACACCAAGAGCCGAGCTACAGTGATTGGTTGTGATTGAAAAAGTGGCTACCACCCAAACAAAACCCAGTTCGAAGGTACGTCACTTACTACTGTGATGGTACTATCTACTTGTCAAATATATCCAATGCACGCTTTCTAAGTTGACGTCGTGTTTTTATAGTATTCTAAGTTCTGTTCGATGATAACTTTCTCACTTTTCTCTCTTTTTTACAGTTAGGCACTGACTTCAACTGCTTATTTGCTACTTTAGTACCTGCTTCAGTGGTCTGTTTCCTGCCTTTTTAAAAATGGACTTTGCTGTTTCAACGACTTGTTTGCTTATAACTTTTGCCCCAAATAATGGCTGAAGATAGCGTACCAATCCACTAAAAAAGCTACCAACACCCCTCTCTCGCTGGTACGTAAGCGACGATCGATACAATTCTCCAATGTCAGATAATTTACCCCACACTGGCCACAGTAGTAACGTGCAAAGTGTGAATTCATCTCAATAGAATAGAGGTGTATTAAATCCCGTATCGAAATTATGTTGATATTTCGAACTTGCGAATATTTAAAGATTCTTACTTTCATGTGGAATGAAGCATGACTAAAGCTGTAGTAAAGCTAGGTTCAAAGTTGACGAGCCCACCGTGATGGTCTGTAACTTTGATTGAGATACTTTCAATAAAAGTTTTTTCAAGTGGATAGTACTCCACATGATCGAATCTAAAAACGCTATCACAACTTCCCAGAGGAATCGCTCGTAGATTTCTTACCAGTTTACTTCCTTTTATTCTGGGTTTAATGATATCCGTGAAAACATATATCAAATTGTTTCCTTCACAATCATCAAAAGCTTTTGAGGATGTGTCATGATGTGTTCTGTTTTCAAGTACAGACAATGATTTTTCCAGCTGACTTATATTGTCCCGCATTATTGATTTATCAATCGACTCTTCTATTGTTGAATTGATCGATCCACTTCTATTGGAACAGGAGTTGTAGCATTTGAACCATCGGCTCTTTTGTATGGCTTGTTAATAATGGTGTGAAAATCAGTTTCAACCTACTCATCGGGTAATATTTCAGCGCCGGATTCTTTAGCGGTGCGGGATATAGACCCTCGGATTGCTGAGGCAATTTTAAAAAACACGTGCTTTTTAATTCATATGCTGTGGTTCCAGATGGCTTTTTTTATCAAGTAGCTCTTCGTCATTTAATTCAATTTCGCTTTGTAACAAAGCTATGAAATCTGTTATTGTAATCGGTGTCGCAATAAGCAGCTCTACATTAAGCTTCACGCCATAATCTTTCAGATGAAATGTATGGGTGGTCGGTGGAATACTCGCTTCTTTATCCTGTTTCTTCCTCTAACTAGTTGACGGATAAATATATTGATCAACCAGCTGTGATAATTCATTGTGGTTTCGTTTTTTTCTTGGTATCTGTCCAATCATGAAATCTATAAGCGCTCGGAATGATTCAAATTTTGCATCTGACTTTAAATAAACTTTCTCAGTAACTTTTCCGGATGGATGTTTGCAAAAATCTCTTTCTTCTATAATGTCTATGTCGGAGATCACCTTTCAATCTCTATCTTTTTCGATACGATCGTACATTATTTGTTTGATTTCGTACAGGTAATAGTTATAATAGTCAGGTCTAATTGCAAAGAAAAATGACGAAAGAAATGATGTACAGTTCATATCATTTTCCTTGTAACATAACTTTTGCAAATAATTAGCATCCCATCGAAAACAAACATATTTCTTTCCCAATCCAACAACTTTAGTGATTATTGCTTTTGAATCTTTTTGAACTGGTAAAGATTGGGGTACTTCGGTAACGTATAGGGAGGTATAGAATGTTTAGAAATTCCGCTGCTACCTGATCCGCTTTTCTCTTTTCTTTGGTAAAAGGATCCCCGTTATTCCGACATACCAATTGCGGGTAAACTTACACACACTCGGTAATATATTTTCAAAAGACGATAGCGTATTGTCAGGCTAAATGCCTAGGAAACTATTGCTCAAGAGACACACGTAGAACTCTTCATCTCATCAATTCAAGTTTTTAACTTTGGAACTAGGCTCGGTCTTCAATTTTAACAGTTCATTTTGTCGAGCAGGCTTTCTTATGGGAATGTCAGTCGCAAATTGATCATACTTTAGACGAGAAGGTCTTTACATAGATTGCTTACCAGACTTTTGACCTACTTCATCGAAGTCTGACTCTACAGAACCTCTATCATCTTTTGCATCTAAATCAGTGAAAACGTCATCGCGTTACACCATCACTGCCGGTTATTATCTTATAGTACTTGCTGGCTCCTTCAAATGAATCAGCTACAATTTTCCTTATTTTGGAAGCAGGTTTAAGACTTTTTGCTATCCCACTTGCTAAAAATCGCCGCTTAAAAGCAGCATGGAATGCCCGCTTTGGTGTTTTTATTTCGTTTACCGATTCAAATATCTCCTCCGGCCGTGAAGGCGAAGTTCGTGTGGGTATTTCGTTTTTAAATGGAAACCTCGTCTGTGTACTGCTTTCACGCAAATTCTTATGTTTTTGCCTATCCATGCGATCTTTCGATGAGATTTTCAGCTTTCGTCTCCAAAAATGATTTTTATCTTCGTCTTTCATTTAAAAATTGTCCTAGGACATTTGGGTACTGATACCATTTTGTTATATCATCTTGGCGCTTATTGTTCAGTATCATATTCATGGTTCTGTTAAACAGAGTCTGTGTACTAGCGCTCTCAACTGTCTCCTTTAATCGTTCATATACTTCCAGGGATAATAGAAGCATTTTATTAAGACAGCTATTTCTATGCATATTCTTCAATTAAAGACCCTATCACACCTGAAAAAACATTTTCTAACAGTTCAGGCAAAAACCCTTTTTGCTTTACTTACACTTTACGCTGTCGCGAAACAGAACTGAAAGCTTACACATCTCTTTATATTTGCGCAGTTGTTACTTTTTGACATGGTATATGATTACCCTCCAATGTATTGTCTGTGATTTCGTATAGAGTTTAATTTACTTCAGGATCGGCGGTTTTCAGTATACCCTTTCTTAAACATGGACTTGCTTTTTTAAGAACGTATAGCATATGCTTGTTGTCCTTTAATCTTTTCATTCGTGACACCATTGACTTCTTGAAACTATCTGGGGAGCAATAACACGTTAAAAACGTTGAGTCAATTATATCGGTGCGAAAACGTAAGGTGTCATTTATATCCTGTGTTAGGCCTATTAACAAATAGCTATGAGGTTTTTGAGTTATTTCTTTAGATAATCTCATGAGTTCCGGAATGTTTTCAGGGTATATCTGTTTAGCGAGATGATGAAATTGACTCTTGTCTCGTTTGTTCTTGAAGCATACTAGATACTTACAGTTAAGCGAAATATCCCGGCAAAATTTTCATTGATGGAGAACATTCTTAGTCACCAAAATGATAGAAAGGTCAAGATGATGCGATCCTTTTGTAAACAGCTCACATACCTGTCGTGAAAATGCATTTAACATCATGTCGTCCAGTATAATGATCGTTGGTTGATTCGTACTGTTTGGAAATTCTTCAGGAATAAATCTGATATGTTCTTTATTCTTATAGGGCATATGTGTTTGTATTGCATGCTTCTCAACATTGCACCAAATAATTTTCTTCAATGACGGTCGTATCATCGCAGCGTTTCCAAGAAAATTTCCATCATTGTCATCTTCCCACAACCAGACGGTCCAGCTACCATCATTGTAAAAGGGTGTTTAAGGTGTAGCATCATTTTGTGTTTGGAGAAGAAGAACTTCTTATAAAAGCTATTACATAACTTTCATTTATAATTTTTTCAAGATGAGTAGAAGACAAATTGTAGATGAACTTCATAGACCCGTACGAAAAAAATTTGAACGTCGACATGTTTTTATAAGGGGTATTGATGATCTTTGGCAGGCAGATCTGGTTGAGATGACGCGTATGTATCTGAAATTCGTGGTTATAACTATAATTCTGTTGACAATAATTGATACATTTTCCAAGTACGCTTGGGCTCTTCTCGTCAAAAGTAAAAATTCCAATAATGTGGTCAGTTCTCAAACAATGACGTATATCCAGAAGTTTGCAAACTGATGATCGAAAATATTTTTTTAATAAAATATTTCGCCAGATGATAAAATACTTTGAAATAAACCATTATTCTACATTCAGTGCATTAAAAGCATCAATTGTCGAGAGTAAGTGAGTGAGTGAAGAGTAAAATGTGGAAAGATTCTAGCATGAACGTAAATTACCATTGGCTCAGTCTTATCAGTCAATTTGTGGATAAATACAATACAACAAAGGATCGTACCATTAATATGCAACCTGCCCGTGTTAATTCATCAAATTAAGTTTATCTACAATCAAAAGTATATAGGAAGCTGAAAGTCACTTCTAAGCCTGTATACAAAATCGGTGATCATGTTCGCATAGGCAAGCACAAACATATCTTTCAATAAGGCTACACGCCGAACTGGTCGACAGAGATATTTAAGGTGAATGAAGTAAGGAAACATAATCACGCTCGAAGATTAACAAGGTAATATCATCAAAGGAGGTATTTATGAGCCAGAATTTAGAAACGTAAGGAAGATCGCGTATTTGTAAAATGGCTTGGATTTCCATCATCTTATAATTCTTGGATTGATATAAAAAGTGTTCTTTAGCACTCGGACTTTCAGTCAATATGTTGAGCTTAAGGCACGAATACGACCGTTGAAAGACATTCAAGAATCTGGATCTTGAGGAAAATAAGGTACTGAACCTTGTGAAAACTGGTTTCTTTTACACCAACTTGTAAAACCACGTCAAGTTCTTCTTCTGCTCCTTGATAATGAGTGCCTTCACTTCACCATCTGATGTTTAAGCAGAACATTTAAGTATGTCTCCAGATTGTGTGTTTGCTAGCTGTAAAGACGTTTGCGGCCAGTATGATAAACCACTTGAAAAATCAGACAAATACCACATACCATCTTTTTCTACTATATTGAAAATTGTTATGCTAACAATTCTTATATCGCTTTTGGTGATCGAATTCGTCAACCTCTACGATCTCGTCTCCATATTATAAACGGGGTCGGTTTACATCTGCGAATATGCTTATAGAAGTAGTAAAAATAGTAATTGACAATTTGATGCACATGTACATTTTTCATGGATAAAAACAGATTATTTTCACGAATTCCGATCTTATAATCTTCATTATTAGCATAAGTAAACAATGTTGATGTTTAAGCAGATATTGTAATTTATCGAAAACAACATATCTCCATCAATCTGTCTTTCCTTTCATTCATCTTCGGCAAATCGTAAATTACATACAAAATACTCGCCGTTTCTGCATTCGACACGTGTCGGCTTCGTCTGTAACATGCCAATCTGCATCCACGTGTTATTGCAATTTACAGACAACAACATGGTCCCATCAATCTGTCTTCTCCTTCCATTCATCTTCTCACAGGCAGTTATTCAGCAGCGTCTCAAGCCAAATTCAAGAGCCGACCAAGACAGCTGCCACTACAAAGCGTCTCAAGTAAAATTCATCAGCCCGCATCCACACGCTTTGAAGACCCGAAGCCCGTCCAAAACATCTCAAGCAAAAGTCATCATTTCATCGCCTTCCGATCACGCAGACGTCGACTCAAAACAAACGGACAACCAGTCTCTGATTTGTACGCTACGATTGCCATGTGGGTTTTTGCACGATACTCTTTCACGCTACGATTGCCGTGTGATTTTTTCCATGATACTTTCATTCAAAACCATTAATTTTTGATCTTGCTAGAAATTATACCCATCTCTATTCAAACACAACGCTCGGGCTCTTCACCTCGCTCAAAAAACCCCGTTTCAAAACTACTCTCCCTGTATTCAAACCAGCTCTCAGCCAGGAATGGTGAGCCTAAGGTTTTCATGCGTTTCCTGGACAGTGCCGGGCATTCACACAGAAAGTGTTGGACCGTCTCTTAATCTTCTTCCGATCTGCAACTCCGGCAGAAATCGTTAAAGGGAACGCCCAACCTTTCTGCATGCCTGCCAATTAGACAGTGCCCCGTCAGTATGGACACGATAAAACTCAAGGTTTCTCGACTCGTGTTCAGGAGCTGCTTGGTGCATCTGGAACTCAGTGCACGCCAAGTTTGCCTGGTTGTCCTGAAGGTTTCCTCCAATAACCAGGCTCTATTTGCAGCATTGATGTAATGCTGCTTAAATCCTAGCTTTATAGAAGCTAGAGGTTGACCGACTTGGGGTGTGAGTGTATACTCCTGGAGCACAGTGCCAGCTCTCGCTAGGGCATCCGCTTCGCAATTTCCCGGTATATCACTATGTCCCGGTACCCAGTGTAGAGTCACTTCACAGTGAAGTGACATCACGTTCAGCTGTGTACGGCATTCCATCACCATCATGGATGAGGTGTACACGTTGGACAGTGCTTGGATAGCAGCTTGACTGTCAGAGAAAATATTCAGGTTTCTTATGGAAATTTTCTGATTACTCAGCCAGTCTACTGTCTTGTTTATTGCAATGACCTCTGCCTGAAAAACACTGCAGTGGTCTGGAAGCCGGAAGAATAGTTTCAGGCCTAGCTGTTCTGACAAAACGCCACAGCCAACTGTTCCGTCCATTTTGGAGCCATCAGTGTAGATGTCGACTGATTCCTGCATCCCACCTCTTTCTATTGCCCAGTCCTCCCTGCTTTGGATGACTGACCTGAAGCTATGATGAAAGCAGGGAATCGGGGGCGCAAGGTCTACTTCCCCTGGCGTTGGTCCATCCCTCCGGAGTATGATGGAGTGGCCAACATTTCCCTCTTGCCAAAGATGTAGTGCTTTTAATCGAATAGAAGAGCACTTGGCCTGCTGTCTCGTAAGGAGCTCCGTCGGGAGCCAATTCAATAGCATAAACAGTGCCTTTGTCGGGGTAGTGCGTAAGGCCCCGGTGATTGCAATAGCTGCAATCCTTCTGACCCTGTTTAGCAGGTTTGCATTGGATGTTTTCGCAATAGCTGGCCACCAAACAACTGCGCCATACAGAAGAATTGGTTCCACTATCGCCGTATAGAGCCATGGTAAGATTTTGGGTTTCAATCCCCACTTTTTCCCGATGGCTCTTTTGCAGCAGTAGATTGCGCATGCCGCTTTTCGCGTTCTTTCTTCTATTTTCGCTTTCCACGCAAGCTTGGAGGCCAGAATTAGACCCAAATACTTAAATTGATGACACGGTATGAGACTTATCTCATCGAGTTTGGGTGGGAGAAATCGTGGAATTTTGTGCCTTTTTGTAAACAGCACAAATTCCGTTTTCTGCGGATTAATCTTCAGACCGCACTCTTTGCCCCACTTGGTAAGAATACTCAGGGCAAAGTTAAGTCTTTCAGATAGGGTGTTTACAAATTTGCCCGATATTGCTATTGCAATATCGTCTGCATAGGCTACGACTTTGCAGCCAGTCGCTTCTATTGTTGACAGGAGTTTGTCCACCACTAAGTTCCATAGAAGGGGTGATAGCACCTCACCTTGCGGGGTGTCTCTGCACGTCCTCCTTCTTAGGATTCTGTCTCCTAGTGGGGAGTTACTGCTCCTGCTACTTAGCAGTTGTACGATAAACCTTATCAGGTTAGCATCCACATTGTTTTCCTCGAGTGCCTTCTCAATAGCCTTATGGCTGACGTTGTTGAATGCACCTTCGATGTCTATAAAAACCGCCTGCGTATATTCTTTGATGCTTAACGATTTTTCGATGAAGCTGGTGAGCGAGTGAAGAGCTGTTTCAACCGATCTCCTTTTTGTGTATGCGTGCTGCGCATTAGAGAGTGGTTGCAGGGTAGCTCTCAAATGAATCTCTATCAGCCGTTCCAGAGTTTTCAGCAGAAAAGAGATGAGGCTGATAGGTCTATAGTCCTTAGGTGAGGAGTGGGATGTCTTGCCCGCTTTGGGTATGAAGACTATTTTAGCTTCTTTCCACCGCTGTGGAATATAAGCAATCTGTAGACATGCTTCAAAGATGGCTCTTAGCCATGGAAGCGCTATATTGATTCCCTGCTGGATTTCAACGGGTGAGATATTGTCCATTCCAGGGGATTTAGAAGGTTGAAATGAGCTGATTGCCCAGCGTAGGAGCCTGTCGTCTACAGGCACAGCGGCTGACAGGCAGTTCGGGGCCGTATGTGGATCAGCTTCATCAGCCGCATCCTCACTGCCCGGGAAGTGCGTGTCCATGAGAATGGCTAGCGTCTCAGAGCTGGATTTAGTCCAGACTCCATTCGCATCTTTGACCGACCCCAAAAATAAGGGGAAGCTCGTCATTACTTTACGCAGACGACTGACATCCTTGGAGTGTTCTATTTCTGCACAGAAACTTTTCCACGAGGAGCGTTTAGCTTTTCTGATGGAGCATTTGAACTCCTTCAGTTTCAGTTTATAGGAAGACCAGTCATTGGATTCTTTGGCCCGATTGAAGGACTTCCTACATTCCTTCCGCAGCTCCGCAATGTCACTATTCCACCATGGGGGCTTATATTTCCCTCTAGGCTTCGTTGGACTACATGCAGATCTTGCTGCTTCATTGAAGGCAAATGTAAGGGTCCCAACGGCTTCCTCCAGACCACCTTTGTCTTCAATCTTTGAAGATCCACCTTCTAGTGTAGACTCGAATACTGATTGGTATTTGACCCAATCCATCCTCTTTTTGTTGATTAAAGCTGGATTTTCGGAGGGTCAAACGCCACATCGAACATTATATATAAATGATCGGAGAACGAGCACTCTTGGGATACATGCCATCCTTTGATAGCGTGATGCAAGTGCTCGTTCGCTAGAGTGATATCCAAAACTTCCCTACGGCTTGCCGTAATGAAGGTAGGATCCTCACCTTTGTTTACTAGGGCTAAGTCATGCGTTAGAATAAATTCGAAGAGTGACTCACCCCTTTTGTTCGTATCGGTGCTTCCCCAAATGCGGTGATGGGCATTGGCGTCCACGCCGATGGCGAGATGGATGTTCCGTGCAGTGGCTTCTTTGACGATCCTCTGCAGGTTGATGGGAGGTGGCAGAACATCGTGTGCCATATAGCAGGAGACAGCCCAAAATGGTTTGGACTGCCTTTCCACTGCTATGGCAACGGTGTCTTGATCACTGAAATTATACAAGGTTAGAAACTTCAAGCCTTCCTTTATGATGATACAAGCTCTCGGTTTACCTGCTGTACTGAGGGATACTGTATTGTATCCCTTTATGTTGAGCCCGCAAACCCGGTTTCCTACAATGCAAGGTTCCTGGGTCAGTATTAGCTCCTCTCCTTTTTGGGCCAGGTGGAGGAGCAGTGCGGCGGATGCCGCCTTAGAATGATAGACGTTTATTTGCAGAAACCTCAGCATCACGACACAATGTTTTGTCCGCCTCCTTGTCAGATAAGGACATCTCCTCCTCGACCAGGTCGAGGGTTTGGAGAAGGTCCCCAACCAACTCCGTGGTGGTGCTTCTTCCGTCGTCGGAGAGAAGATCTGACTCAGAGGGGTTCACGGTCGGGTCTGCTGTGGCTTCTACAGTCACCTCACTCCCACTCTCTTTGCTCGGTTCCCGTACTGCCTTCCCAGTATGGTCCTTGCGATATACTCGCAGGGTGATAGTCGAGAAACCGTAGCTTATCACCCCGCCTTTCGACTCCAATGGAGCTAACGCCTCCTCGTTAAGGATTATGAGGGCCTCGTTAAGGATTATGAGGGCCTCTCGCTGTCCATTGCTGGGCTTGCTAGCCTTAGCTACCTTCGAGTTGTCCACCGAAAGATCAACATTGCTGATCTTGATAAGCTCAACAATTTCCTCCGGTGTGGATGGCTCCGCCGGTATCCATGCCCTGGATCGAGGCCGATTCGGGATGTCTTCCCCGGAGACAGCGTCCAGCTTCGCTCCAGGCCAGACTTCTCCCAATCTGCCTATAGCCTGCTTGTAAAGATCCGCTGAACGTTGATCTGTACAGGCTATCAATTTAACGTGACCCTGGTACCAACCAGCATCACGGCAACTTGGTGGGGGGCCTGGGTTTGCCTCGAGTATGGGCTTGTACACCCGAAGAAGCGCGATTTCCACCATCTTCCAATTTGACGGTGAGATGGTACCATCGCTGCTGCTTCTGTCGATAACAGCCCATACCAGGCTGTCCTTGGCAGCTTCACTGAAACTCCTGCCCTTAACAGGATTGGGTGTGACCAGTTTTGGTCTTTTACTAACCGGCAGTTGGACGCTCGGTTGAATTGGGGCAGACTCATTAGATCTACATCTTTTGTGAGTAACCCCTTGCTTTGCTAAAGAGGCTTTATGAGCCTCTACCGTTGATGTTGCCCATTCAAGGGAAATTTTATCCTTGTGGGAAAGCCCCCCAAGGGGAAAATCTTTCAGCCTTTGCAGGACTTTGAAGGCAGATCTTCTGTCCCTGTAAGCCGCAATTGAGGGGTTTTGCTGCTTCTTAACACCTGAAGTGGAAGCGGTGTTGGAGGGCGCAGCGACAACCGTACCGGCCGGCTTATTCGCCGTTGCCTTGGTGCTGCTGCTAGCGCCAATTGGCTTACCTGAAGAAGTGCTTGTCCGTGACATAGCTGCCTTGGTACATGCACCCCTCGAAGAAGTGGGGGGGTAGGCTGGTCGTTGTTGTCCGATTGGACTTCACGGTCTTCTTCCCACCAGAAGGCCGCGTTACCTTTGTCCACTTCCCTTCCGGGCTGAGTGGATCTTCTTTTATGTCATTTTTCTTTGAATTCATTGCAATTTGGTCCCCCTCGCAGCCGCTATCTCCACTCGTTGTGCAGTTTCCCTGAGACCCCATGGTTGTCTATGCCGAAGCAGGGAGGCCATACGAGGGTTGTCACATTCCCTAATGAGGATATGTGCTCAGAGCCGGGCCAGGAACTAATCAGGAGTCTGAACTCAACTGAACCTACACGGCCAGACTAGTGGCGACGAGTTTCGAACGTACCGCGAGGCTTGCCAAGGTTTTACCGGGATGGAGGCAGCAGTGGCATTAGCCTGAAAGCCATTTTCGCAAGATATCACTCTTGTGTACTCAGGTGACAGAATACCACCACTACCAGCCCAAAACATAATGTAATCATATTTTGTAGTACAGTAATTCCCTAACATTCGTTGCAGTTGGGGATCAGAAAACTTCCGTGAATGTTGAATCCGTGAATGTTAAGCCTATTTTCCTGGGTTATAAGAAGGTGTCGTTTCATTACCACAAAAAGGAAGAAAAATGCAGAGGCAAAGGCAGTTTAATGAGTCAAAAAATATTAACACATGTAGGTTTGTACATCCTAAATGTTTTGTGATGTTGACGATAAGAAATAATTGATAATCTTTTTCTGTTGTGCCGAATTATTAATTTTCTTATGAATTTCCACGTATCAATGCGCGGCGGCTTCGACAACACTTCTTAATTTCAAACTTTAACTAAAAGACGGGTTCAAATCCAAAGCTTTTTGGACAAGTTGGTCCGTCAGTGTTAAAATTTCCCTGAGCTGTTTTGAAGAGAAAAAAATCCTGTATTGAAAAAATTGTTCATAGGCATACAAAAACGAAAAAACCAAAATTTACAACAAGTGTTACCAGCGTATTCGGGGTCATATTTTTCGCATTCAATTTCATCAATTCCTTAGTTTTTGCTTCTTCTTGCTGTAAAAGTTCTTCCTCTGATAACTTTTTATCATGAGAATTTAAAAAGTCGTTAATTTCATTTCGAGCCAAGTCGTCAAATCCTGCACCTCCGATCTGATGCGCCACCCTGATGATTTCCTCCGCTTCATCTGCTACTTGAGGAACGATGTTATTCTTTTCAACCATTTGTGGCCAGATATTTTGAAAGCATGCATTCATTGGACAAGACTTAATTTCCTGCCAAGGCACACCAATATCAGCAATGCAGTGCCCAATGTTAAATTTTTTCCACCAAGAAGTACAGTTTCGATAGATATGGACGCTACCGAATTCAAATATCGTAATCATTCCCTGACCAAGTGGTTGTACGAATGACCTCGTGTGTGGGGGCAAAAAACGGCCTCCACATTCGGATCAGCTTCAATCAAATCAGAAAGATGACCAGTGATCGTCATGTAGCATATAGGCTGAAGCAAACCAGTAGCTGCTGCCGTAACCCTCCAATGTCTATGCAACTTGCTGACTCCCCATCCCTCTAGCCTGAGCTCAGCCAAGAGCTGTTAAACGTATTATTATTTCAATGCTTCGATGAACTCATTGCGTATGATAATTTGTATGATTTAATGAACTCTTCAATAAATTTAGTACAGCCGCTTTATATTTTAATAAAACAGATGCAAAGTATGAAACAATTTTTTTCAATTTTTTTCGTTCAGATTGATTTCTATTTGTCCTAATCAATACTTTAAAAGATCAGATGCCTTAAGAAATTCTCAATAATTAAAAACAAATATCTTTTTTTCATTGTAAAATATATTAATATAAAAACAGTAAATCAGGAGAATATACGATTAATATTAACTCAATTCACTAATGTTGATGAATCAGTTTCATTATTAACGTTTCGAGTATTATAACTTTTGATTTTGTTTTTAATTTATGTAGATATTATTGAGAAGTTGTTTGTATGGACCTCAAGTGTCACATCTCGAGGTTTGCTTGGATTTTGATTTTAGTTTCCCATTCAATTTTTACAGAAGAACATGAAACGCGGCAAAAGATAGTATGATGAAAAATACGGATTTCAGTGTGCTTAGAAAATACAACAAATGATTATGAATAACTGAGAAACCCTTTTGACTATGATTCTGTACCAAACCCCATTTAAATTGAACAATTCATATTTCTCAGCATACTATATATAACTTCTTCGCCACACAGAATTAGGGAAAGTTGATGACCAGATTAACAATTTTTAGAGTGGTTGTGATTTCACTTCCTACTCTTTTTTCACTATATCTCGAACCAATTTTCATGCAAATGTAAATACAATCAAAAACCGGTATGTTCAGGAAATACATTGTGAAGTTGAAAAAACAATAAAAACACGTCGAATAATACGAATCGTTATTTATTTATTATATTTTTCAAGCTAGGCATAACAATTGCAATGACAATGTCCATAAACCTAACTAAATTAATTTGATGTCGTATCGAATTTCGGGAGCTAGAATAATGAAGAACTAGTATAATTTCCAAAATTTTGCTGGTCAAAGCCTCGAAGCGTCCGTCTCACAACTGATGATTTCATATGTAACGTATTTTGTAATAAATTTTTGTTAATTTGCATTTAATGTTCGTTGAAATAAAATCAAAAAGATGAAATACAAGGTTTTTTGATGAAATAAAACTGTCTTAGGAGTAAATATAACAAAAAAACTTGTGAAGTGATAAAAGGAAGATTGCTGATGTGGCGCTAGTGGCGTTTGGTAAATAGGCCGAGTGAAAAGTACATGATGCCCCATACTTGGCCTTCGAATAAATTCCTTGAGATTCTTCTGCATAATGATTTATGTCAATTGAGTTGAACATGCATTTCATACAAAAGGTTTCATAACAAGTTCTTATTCTTAGCTGCAAGTACGTTCTATCAACCTGATTTCACTTTGCAACCACCAGAATCAGCTCAAAAGAAGTCCTCTGATTTATGCAGATTTCTGACAAGTCCAAATCACCGTAAATGAGTAACGTCAGTTGATTCTACTATTACTCGGTTAGACATATTTCCATACTTAATCCATTGCCTTGCATCCTGGCAGACACTGCAAAGGACAAATTTCTATTTTTCTGTAAGCTGAATTTCTGATTAGAAGAAAACATTATTCTTCCTTTGACACTGTTTCATGAAAAGGTGATAATGTTTCTCCACGCGCTTGTGTTACAACCACGACTTAAAATCTATCGGTAGTTCCATGTAGGAAAAGAACGGTTCACCTCTTCTACCCTTTTTCTGTGCAAAATGACACAGTAATACTAGCTCAATGAAAAAACAAACAAGCCGCGAGGTGCGACCCTTGAGGTCCACACGGTCAATTTCGCAGTAATATCTACATAAACATCAACAACATTACAACAATGAGAGGTATTCATAGCAGTAACAGGAATGAGTTAACATGAATCATATCGTCTACGGGAGGGTCCATTAATTACGTAAGGTTTTTGGTCGATGAGGACAGATTGAATATTCACGCGGATCAATCGGCCTTTTTGGTCTTGAAAAATTTTGTATATGCAGTCAAAAATAGGTTCAATTGCATGTAAACAGTAAAATGTATTACAAATGATGATGGTTATTGAAATATTACGATTACTAAAGAATGAATCTACTAAAAACTACAATTTTTTATTCGATGAAAGCTTTTCAAAGCATAAGATCTTGCAAAGTATTGACTACAAAACATTTTACCATTCAGAGCGTGCCTTTTTGGTCTTGAAAATTTTTGTTGGTTTTAAAAATTTAAGCATTTTTTTTAACTAAAAGACTATAAAAACTATTTAAAATCTGCTCAAATTATGCAAATATTTTAAAACTTTGATTGAATTTACAACAATTTTTTAGAATAAAAAAAAATAAAGTAAAAGCATTCGTATGAACCCTCTTTAAATGGTAACTTTGAATGATTTTTCATTTTTCATTTAGTTTTTTTTTCAAAATCAAGGAAGAAAATTTTGTCGGTTTCTCTTCAAAACCTGATAAGAATGTAAACATTTTATAAACAGGTACTACTGTGCTGTGCAAATCATGTTGAAAAATATTTTTTATGAAAAAAACTATAATTTTTTGCATTTTCTGCTACTAAATTAAAAAAACGGCTGAAACGAATTTTAATAAAGTTAAAAACTTCACAAAGATATTAATACACGTCGACTGACACCTTAGGTAGGTAGGTTGAAGGGTGCTAAGCCGCACGGCTTCCGCTTCACTTAGGCCAAACTGACACCTTAATGATGCAAATATTATATCTGGTTCGTGAGATATAGTGAATAATAAAAATGACCTTGAAAATCATGATGACTTTTAATAATTTTTTATTTTTAATTTAATTTTTTACGTAATCATGAAAAAAGCTTTGATGTTGTTTTTACAAGCACTGCTTGAAGTATATAAATTTTCTAACAATTGAATACTGTCTTCCGTGAATCAGGTTAAAAATTTATTGTTTACAAAAAAACCTAGTTTTTTGCACTTTTTTTCTTAAATAAAAAAACGGCTCCAATGATTTTTTCTAAAATTTAATAGATTTACACAAATGCTAATACGCGTCGATCCACATCTTAATCATGCAAATCGTATGTTTGGTTCACGAGATATAACGCATGATAGAAATGACCTTCAAAAGGTCAAAACAACAAACCCCCCCGACCGAAGTATCCCAAAAACTAATCAGCTCTTAAAATTGCAAAGACCCTTCGATTGACACCTCAACAAAGTCGATACGACTTTGTTTACGTGAGTTATGCTCGTAGAAAAAAGTGTCCACGAACGTACGTACGTACACACACACACACACATCTCCCTTTCTAAAAACACTTTATATTTACTCTATAGACCTCAAAACGTAAAGAAATGTTGAAAATTTCAATTTCGATTTTCGAGGCGATTACAAGAACTTCCCATATACTGGGAAGTTAATAATGCAATTCCCAGTTTTGTAGCTCCAAGCAAAAAAATATTGGACTTTTTATTTTTATTTGAAAACCATTTGGTCAAAATTGTAAAATTAGGTTTAAAACAAGCCGCGAGGTGCGACCCTTTAGGTCCATATGGTCAACTTTCCATAAATATTTACACAAATATTAAAAATATTAAACACAATAATAATTTTGAAAATAATACTACTTTCAATAATAATAATGTACCTCTCGTAAATGTTATTGGAATAAATTAATATTAATCGTAACATCTACGGGAGCGTCACGTAACGATTTTGTTGGATGAGGTGTTGATTGAATATTCACGCAGATCAATCAGAGGGGAGATAGGTTACAAAGCCTATTCTACGTTATTTGTTATTTTCATATCGATGCTTGAAGTACAAAAGAGCTTACAAAAATGAATGCAGTTTTTACGTTCACTGGAGAGATTTTGTCGCGTCATGGCCATTTTGAATAAATTGCATGTAAAAAGTAAAATGTATTACAAATGATATACGAAGTACTTGAAATCTTACGACCACTAAAAGCAAAACTACTAGAAACTACACTTTTTTATTTGATGAAAGCTTTTTAAGGCATTTGAGCTTGGAAAGTGTTGACTACAAAACATTTTACCATTCAAAACGATTGGCCACCAGCAGCCGATGAGTACGGACGCGTTTCGGTCGGGTTCACCAAATATTTATTTATATCAACATACAATCTAGTAGTGCAAAGTGTGAAGTACCGTTTGTGCCAATTATTTGCACAAGCCAGCATCGCAAAGTGCACACTGCGGTCGTGATCAACCATTTGTGAAAAACCTATCAAGGCGCAACACAGACTAGTGCTAGTGAAATGTGCACTTTAAATAGAGCACCATGACGCAGGCTATGAGTGCAGAGTTGACCTCCGTTGACCTACAGGACGTTGGCCCCAGCGGAAGCAGCATGTCTATTAAGAAAAGCATCCAAACAGGTATCGAAAGATACATTAAAATCTCCGAAAAGAGGAAGCTTAGCCCACCATCTGTGAATATGGGGAGAGCTTCCAAACAAGCAAAAGACGATAATGCAAGATATAAAAATTACTACAACGCCCTTGCTACGGACACCGCTGAAAGCACAACCAATGAGCCTTTGGTAGAAGAAAGAAAGAGCAAGTCAAAACCCCCACCGATATTTATCAGAGGTGTAAATAGTGTAGTGCTTGTTAAAGACCTGATCACACTGTTAGGTACAAATAATTTTTACGCTGTGGACCTACGAAAAGGTAATATCAGAGAAACTAAAATCCAGACGGCGGATGAAGTAAAATATTGCCAAGCAGTCAGCTGGCTTTAAGAACGTAAGGTAAATTTCTACACATATCAATTGAAAAGTGCCAAGGGACTGGTGATAATTATCAAAGGCATAGACCCAGAAGTCAAATTAGATGATATAAAGGAAGAACTAGAAAGCAAAGGATTTATGACAAAAGCAATCCACAATGTCATAAATAAAAATAAAGTGCCGCAGCCTATGTTTAAAGTGGAACTCTCACCAGAGTCCAGTAGACCTCCAAAGGGCAAAACTCATCCCATTTACAATATCCAGTACTTGTTGCACAAAAGAGTCACTGTGGAAGAGCCCTTCAAAAGATATGCAGCGCTACAATGTCATAACTGCCAGGAGTTCGGACACTCGAAAAATTTCTGCAGGCTAATTAGCAAATGCGTAGCTTGCGGAGGCATGCATCCAACAGCTAGCTGCAACAGAAATAAAGCCGACACCACGTCTAGAAAGTGTGGTAACTGCAATGGAAATCATACCGCAAACTATAGGGGTTGCCCAGTGTACCATGCTATTTACAAGCAGACAAGCCAAACCAAACCACTTCACACAGCAACGAGGCAACCGTTTATATCTACATCTCAACTAACGGGTCCAGCACAGGGGCTCTATGCCCCCACGCGCACATCATCTTCCCGCTCCTATGCAGAAGTGACCCGAAACCAACAGAACCAACCCTCTACAGAAATCCCGGCGACTACCAGCAATCAACAAGAAGTAATCATGCAAATATTACTCATACTCACCAATAACCTGCAGCAACTTACCAATCTAGTGAACCAAATGCATTCAAATTTAAGTAAGCAAACAGAACTTTTACACAAATTAACGAGTAAATGAATTCAATTAAGCTAGCATACTGGAATGCAAACGGCCTATTGGCTCGTAGGAATGAATTACAAGCATTTCTTTTTAACATGGACATAGATATTATGCTCATTGCAGAAACTCACCTCTGCAGCAAAAATAATGTAAAAATTCGTGGATATACTATCTACAATAATAATCACCCAGATGATAAATCGCACGGAGGTACAGCTATCGTTCTGAAGCACAGAATTAAACATTTCCCGCTCTCATGCAACCAAACACATTTTATTCACTATACAGCTGTTAATATATATGTTAACAACAAGTCAATTTGTATCGCTGCCACCTATTGTCCTCCTAAATTTAAAATCAAAAAGAAGCAATTCGATGAATTCTTCAACTCGCTAGGTTCCTGTTTCATAGCTGCCGGCGACTACAATGCGAAATCTCCACACTGGGTCTCACGATTGACTTCACCAAGGGGTAAACAGCTCCTCGAATCAGTACTCCACAATAAACTGCAGTGCATATCGGGTGGCTGTCCAACATACTGGCCAACAGATCAACAAAAAACACCAGACCTAATTGATTTCGGCGTAGTTAAAAATTTCGACTGCAGGCGCATCACCATAAAAACGTCCCATGACCTATCATCGGACCACTCACCAACCATAGTTAATATATGTGGTAATGCGACTCCTTGTCATAATTCACCTTTCCTTGCAAATCGAGCGACGAACTGGGAAAAGTTTAGAATGAAGTTCGAGACGCGCTACTGTCCTCATGTAAAACTTAGATCGGCAGAAAATATAGAACACGCACTACTCGATCTAACAGCAACCATCACAGATTGTGCGATAATAGCCACCCCTGAAAACAATAACTACGAAGACAGAGCTCAATCAAGATATAATATTGGAATACTTCATCTTCTCAAAATAAAACGCCAAGCCAAAGCAGAATGGCAAAAGACCCGTTCCCCCAAGGCGAAGGCGTCTCTAAACAAAGCCGCTTAGGAACTCAAAAAAGTGCTAGCTATTGATAAAAACCAAAAAATTGACACATTTGTAAGTAGCTTAACGGTGTGAACAGACACCAATTATTCAGTCTGGAGGACCGTAAGAAGAATACAGAAGCCAGCCCTGCCAATAACTCCCATCAAGGACAGATCGGGTAATTGGGTCAAAAACCAATCCGAGCAAGCGGAAGCCTTCGCAGCTCACTTGTCCAACGTCTTCAGCGCAACAACAAACAATGAAGTACAAGAGGACTTCACCGAAGAATCTAAGCTGGTACTTAGCAAACCCATCAGATTTTCACAAATTGAATTCCTAAAAAAACTCAATGATATAAACCCCAACAAAGCTCCAGGACACGACCAAATCACTGGTAAGATGATCAAAGAATTACCCCCTGGAGGTAAAATGGCAATCCTTCATATATTCAATGCTATACTTCGTGTCAACCACTATCCGGACCAATGGAAACATTCTAGAATTATAGTTCTACTAAAACCGGGAAAGGACAAATCCAAAGTAGAATCATACAGACCCATTAGCTTGCTCCCAATACTATCAAAGCTGTTTGAAAGACTCCTTCTAGATAAAATGCTTCCCATACTTCACTCCGAAAATCTCATCCCTGCCCACCAGTTTGGATTCAGGCACGAGCATTGTACCATTGAGCAAATCCATAGATTAGTAAACTATATAAAGAACGCACTGGAGGGAAAACAATATTGTACTGGATTATTCCTTGATGTATCACAAGCCTTCGATAAAGTAAGACATGATTACCTTGCTCAACTAATCAGGAGCTACCTTCCGCCTGAATTCCAAGGCATTCTGCTAAGTTACCTACATAGTCGCACCTTTAAGGTAAGATGTAACGACCAATTAAGCAAAATACATCCAATCAGAGCAGGGGTTCCCCAGGGAAGTGTCCTGGGACCCATCCTCTACCTCCTGTACACAGCGGACTTACCGACCAGCAGCCACATACTAACTACAACTTTTGCCAATGACACGGCTATTTTATTCTCCCATATTAACCCCTTAACAGCAACCAGGGAGCTACAGTACCAAACGGACAAGATTGTGGAATGGGCCAATAAGAGGGGAATAACCATAAATGCATCTAAAACGCAGCAAATCACATTTACACTTAGGAAACGTACATGCAGATCAGTCATAATTAACGGCATAAAAGTACCAAAAACTAAAGTGGTCAAATATCTCGGTGTACATCTAGACAGAAGACTAACATGGAAAGCTCATTTAACGAAAAAAAGAACTCAAGTTAGCCTACAATATAATAAAATACGCTGGTTAATCCACAAGAAATCGAAGCTGACTCTGGCAACCAAAATACAATTGTATAAATCTCTGCTGAAACCAATATGGTCATACGCTATACAATTATGGGGAACCACTAAAAAATCGAACCTAAGCCTAATAAAAAGAATTCAAACAAAAATAATAAGAACAATTCTAGGTGCCCCCAATTATGTAAACAACAAAATAATTCAACGCGATATGGGTATAAACACGGTAGAGGAAGAAATTAAAAAACACAGTGGAAACTATATGAAACGTCTGGAAAAACACCCAAATATTAAAGCAAGAGAAATTTTGCAAACTGCACCGTACTCAAGACTGAAGCGCATCGATCCGCTACAACTCCCTAATAGGTAGCCAATAAAGCCCGTAGTACATTCAACTCCACCATTGTGTAGAGGCGGTACCTTTCGCATACCAGGTATAAAAGGATTATAGACGATCCATCAAAAGAGCTATCTGGACCCTAGCGTGCAACTATACATGGAAAAAAAATATGAACATTGGACATTAAGCGACATAATTACATAATTATTAGAGCATACATTCAATAGTGAACTATTGTAAACTCCCCTAGCTGTAAGAGTTGTATTATCAAAGCCTACAATGTACTGTCAGAGTAGGTTATTACTATGTTTAGAAGTAAGAGTTGAATTGACATAAGCTAGAGATCTAAGCAGTGTAGATCTAATACTTATTAAAAATTTAATAAAAGTTTAAATAAAAAAAAAAAAATTCAAAACGTTGATTACCACAAATACAAGTTTGATTTGATTTTTAATGGTTTTCAAAATTTAAGCAGTTTTTTCATTGAAGTTAAAACACGGTGCTGTGAAGACTATTTAAAAGTAGTCTGTCCTTCGAACTGAAGACGAAAGCAAGTGGCTTTCGAAACAATATTGTTTTCGAGCGAGCTAAGTGAAAATATAAATCTCGTAATGGAAACACAGCCTTTCAGTTTTAATAAATTTCGACGAGAAAACGACCGTTCAAAAAAGTTATTGAAAATCTGCTCAAATTATGCAGATATTAATAAACTTTGATTGACTTAACAACAATGTCTTTTGAATGAGATTTATAAGGTATAATCATTCGTATGAACCCTTTCCACATGACTTTGAATGATTTTTTATTTATTATTTAATTTTTCTTTGTTATCGTGAAAAAAAGTTTTGCTTGTTTCTCTACTAAAACCTGATAATAATTTTTAAATTTTATAAACATTTATCATTGCAGTGTGCAAATCAGGTTAAAAATTTATTTTTATAAAAATCTCAATTTTTTCCATTTTTTTTTTGAATTGAAAATGTTGCAGAGGTTAAATAAACACGTCTATTCTGGTCGAACGTCAGATTGGAAAGGAAGTTTATTTTAGTACATTGAAGCTAGATATAATTAGGGCATTTTCAAAAATTCAATGTAAATAACTTAACATCTCACCTGAATTGGAGAAAACTCATTCAAAGCTGATTAACATTACTTTACGTTAAATCATTCCAAATAAACAACTGAGCTTAACTTTAATAATCAGTTCATACACTAGATTAATAAATGCCAAATGTTTTCAATATTGCAGTCAGTTTTGCGCTGGTAGAGCCTTTGGTGAGTATATCGGCTGGCATTTGGTTAGTGGGAATATACTCGATCCTAATTCTTCCGTCTTGTAGTTTCTCGCGAATAAACTTCTCTTTAATGTCCGATTATCACAATATATTGCGAGGCACTTGGCTGTATTTGAGAATAGTTCATGCTCTAACCTCTTTACCCATATGGCTTCCTGTATTGCACTAGTCATAGACATGAACTCGGATTCTGTGGTGGACAGTGCAACTGTGTGTTGACGCTTAGTGCACCAAGAAATGGCTGCTCCTTGCATGACGAAAACATAGCCCGTCGTTGATCTACGGAGATCTTCATCGCTCGCCCAGTCGGCATCACAAAAACCAACTAATTCACCTTGCGTCTTCTTGAACGTCATCGATTTGTTGATGGTTACCTTCAAATATCGCAGTATTCGCTTGACTGCTGACCAATGTAGTTTTCCTGGGCTATCGCTGTACCGACTTAGAAGATTTACAGCGAAGTTAATATCCGGTTGGGTAACTTGTACAAGATACAGTAAGGCACCTATAGCCTGTCTATATGGAAAATTTTTAACCGCATATTTCTCTCCTTCAGAATTGTCACAGGCTTTCACTGATATTCGCTGATTGGTGTCTAAAGGTGTTGATATGGGGTTGAAATTTTCCATACCGAATCGTACTAAAATATCAAGAATGTATTGTTTTTGATCAATGGAAATTGTACCTTTGTTTTTATCTCTTTTGACTCGAACACCAAGAATTGAAGAAACTTCTCTCAAACCCTTCACAGCAAAGTTGTTGGATAACAATTCGATTAATTGTTTTCCAATACATAGTTGTCGCTTAGTATTAGAATATCGTCGACATATATCGCAACTAATAGAATTCCTCGATTATTCGGTAAATAGTCAACCGTTGACCGCTTTAATCCAAAACTCAATAAACTATGGTTTATTGTTTCATTTCATATTCTAATTGATTGTTTGAGACCATAAATAGCCTTTTGAAGCTTGCAATACCGACTTGATTTATCGTTAAGACCTTTGGGTTTTGTCATATAAATTTCTTCTTCAAGTCTCCCGTGTAAAAATGCTGTAACAACATCTAATTGTCTGATGTTTAAGTCGATTTTCACCGCGACCGCCAACAGAAATCTGATCGAGCTGTACCGAACCACTGGTGAGAACATATCGTGGTAGTCTATACCTTCGACTTGTGAGAATCCTTTTGCCACTATTCTAGCTTTAAATCTTAATATGTTTAAATCGATATCTCTTTTTATCTTGAATAATCATTTGCATTTGATTGGGGTTTTATTTTTCGGCAGTTCTGCAAGTGTCCAAGTTTGATTTCGCTTCTGCAACTCCATCTCTTCTTGCATAGCCATTTTCCACTTTTTAGCATTTGAACTTTTCATTGCCTCCTCGACACTGGTTGGGTCCTTCATGGAAAACGCTATACATGCATAATTTGGCTTGGGTAAACCTTCATTTCGAGTGGAGGGCTCCCGGGGTTGAATAGTGCTATCCAATTCAGACACGTTTTCAGACTCCCAGGTGATGTCACTTCCAATTGAAGTTTCCAAGTCTCATGAAGCATTTTCAAATGATGAGTTTAACTCTACAATGTTTTCATTTTCAACGTTAGACGAATCATCATACATCTCCCCTGGTTTGTCTTCGTTGAACCGGTGACTTGGTGGGGAGTAATTATAATAATTACGAGTCGATTTAAGATTTTCATTAAATATTACATCACGGCTTATCATGATTTTGTTCGAGTGCTTGTTGTACAACCGATACGCTTTTGCATCTTGTGCATATCCCATAAAAATACATTTGATGGATTTACTGTCCATTTTTTTTTGTTTTATTTTCGGTACATGTACAAAAGCTTGACATCCAAATGGCCTCAATATTGATAAGTCTGTTGGCCTTCTAGTCCAAATCTCTTCGAGAGATTTATCGCCAATGCCTCTACATGGTAACCGATTAATAATGTACAATGCCGTCATTGTCGCTTCGCTCCAAAATTCCTTTTTTAAATGTGAGTCTAGTAGCATACATCTTACTTTCTCAAAAATTGTGCGGTGCATGCGCTCTGCCAAACCATTCTGTTCCGGAGAGTATCCTGCGGTATTTTGATCAAGAATTACATTTTCAATGCAAAATTGTGTAAATTTATTGCTGCAGTATTCGACACCATTGTCGCTTCGCTTTTAATTTGGTGCTGAGTTGCTTCTCTGCCATAGTTTTAAACTTAACAAAGTATTCGAATACTTGACTGATAGTTTTAACCCGCCAGTTGTGACGCAAAATTATCTTACATATTCGGTGACGTCGGTCTCAGAGACCGAAATTCTCGAGTGAAGATCAATCCAAAATAACACAATTTCTGTAAGTGTAGCAAATTGCACTTAAAAAATACAAGGTTAAAGTATAATAAAACACAAAAAATTATTACATCACATCACGTTTATTAATAATAATAAAATTCCCCTGCAACACTAAAAAATTATGTTATTTTCATACACACATTTTTAAGTTTAAATCTAAATAATTTACATATCATTAATCTACTCAAAACAGCCTTGGATACAGTTTGAAGATTAAGCAATCTTCAAAAAAATTAAAATGTTTTAAGTCATTGAGTAAATAATAAGCCACCAAAATATTGGAACTTTCATTTATTTTCCACTGAAACTGTTTTGCACAATATAGCTTATTTTAGTCGCAAAAAAAGGTTTCGGATTAAAATTGTGGATAATTATACAATATTATGTAAGGATCACATACGATGATGTTTTTGTCTGAAAGTCCTTTGTACATTTGGCTTGCGTTTTGTTGCGGACCATATGTACTAGATACGTGTTTTCAAGTCCACCACAACAACAGGTACGCAAAATTATACACAAGTATTATTTTTAGACATTTGAGGCACCATCCTTAATCAATTCATGTAAAGGTAAAATTTGAGATACTACATTTGAATCATTTGCTGATCTGGTATAACTTTCCTCATAGAAAAATGCCAGCCAATACATAGCATACTCAAGTGACCACACATGTAAAAAAAATACTCAATTGAATCATTTCACTTACTTAAATGGTGACGTCGGTCTTACAGACCGGTTTAGGGCTTATCTCTGGAATTCGCACTCACGTTACCGTTACTTGATCGACTATCAAGTGGAGATGTCCGATCAGGCAGCTATGCAAAATTACAGCCAGAATCGACAAAGGATTAAGAAATTATTCTATGTTTTCTACGAAACCGGTCTCACAGACATATGCGTCACCATTCGCGGGTTAATTGCGTACGCAAATACTTTACGCGAGAAATCATCGTTGAACGTAACAATATACCTGCAACCACCCATTTACAATGGTGTTATTGGAACAACCACATCTGAATGGATTATTTCCAGTAACTGGTTTGCTCTACGTCCTTCTGACTTGAATGGTAGACGATTTTGTTTACCTTTTATGCACGTGTCGCAAATAATTTTTTTGGCGATATTCAAACGTATGTTTTTCATTTTGCTCAAAAATGCATGGTTTTAAAGCTACAGTATCCTAATCGACGGTGCCACAAAAGCTCTTCTGTATTTTCAATATTACTTTGGGCTGTAATTAAGCATTGTTCCAAAACAGTATCTAATTTACAGATTTTGTTTGTAAATGTGCCGGTTGCGATAAGATTCATTTCGTTTAATATTTGACACCCGTATCTGTCAAATTGCACTTTGAAACCTTTTTCGGTCAATTTAGTGACTGATAAAAGACTCGCGGCGATCTTCGGCACATAATGTACATCACTAATTGTTAAAACTCTTAGTTCGCCTGCCACTAATACTTGTTGCTTAACGTCGCCAACGCAACCAATTATTAGTTTTTCATTATTCGCAATTGTTATTTATCTCGTTTTGGGTTGCCTTTTTGACAGCAACAACGAATCGTCTCTGCACATGTGTGCCGTGGCCCCACTGTAAATAATCCAGTCAGTAGTGCAAACCAGCTTTCGGGTGAATGAAGAGAAGAGCACCACTGCATTTTTGACATTTGAAGTTCTCTTCTTGCCATTTTTTGCGAGATGGTTTCGTCCGCCACACTCAAAACAACGAAAGCTTTTCTTTGCATGACTTTGCTGATTGTTGCTTTTGCTGCGATTGTTTTTACACTGCACTGTTAGGACACGTTCACTTGCATTTTCTAGGTAAGTATCAAAATACACTTCTTGCAAAAGTAAATTTCGTACGTAATCTACTGTAATATTTGTGTTGGAATTTTCTATTCCCATTATCATTGGCTTGAATTCACTAGGTAGACCCCATTGCATTAAAGGCCTGCTACCTCTTTATCAATTTGGAAGCCACATGATTTCACTTTTGCCCCCAATGTCATCATTTTACTCACATACTCATGCGTCGAGACACAACCACTGAGTTTTAGTGTTACCAGCTGTTGCAAAATGAAGTGGAAGCGTGCTGGGCCCATACCTGTTGCAGAGGTTAAATAAACACGTCTGTTCTGGTCGAACGTTAGATTGAGAAGGAAGTTTATTTTAGTACAGTGAAGTTGGATACAATTAGGGCATTTTCAAAAATTCAATGAACTAACTTAACAGAAACACGGCTTGAACGATTTTTTTATTAGCTTAAAAACATCACAAAAATGTTAAGTTGCGTCGGTTGACACCTCAATGATGCAAATACTATATTTGGTTCGCGAGATATAGTGAATGACATAAATGACCTTGAAGATCATGATGACTTTTAATGAATTTTTATTTTTAATTTATTAGCTTCCCAGTATATGGGAAGTTCTTGTAATCACCTCGAAAATCTAAATTGAAATTTTCAACATTCTTTTACGTTTTGAGGTCTATAGAGTATATATAAAGTGTTATTAGAAAGGGAGATGTATGTGTGTGTGCGTGTACGTACGTACGTGCGTTCGTGGACACTTTTTTCTGCGAGCATAACTCACGTAAACAAAGTCGTATCGACTTCTTTAAGGTGTCAATCGAAGCGTCTTTGCAGTCTTAAGAACTGATCAGTTTTTGGGAGACTTCGGTTGGGGGGTTTGCTGTTTTGCCCGTTTGAAGGTCATTTCTGTCATGCGTTATATCTCGCGAACCCAAAACAATAAAATTTTTAACCTTATTTTCAAGTCCAAGTAATCAATGTTTATAAAATTTATATACTCCAAACAATGTTCACAGAAACATCATCAAAACTTTTTCTCATAAATACGTAAAAAATTAAATTACAAATAAAAAATCATTAAAAGTCGTCATGATCTTCAAGGTCATTTTTATCATTGACTATTTCTCACGAACCAGACATAATATTAGCATCATTATGGTGTCAGTTGACGTATATTAATTTCTTTGTGAAGTTTTTAACATTATAAAAATTCGTTTCAGCCGTTTCTTGATTTAATAGAAGAAAATGCGAAAAATTATGGTTTTTTTTTCATAAAAAATATTTTTTTAACTTGATTTACACAGCACAGTGATACCAATTTATAAAATTTAGACATTTTTATCAGTTTAAGAAGAGAAACCAGCAACATTTTCTTCCATGATTATGAAAAAAACTAAATTAAAAATAAAAAATCATTAAAAGTTACCATGTAAAGAGGGTTCATACGAATAATATTACTTTATATCTTTTATTCGAAATTAATTGTTGTAAATTCAATCAAAGTTTTAAAATATCTACATAATTTGAGCAGATTTTTAATACTTTTTACAGTTTTTCAATTAAAAAAACTGCTTAAATTTCGAAAACCATCAAAATTTCAATCAAATTTGTATTGGTGATAATCAACGCTTTGAATGGTGATATGTTTTATAGTCAATACTTTGCAAGATCATATGCTATAAAAAAAGCTGTCATCAATATGAATATGATTTTGTGTTATTATCCGACATAGTGCTGTCTCTGTCCGAATCGCAATCCGGTTCGAACGGCTCTTCGTGCTCAGAGCTGTTTGAATTATTTAATTCCGTGACCTTTGCCGTTGTTACCGTTTTGGGCGATGTCGATGCCGATGCTTGCGGGACTTTTCCGATATTCGCCTTTTCTTGGAACTCTGCTTCAGTATTTTGATCGAAATCCTTTGTGTTTTTCCGTACAGTCAAAACTAATAATTTACGCAAATTATCACGTTTTTCACTTGTGTAGAACGGCACTCCACTATTTTGCAATTCCACAATAATTGAGCTTCCAAATCCAGCCTGTTTCAGCGTTGCGGTTGTCAGACATTTATAACGCGTGCGAAATTCACTGCGAAATTACATAATTTACAGTTTTCAAATTGCGTCAGTCACGAATCAAAAACATCCTCGTCGCCATAATTGTAATGTCGCCAAACTCTTTAGACAGACTGATTGCTAACCCGGCTGGACATCTGACCGCCCAGAGCGTAAACTAATTCGACCGCATACACCACAAATTTCATTTTTTTACAGTTTGCATATTAAAAGAAAAGAGATTTACTAAATTTAAAAGGAAAATCCAAAGTCATCTTCATGTTACAACGCTTTGTTTCTTAATGACGTTAATACATCGTTTTTCTGGTGAGGTATCGTGATTGACAGAAATGATCTGGGATGTGTCAAACCTTGGTAATTAATAAACCGAATTTTACCAAAATTGAATCATTCCCAAGACGATTGACACCTTGATGAAGTACATAAAACTTTACCTACGTGAAATATCATTCTAAGAAAGATGAAATACGTACGAACACACTCATTTGTATATTTCTTTCTAAAAATAGTTTTAAATTACACCTACCCCATAAAAGTAAAACGCAAAGATATATTGAAAATTTTAAAACCAAATTTTGGACCAATTAAAACAAGTTTCTCATATACTGGGACGTTAGAAAGTTTTGAAAAAATACTCAATTTTTGAAGAATTATTTCTAAAAAATACTCAACGTTTAGAGTTTTCTTGGGTTTAGAAATGTAGCCAATTTAATTTGGTTGAAGAAACTATGTTTAACGTCCTCTGAAAGACGCACACTTTAGGAGATATCGGGCAAGAATTGACAAGACTTTAAATTTTCAATCACTAAAGACTCCGGGCAAAATTTTATTCTACAAGGTATTGGCCGCTAAAAGTACTATTTTTTAGTATGGTGAAATTTATTATAAGCAATTTTTTAATGCATCAAAAAATGGCTGTAATCAATTGACTGAAAATTTGAAAGACTCATTGAAATGTTAACGCGCCTCAATTGACACCTCAACAAAGCTAATACAACGTTTCGTTCGTGAGATGTCATGCATGCGAGAAATTATTTGAATGTGTCACAACAACAAAAACTACCGAACTGAATCTTACCAAAGTCCAATCAGCTCGTGTGATTCCTAAGACATTTCAAGTTTATATGACTCTGTCATCGTAAGTTGTCGTTCCAAAAAGAATGACCAAGAACAGACATCTACGTACATACACATAGATTCATATTTCTATCTAAAAAAAACACTTCGCAAATACTTAAGAGACCTTGAAGAGTAAATATAAGTTGAAAATTTCGATTTGGAAACTTATATCAATTTGAATAGTGATGCGTTTAATCCTCGAAATAACTATCCGAATGTAAATAGTCAAAATTATAATTTTCGATATAACAGTGATCTATTTGGTCAGTTAAACCAATTTCGTATTAATCAAAGTTTTGATCATTCATATCCTCGCAGTAATACTCATACAACTAGTCATAAACATCGCATGTTTCAACCTCAAAATCAGTTTTCAAATAACAATCGTTTTCAAGATCGAAGTAATTCGCCAAATAAACCCTTCTCAGCAGAGCAGAATAAGACGTTTAGGTAGACCAACTCAAACTCAATCGATCATTCTCACAAATAGCATCTACAAACTACGCCCGTACTAATCGTGTATGAAATGTTTGCATTCCTGCCTTGGAAATTCAATCCACGGAGCAAGACTCCCCTATATCAGAATAAACTTTTAAAGTTTTTTAAACCTTTTAGATTTATTTTGGATACTGGAGCAAGTATGAGCATCATACAGCCAGGAGTTTGTGGTCGCCATCTTAGATTACCAACCCAAAAATTTAATATCTCCACACTTAACTCTAACATCGAATGTGAATACGTAGTGGAAACAAAACACTTTGCCGAATTTAGCGGCATTTCTAAATTTCAATTTGTAGAACCACCTTTCCATAACTTTTTCAACGGCCTCATTGGTAATAATATCCTTTGGAAATATAACTCGAAAATATACCTAGAAAACATAATGTTAATAGTAAATAATAAGTATTTCAATTCCAATATACTTTAACAAAAAGAAAGAAGAATATGAAAATACAGTTCAACTCATCTACAATATCTCTGATTTCGATGAACGAAAGACTTCTATGACTCCAATTAATTCAATCTGTATAGATTATTTGAACCCAGAAGAAATAAATAAACTGCTATGACTCTTAAATAAACAAAAAAAAAACATTATATCAACCGGGAACGGATCTATCTTATACAAATTCAATTAAATACGAAATTAAAACTGCGGATAATAATCCTATATACGCGAAAACTACCAATATCCTCAAATTCACGAACAGGAAGTTGAGAAGCAAATAAACCAAAAATCGACCCAGTTTCACCATATTCATCTCCACTATGGGCCGTTCCCAAAAAAGTAGATGCGTCTGGAGAACAACAATGGAGAATCGTTATCGATTACCAAAAACTTAATAAAGTTACCATCGACGACAATTTCCCTATTCCAAACATTGACGACATACTCGATAAACTTGGCCGAGCAATGTATTTCACTACAATTGATTTGGCTAAAGAAGTCAGATATCCCAAAAACAGCTTTTTTGACCAACAACGGGCATTTCAAGTTCACAAGAATGCCTTTTGGACCTGAAAATGCACTCGCAACGTTCCAAAGACTTATGAACTCCATTTTACAGCCTTCTATCGGAAAAATTTGGTTCGTGTACCTCGACGACGTTATTGTTTTCAGAAATGAAGAACATTTAGTGTCGTTAGAAATAACTCTTAACACCTTACACAAGCATAATTTAAAAATATAAGTGACCAAGTCAGAATGTCTGAAAAATGACACCGACTTCTTGGGTCATATTGTAACACCAAACGGTATCAAACCGAGTCCGAAAAAAATTTGGCCATTCAACAGTTTAAAATGCCTAAATCAGTAAAACAAATTGAACGATTTCTTGGACTCGTTGGTTTTTAAAGAAAATTCATACAATTTTTTTTCGAAATTGCTAATCTTTCAACCCTACAATTGAAAAAGTATACTGACATTAACCCTCAACACAATAAAAAATACTTGCTTTTAAAATGCGAATATTTCATTTTACTTCTGCACGATTCGAGTTTATAGTTTGGACTGCGCCGCTACAAACTAGTTTTCGACCGAAGAAAGATAAACATGCGAACTGAAACTCAAACTCGGATATTTTAACTATTCTGAATAAGCAAAGTGCTTGGTTTATTGTCGCGTCTTAGGAATCCACTTGAGTTCGTCTTGTGATGCGATATGGTTTCTGTGACAACATTGATCGTAAATTGGGGTGCGGTAATTCAAAAGCTTCCCTATATATTGGGAAGTTAAGAAAAGTCATATTAACTTCATTAAGGTGTCAATCGAAGTGTTTTAGTAATGACACGAGTTTGTTGTATTTTGGTTTGCACAGTTTTTTGTTTGGACCCACACAATACCCTTTTTAACATGCACAATATCCCACGAGTAAAACGTTATATTGACGTCTTTAAGGTGTCAATTGAAGAGTAATAACATGCTTATGAACAGTATCAGCACTGATACGAGCTGATTAGATTTTGTTAATATGTAGTTGGCTTAAAAAAAATTGAAAACCCGACTCGCACTTTTAGCAATCCATACTTCCAAAATTTGGATAATCTAGAAAGTTGTTATCCAGCAATTAACTAAGATTTTTCTTATAGTAGCAAAAAAATACAAAAATAATAGACAATGAAAGTAGTATAAATAAGGCGGCTCTAATCCACTTTTCTAATCCTTTTTCTAATCGCTCGCGGAGGTGATCTCTCATCGCGCCTGCTACGCCGCTGAAGTCATCGCTTATTGCTGCCGGTTGCGTAATCTCTTACCGCTTCTGGTGATGGATTCTTATCGGTTTCGGATATTTTTTACAGACATTTCAAATTAAAATTCGATGACGAAATATGTGATATCAACTATTCCAAACGTGTTGGCTGTGATAAGAATGATACATCTTAGTTTGCTAACCGCAAAGTTCCTGATTAGGAAATTTTAATATTTTAGCGTGTAATGCGTGTAATAGTATAGAGTCCATTTGAAATGATAAGAAGTTGGGATTTGAGTATGCAAGTTAATTCCTTTTAAAGCAAATTCTCGGGATGAAATGATTAGAAGTTGGGATTTGAATATGCAAGTTAGTTAGTTCCTGATTAGGAAAATTTTAATATTCTAGCGTGTAAGAATTTTTGATAACGAACGTCTGATGATAAGGGATTGAGTGAAGGCCATTTGAAATAGTTGGGGGGGAAATACAGGAAATGTTTGTGGGTTTTTCTATTTTCCAACTTTAGATTAGTTGCGGTTTTCTTTGCTATATAAAAGAAACTGTAGCAATTCAATTTAGGATATTTTGATTCTACTGCTCTCAGTGAAGTACAAAGTGATTTGTTTTCCTTAAAAATATTTTGTGAGTTTTGTGATATTGAAGTCAAAAGTGCTTGTTGGAGCTATCATGTGTGACCCAATGCACAGAAAAAAAATCTACAGAACCCGTTAACGAACATTTTAATAGGGTAAAAAGTTGCTTTGGACAGTGAATGGAAGCTCTTGTATTTGAAAACAAAGATGAAGGTCTTTTAAATTCGGCTGAGTTTTCAAAGAGGATGGAAGATCCGTTAATGAATTATCTGATGAGTGCCCTAGATGAATACGTGACGCTCAAATTGAACATTGAACTTTTTGCTGAGTCCATTAAAATGGATGATGATGATGATGACAAACATTGCACAATAAGCATTAAGTCGTTCCATACGAAAATGCAAGCGATAATTCAAAAAAGTGAATTGAAATTAGCTTTTGATAATATTGCTAATGAAATTTAAAACAAAATGGAGGAATATCAGGAGAAAGACAATAGGACGTTAGAATTACTCACTGTGAATTGAATATAAATGATTTTGAACCATTGAAAAGGAACAAGTTATATTCCACTACCAAAATATTTATACAATAAGCATGTTTGCATTAATATTATGAACCGCGACAGTTATTGTTTTAAATGGTGCATAATTGCCGCAATGTGTCCGACAGATCATAATTCACAAAGAACTACATCACACCGAATTGATGGCATTGCTGACAGCGTTATACATCTTCAAAACGGTATAGTATTGAATTTTCGGGGTCTCAAGTTTCCAATACAGTTACAAGATATGGGCAAATTTGAAGAATTAAATCAAAGAATCAGTATCAATTTATTTGGATACGATGCAGAGTTAAAAAAGTTATCGGTCCATATCATATCACAAAGCAAGAAAAATCGCATCACATCAATCTGCTACTGCTGCAATTCAACGAAGATTGTCATTATGTTTGGATTAAACATATTTCAAGGTATTTAATAGTGAATATTGTTTGTATGTAGGATTTAAAAATTATTATTTTTTTAATTTTTTATTTAAAGGTTGATTCGCAGTCAACAAACGCTACAGGAAGGTTCTATCTATGTTTGCAATAAATCCCTGCAATATTTTATTTCAAGTGAGAACCTGCAGCTGCATAAAAGCAACTGTAGCAGAGTAGTCACGAGAATGGTGGAACCGTAGAAAGCAACGCTGCAGTATAATAGCTATGAACGACAACTCGAGGTACCTTTTCTTATCTATGCAGATTTTGAATGCCTTCTTCAGGACGTCGATACATGTGCACCCAATCCGACACTTTCATCAATCTCAACAATCCAAGAACATACATGCTCTATCGTCGGAAGAAAACAATATTCAAAGGGAATCGATTTTCTCTTACATTTGTAAAAAGAGCTTGGCAATGATAGAGTTCGAGACCACTGTCATTTTACTGGAAAATATAGAGGCCCCGCTCATAACGAATGCAACTTATTGTATCGAAAACCGAATTTCTATCCAATATTATTTGACAACTTTTCAGGCTACGATGGTCAATTCTTTGTAAAAGAATTAGATAGCATTAATGGAGAAATATCTTTCATACCCAATAATAAGGAATTATACGATTCATTATCTAAACGCATTAAAGTCGATGAGTTTGAAACGATTGAGCTTAGGTTCTTAGACTCAACCAGATTCATGCAGAGTAATTTGAATGCTCTAGTGAGAAATCTATCTCCAGAAGATCTGACAACCATAAGCTCAGTATATAAAGATGGGGAGAAATTTCAACTGCTTACAAATAAGGGTGTATTTCCCTACGATTATATTAACTCGTGGGATCGATTGAATGAAGTTTGTCTACCACTTCGAGAAAACTTTTACAACAAAATGACAAATAGCGAGTGCAATGAGATTGACTATAAACATGCTGAAAATGTTTGGAAAGTTTACAATTGCACAACAATTTGGGACTATTTGGAATTATATCTGAAGACAGATGTGCTGCTTCTGACAGACGTTTTCGAAAATTTCAGGAAAGTTTGTAAAAATTTCTATGGACTTGATCCTTGTCAATACTATACAGCTCCTGGGTTATCGTGGGATGACATGCTCAAAATAACATGTGTTAAACTTGATCTTCTAACAGATATAAACATGCATCACTTCATACAACGAGGAATCAGAGGTGGTATTACTCAATGCTCACATCGTCACTCAAAATTGCAAAATTGATTACTGATTTAACTAAGAAGCAAAATTATGTAATTCATTATCGAAATCTATCGCAATGCATTGCAAATGGTTTAAAATTGACCCGTGTCCATAGAATTTTACAGTTTAAACAATCGACTTGGATGAAACAGTACATAGCCTTGAATACACAATATCGGAAAGCCAGTAAAAATTTGTTTGAAATTTTTTTAAGCTTTTAAACAACGCACTATATGGTAAAACGATGGAAAATGTCGATAAAAGGAAAGACGTGAAGATTGTGAGGAATTGGGAAAGCCGAGGCAGACACTCAGGCGCACGAAGTCTTACATCGAAACCAAATTTTCATAATGCAGCCGTTTTTACAAACAATATGGCAGCCATTCAAACGGATAGAATATTCACATGCTAAAAAAAACCGACTTACCTTGCTTTCACCGTGCTTGATCTATCAAAATTGAAAATGTATGATTTTCACTATCGTTTCATGAAGCCCAAATATAATGAGAAAATTATTCTCAACTAAATACATGGATACGGAATCATTTATTTACACTATTCAAACCAATGAATTTTACAATGATATTCTACCGGATATCGACGATTACTTTGATACTTCTGAGTACGTCCAAGATAACATATATAATATTCCGCTGAGAAATGGAAAAGTGTTGGGTATGATGAAGGACGAAAATAATGGAAAAGTCATGAAGGAGTTTGTAGGATTAAGAGCTAAAATGTATTCTTTAAGTGTAGAAAATGGTAATACAGTTAAAAAAGCAAATGGAGCTTTTGAAAATATTTGTTGTTGTTGTTGTTGTATTGAGTATCGGAATACCTTTTCTTCAAGTTAATCCACTACCAATGGTGACTCTTAGTGAAAGTGAAAGTACTAACAATTTAGCTTTCAATATTACAGTCTCTGATAACCATACGGTGCAAGTAGCATTATCCTTCCGACTAATGTCTGTAAGTGCAGTTTCAACAAGAACAGAAACAGCAATTTCAAACGAAGATTTATCATCATCATATGGTTTAATGATAACACCAACAACAACTGTTATTACGACAACCATCGAAAAAATTTGTTACGGTGGATGAAGCCATAGAAGGATTTCGGCAAGATTTGCTTAGAAAAGAAATGAAATAGCTGGAATAATCGAAAGTAAAAATATTTTTTACAGACATTTCAAATTAGAATTCGATAACAAAAATATCTTAACAGTACGATATACATATGATAGCCACTATTCCGAACGTTCCCTTAAAATCTCGTGCTTTGAATATCGTGAGTTTGAAGCCGAGAGGATTCTTAGCAATGGCGAAGTCGAATACAAAAACAACAAGACCTCAATTATAGGTCAGATGTAGAATGTTTAGATTTTAAGAATATGAAGCAAACAATACCATGAGTGTTACTTGAACCGTGAACCGCTTCACAACGATGGATACTAAAGACGATGATGATGATGATCTTCAGCGTTCTATTGAGGAATATAAACTTTTTTTCTTGATAACAAGCAACTAATTTTAATGAAGCACTTTGATAAATTTGTAAGCAATTACACGTTTTTGGAGCCCTATGTTGCTATGGAACAAAAAGTCAGCAAGTTTGGTAAACATTATGTGAGCTGTCTTTGGGCTTATGATGATGCAGAATGCGGTCCCGAAACTTGTCAATGTTACAGTTTTCTTGGGAGATTGTGTGAAATTAAAAAGTTTGTTCAATTTTATAAACGAAAAACAAATAAATAAATTTAAATTTCACTCATAACCACAATGTTTCATTTGAATCTTAACACCAAAGCAATGAGTTATTCTATATCTTTAACATTTATCCAGGTATTGTGTTTTGATGAAAATCCTAAGCACTTAACAAACGCCTTGTTACCTCATCATTTTCCACTAAATAAAGCAATGGATACTTAACGTGACGTAATTCCTGCTCATAAAACCCTCCTTCGATTGGATTTCCTTCATAATCTTCTAATAGATATGTGACGGAGTTGGTTATTTGAATTTGACGAATTTTAAAAATCTCCGTTGTCCAGTTTGGTGCCTATCCTTTTCAAATATATGCTTGTATTTACTAATTCGTACATAGCCACATACTTCATATTTCGACTTTCTCATTATTTTATTTTGTTGTACACGGTAGACAGAAGTGACAGTTCATTTGAGCTATTTACAGCAGAAGGAGCCATTTTTATTGTTCGATGTTTTTTGTTAATCTACTTCTTGACCAAATCATCAACCAGACTATTCCATCTATATCTTCCAATCATACTAAACTCCTTCCACATCGTGTTCTTAAGTGTACGATTGAATCATTGCACAATTGACGCCTTAAGAGCTATACGTGGAGTAGTGGTTTATTTGATATTGTTCCATAATGCTTTTGGAATGATTGTTTATTCTTCTTCTGTTTGTAGGTTTTTAGCAATGCGCCCCTGTTGAAGTATGTATGTGTTCAATTGCAACTTCTTTACAAGTCTTCGTTGTGATAGAAACCGTCCACGCAAACTTAGAAAACGAGTCAATGATCGTAAGTAGGAAACGAAACCTTGTATTTTCGCTAGCATATGCTCCCATTTCAACTAAACCCGCTTACCACAAGTCATCCAAACTTTTTTTAATAACACACCGTCGCTTAAACTTTTTTCGAGCAGACGTGTGGAATTCGTTATTAATTTCTCGTTTGCTCATGATAAAAAAACCAGGCTTGTTTACTTGTATATTTATTAATATATATGTAACGCTATTTCAAAACAAGATTTTTATTATTATTATTATCGCAGTGAATCTGAATCTGCTTGTCTACATATTTCTTCAGCTTCTCAACATACGTATCAACGTAAACTTTTGTTGTAGCATCATCATCCTCTATGGGCGTGCAAATATGCTTTAATCGTTTGAATTTAGGAATATAATCACTGTTTTTCGCTTAGTTGAATCCTACACTAGGTAAACCTGTTGGCCCTGGAACCCCCTGAGAGCCAGGAGGCCCCTGCGCACTTGGAACCCCCGCGGGGGGGGTTCCAGCCTGGAGGCCCTCGTTTTCCACCATCCTCCTTTCAAAATCGACCAAATTTGTCTACGCTCATTTTTTTAAACAACGGGTGATTTCTATCGCATTTATTCTATTATTTGCGCTTCTTTCGGTACTTCAATGATCGATATAATTTCGTTGTTATGATTATTGTGACCGGCTTGTTGTGATCCAATAAGTAACTGCAATCGACTCATTCGACAATTCATTCGGATCATCCCAATATACGTAGTCTTTCTTTTTGTCGGATGTTTGTATTTAAATAAAGTCTTTGTGTTTAGGTGTCTGTCTTAACCCTCTTCCCTTCGTTATTTTACAGTTTCAAAATTATTTATCGATATTTAAAGCTTCTGTTTCCATTTTTTTGACTATTGCTGGCGTAAGAACGTCTGTAAGCATTAGTGTGCAGAATAATACTTTTATAGTTCTCTAAATCTTCATTGGTATATAATTTTTCATCAGAATACTTCATAAAGAGCAGCTCGTATAAACCTCGAGTTCCTATGTAGGATATCTCATACACTAGTATATGATTACCGTCGATTACGAAATTTGAATTTCCTATTTTCCACTGCTCTCCATCATAATCATCCCTATATACTCCATAAATACTTTCAATTGCAGCCGGTTGATTTACATAAATATCTAGATATTACCTAGGAATCTCCGGAAATTGGTTTTGCTTCATGATTTCTTCAAAATATTCTCGTCGTTTTGAAGTGGCAACATATTTACGAACAACTTTTGTAGAAGGGTTAAATGTTGTTGTTGTGGCGGTGAGATTTCGTTTCAAGTTTGGTGAAGGAGTTTTAAAACTGTCTTCTTCTTCTTCGTGACTATTTCCCTCTTCTCGTATTGATGGAGGCTCTTATTTTATTTCATTTTTTATGGCTTTACCTTGCAACAACTTAGCTCTTTGAACAAATTCTTTTAGAGGGCGCGTGATTGGTTTAAAGGTTTCCTATAGCTGAATCAGTGTTCCAGCTTTGTTAGTTTTCAGCTGTTGATAATTTTTCCTTGTCTAATTGGGTACTCACAATATAAAGAAACGAGCGATCGTCACAAACTAGATAAGATATTAACTAAAAAGGCGTGGCAACGAGTTAGATCAGCATACGCAGGATTAGCCGAACGCACTAACGCGTAACAAGTAGCCAATATGATGAAAGCTAAAGTAAAATTAGGATTGTGATTGAAAGTTGTTTCCGAAGTCCGAAAAATCATTAAAAAAAAGAAACCCGACAGTTTGAAGGCTAGTATTAAATTAGCCTCAGCTGCTACAAAAAACAAGCCGCGAAGTGCATTAAAAATATTAAACACAATAATAATTTTGAAAATACTACTACTTTAAATTATAATAATGAAAGGTATTCATAGCAGTAACAGGAATGAGTTAATATTAATCATATCATCTACGGGAGCATCCACTGATTACGTAAGGCTTTTGATGGATGGGTGATGATGATTGATTACCACAAATGCAAATTTGATTGAAATTTTGATGGTTTTCTAAATTTAAGCCGCGTTTTTTGATTAAAAGACTGCAAAAACTATTAAAAATCTGCTCAAATTATCCAAACATTTTAAAACTTTGATTGACTTTACAACAAAGTCTTTAAAATAATATATATAAGGTAATATCAATCAGAAGAACCCCTTTCATATGGTAACTTTGCATGATTTTTTTATTTTTAATTGAATTTTTTTCAGAATCATGAAAAAAGTTTTGCTGGTTTCTCTTCAAAAACTGATAGGAATGTATAACTTTTGTAAACATTTATTACTGTGTTGTGCAAATCAGATTAAAAAAATATTTTTTTTGAAAAAAAACCCAAGTTTTCTTATTTATTTCTATTAAATTAAAAAAAACGCTGAAATGGATCTTTATAATGTTAAAATAATCAAAAAGATTTTAAAACACGTCGATTGACACCTTAATGATGCAACTGTTATATCTGGTTCGTGAGATATAGTGAATGGAAGAAATGACCTTGAAGATCAAAATGACTGTTAATAATTTTTTATTTTTTATTTAATGTTTTTTGTTATCATGAGAAAAAGTTTTGATGATGCTTTTACAAGCACTGCTTGAAGTATATAAATTTTATAAAAATTGAATACTGTCTTTCGTAAATCAGATTAAAAATTTATTGCTTATAAAAAAAACCCTAATTTTTTGCACTTTTTTTCTGAAATTAAAAAACGGCTCGAACGCTATTTTAAAGATTTTTATAGATTCACAAATCGTATGTTTGGTTCGCGAGATATGTATAACGCACGACAGAAATGACCTTGAAAATCATGATGCCTGTTAATGATTTTTTATTTTTTATTTATTTTTTTACATATTCATGAGAAAAAGGTTTGCTGTTGTTTTTACAAGCACTGCTTGAAGTATATAAATTTTATAACAATTGAAGACTGTCTTCCGTAAATCAGGTTAAAAATTTATTGTTTACAAAAAAACCTAATTTTTTGCAATTTTTTTTTTCTATAATAAAAAACGCCTCCATGATTTTTTCTAAAATTTGATAGATTTACACAAATGCTAATACGCGTCGATCCACATCTTAATCATGCAAATCGTATGTTTGGTTCACGAGATATAACGCATGACAGAAATGACCTTCAAAAGGTCAAAACAACAAACCCCCCCGACCGAAGTATCCCAAAAACTAATCAGCGCTTAAGATTGTAAAGATGCTTCGATTGAAGCTTCAACAAAGTCGATACTACTTTGTTTAGGTGAGTTATGCTCGTAGAAAAAAGTGTCCACGAACGTCCATACGTACACACTTTATATTTACTCTATAGACCTCAAAACGTAAAGAAATGTTGAAAATTTCAATTTCGATTTTCGAGGCGATTACAAGAACTTCCCATATACTGGGAAGTTAATATTACAAAAGGACGGGAAAAATCTATCAAAACTCCAAGAATAATACACATTCCTAAAGTTGGTGGAATTTTGCCGTTTCTAATTCCTCTTGTCGCAGGATTATCTGCTATTGGTGCTTTATCAGGTGGAGCTGCGGGAATAGCTGCAGCTGTTAATGATGCTAATGATGCCAAAAATACACTAGAGGAAAAAAAGCGACATAACCAGAAAATGGAGCAGATAACATTAGGTCGAGAATTACATTTAAAACCGTACAGAAAAGATTTAGGGCTGTATTTAAATCCTGCTCCAAAAATTTTTTCAAAACGTTACCCAAGTGAGCATCAAATGAGAATGATTTAAAAAAGTTTGCAAGATTCTTACCAACATTTCGAGGAGTGTTTATGCGAAATAATTTTTCGAAGGGATGTGCCATGCAAAACGAGTGTGGTATAGTAAATTTAGATAATATTCAAGGCTCTGATACCCATTGGGTAGCATACAACAACAAAAAATCGTTATGTGGAATACTTTGATAGTTTTGGTAATTTACCTCCACCGATAGAAATACTAGATTATCTGAGATCTACTATAAAATACAACTACAATACATAGCAAAGCTATGACTCATGCAACTGTGGACATTTATGTTTGAAATTTTTATATAAACGTTGGTAAATTGTTCAGTGCATTTATATCTATCTTACTTTATTAAAAACCAATCATTTTCATATATACTGCCATTGCACTAACATTATCTCTAAGTGGAAACACATCCATTCTGACAACAGAGTATTTTCCACTTATCGAATTACAAGATGGATTTGTGTGCGGACTTGTTGATTTTCAAACATATAATTCTATACCTAAAGTGGATGAAAAAAATAATTTATTACACATTGGAAAACACGTTATAGAAATACCCGTTGGATCATAGGAAATCAATGATATTGCAAATTTTCTATGTAAAGGGTTAGCGAAGATCAATGACAACATGAATTTTTCAATACGTGCTAATAATAACACTCTCAAAAGTGAAATCAAGTCAACTGCTCCTATTTACTTCAACAAAGAAAGATCAATTGATCAATTGCTAGGATTTGCTAAACGAGAATAAAAAGTCAATGTCAAATACTTTTCTGATCTACCTGTAAGCATAAGTAAAGTGAACGTATTACGGATTGATTGCAACATAATTGGAAATTCTTATATTAATAATACTCCCTCGCACACAATCCACGAATTCTTATCTGAGGTACGACCAGGCTTTAAAATAGTGGAGGTTCCTAGTAATGTCATTTATTTGCCGGTAAATTTCAAACGAATAATCACGGTAATTCTTAAGCTGATTGACCAAAACGGAGATCTAATGAACTTCAAGGGGGAAACAATAACTATCAGACTTTTTTTGAAGCCACAGAATGTTGTTGTATAACGATGATAAATATCTGTCCAATAATGTTAATACAATCAGTTCAACCAGGAAAATCGAACGAGTTACTAACATTACAAAATAAGCAGTACTTGAAATTACTGGGATTCAAATTTGAAAAAATGAGTCAGATTCTGAACGTTACACGTAAAGTCAGTTATGACAATAGCGTCTCAAAAATTGAATACCATAGCTACTCCCCATTTTTATCATCATACAACTGCAGTGATTAGATTAGAATACCTTATCAACAACAGGACTTGTGTATTTTGCCAAGTCAAAGCTTCATCTATATTGAAGGTGCTTTAACTAAATCAGATGGAACAACATCAACAACTGCTAAACTATCTTACAATAGCATCGCTTTTCTATTCGATTCGGGGTAGAAATCGATCGATACAAGAAATGAAAGTAAAATGCTTTATAATGCCGGTTGGTCGCCAGATGAATCTATCATGCCATCAAGTGGCTACTTTAACTTTTCTGTTCCGCCAAGAAAATTTTTGGGATTTGCCGAAAACTACAAGAAGATTATCGTAAATGCTAAACATGAGCTAGTTCTCATTCGATCTAGAAGCAATGAAAACGCATTTCTTTTGCCCAGTGATGATGAATACATAATTTTTTTTAAATGGCAATGGAAGGTGCCACACGTTACCTGTAAGACAAATAAATTTGTTTTTTTTTTTAATTTTTATTATTTTGAACATATTACAAATATATAAATGGTGGGGGTGTCCAGTTGTCTTGGGGAACTGCCGCGTCTGTAAAGATAATAAAAATAACACATAAGTGTGATGTTCGAGCACAATGAGTTGCGACTCTACTCCGATTCAACAAAAGACATAAACTATATTCAACTACCCGTCACTCTTTCATTAAGGGAAACATCATAGACAGTCCTTCGTCTTTATAGCTTGATATCGGCACCGAACCCTCTTCAAGGGAGAGCGCACGAGACAATACACGTAAGCTGACATCAAGGGATAGCGCACGAAATGCCAGCCGGGGTGGAGAGGTGAGCGATCAATCAACCCCGCGGGGAGGAGGCCTATCCCCGCTACCACGAAGGAGGAGCTCCATGCTTAGCTCCAAGGTTCCTGGTTTGGTTACCAGATAAGCCCTCACTTAAAACCACTTAAACACCATTTAAGTATAATTTTTTAACCCGAGCAGTTGAATATCGTAGTTAATTCTACTGTAACAAATTTAGTATACAAAAAAACATAATCACACCAACCACAACACTTAATAAGCAAAATTGCTTACCTTTCTAATAAATCCACGCTCCTTAATTTTGCTCCTCGTCCACACACAAGTTGCACAGCTTATACTGTCACGTCTGCACTGATAATGACGCGCTGATCCTAGCTGCAAGGATCAGCTGCCAAGATCAGGCTAATGCAACATGTGTCGCATATGTACGCAACATGGGGTGTGAAATAACATGCAAAATCGGTCCGCTATCTTAGCATCGAGGACAAAGACGCCAGCCGGCATCTTATCTACTTTCTACAAATATATCCTCAGGTTATGGGCACTACATATGCGCTTGCAAGGATACTACGCTACACGCAATATTGAAATTCAAGGATAATTTAAGGGGTTTAGGACGAGAATTTACATGGGTGTTGCATACATCAGATGGTTCTGAAAAATTGTCAATGTTGAAATATATTGAATCAGGACAACCAATTCAAGTAAGTTTTCGAAATTGGGAGCTGTACGAATATACGGTTTCACCATCAACGAAAGATCATGTATGGAATGTCAAAACTTCAAGCCAACTCGAAAAACTACGATATATTCTTTAAGCGTTACAGACAAATCGAGAAAATCTCAAAGATAAAGATGTCAGCAAATTTGATCACTGTGATTCAAGCAATATCAAAATACATTTAAACTCCGAATCTTACCTTTACGACGACGTTAATATTAAATTTATACGTGATCGATTCGCTCTTCTATATGATATGTACTACAGCTTTCAACAATCTTATTACGGTGTGCAAGCACAACCATTACTCTCACAAAACCAATATAAGAAATCAGCACCAATTATAGTAATTGATTGTTCACGTCAAAATGAATCCATAAAATCAGACTCAGTTGACATAAGGGTAGATATCAAAACATCTGTAGATGTACCTGCCTTAACAACAACTTACTACTTACTTCTTCATGATCGTGTAATAGAGTAGAATCCTCTCTCTAATTCAGTTCAAAATTGTATAAAAATTATTCTCTAATCAAATCGAATCATTCAATCATGGCGCCTTTCATCATTGACTTGCAAGGGTTTGGAGGATGCAACAACGATTTTATCATTATAGAACTATCTATCGTGGATGTGAACCAGGATTTTCATCAACATTTTTTAACCCTTCTTCAGCATATCAACACTTTCGAAAAAACTGCAGTTTCAAGCCAATTGGCTATACGAATATCATCAGGGATTGCAATGGGAAATCGGAAAAACAGAGTTTACGGAAATGAAAGAATATCATTATGAAAACATGAAGCGTTCCTCAATATATGTCAAAGGCTCGGAGAAAAAACACTGGCTTTGTAGTTTACTGGGGAACACTATCATGGTTTACAATTTGGATGACTGTTGCTATCCTAGTCTGAAAGCGCTGAAAAAGAACTATCCTGAAATTTCAACCTGCACTTTACATGATGGAAGTTATCACATTCCCCCTTGCCCCGCACTCCCTTTTACCTTCCATCAAAGCCAAGTACATAAGCCAATTGACCTACATTTCACATATTGCCAACTGTGCAATTCGTCCAACAGGTGAACAATATCGCGACCTGTTCCGATGCACATTGAACTAGGTGTTGCAATGTTGAATTGTTGCAATTACGTATTTTGCTTAGTCTTAAGTTGCATTTTTTAGCTAGAGTATAAATAAACGTAAGCGCCTAGCTGTAAAGGTTCTCATTGTAACAATTGAAGTGAAATAAACGCATACGTTAAATCAAGCGTTTTATTTTTTTGTTAAGTTTCCTGAAGACAAATTTAACTGGCGCCCGAGCAAATTTATATTACTGTCCCCACGAGAACACAGTATATCGGTTGTTTAAAAGTCAAAGTCAAAACTAATTCCTCAGTTAATTAATTATCTTATCGAGCGAAAGTAAGAGCAATAGTTTCCGTTCCCACGAGATCACGGCTTACTTAATAAAGTGCTCCACGGTATTCACGATAAGAACGAGGGAAAATAGTGAAGTGTCGAGAAGCGGAAAACATAATAGCTGAAAATATTGCCGTAGCTGTATCCCGGAGGTGATCCGATCAAGCCCCATTAGTAGGCGCTAACCAACACTACACTCGTCAACGGCCTGCGCTAAACAGGAATAAGGCGGACGGATAGGAAGCACACATGGAATATTTCATCTTTATGTAAGCTTATATCTAGTATTTCACTATTAAATTCTTGAATATGTTTAATAGGCTAAGATTATTAGATTTGTTTGAAATAATTGTGGAATTAATAAGTGAAAATATACGTGTTGAAAATTTAAATCGAAAATTTGTGAAAATCAGTGTGAGCCAAGTTCAATGTGCTGAGGATTTTTCTAAAAAATTTAGTGTTGCTTAAACCTTTTCATATTTCCGAACCATTTCCGCACCCTAAGCAAGAGAACCTCCATTGATAAAAAAATGGAAACAATTCAGGAAACTTTAAGACAATTAACTGGGGCGGTTAATGCGCAGATTGAAATTTCGAAAAAAACAGAAGCAAGATTGTTGGCTCTAGAAAGTGCAACTAGATCCCAGTCCTCTAATCCTCAAGTTCAATCGGCTCCCACACTCCCTAAAACAGAAAAAGATTTGGACGATATCAGGAAACTCCCTGATTGTGTTAGAGATCTGCAAGTATTTGATGGTAACCCAATCCATTATGTGTCATGGGTTCATAGTGTCGAGACTATTTTGGCTGATTATCAAATTGTCCGGCAGAAACCAATATATAGGGCCATTCTTCGTCACATAAGACAGAAGGTGCGGGGGCCAGCAGATGCTGCCCTCATCTCGTACAATATTTTCGACGACGATTGGTCCAACATTAAACAGTGCCTATCACTCCATTATGCGAATAAGCGTGACGTTCGCACACTGGAGCATCAACTCCATTCAATGTATCAAGGTTATAAAAGTGTCGATGAATTTTATGCAGCTGTGAACCATCAGCTTTTTTTGCTGGTAAATAAGATAAAAACTGAGCAGCATTCTCAGGAAACAATCACGGCACTGACAGAGAATTATAGAAATAGGGCATTAGATGTGTTTATAAGGGGTTTAAAAGGTGACATTTTGACAATGTTGGTAGTTCAAAAGCCACAAACTCTTCCTGAGGCATATGCCTCATGCCTAGAGTTCCAAAATCTTAACTTTAGGAATGTTAACATTCATCAAAGAAATCTTAATAATTCTATATTATCCCCAATTAACCAAATGTTCAGTTCGCGTCGTGAATTTAGTGGACCTAGAAACTCACCAACTCACCAGCAATTAGGTGTGGCAGAGCGAAACCAAATGTATAATAATCGATTTAAAAGCTTACCACAGCCAAATCCACTAAATCCTCCCCCCAGGCCTGTAAATCCTATGCCTCCAGCCCCTATGGATGTAGATAAATCAATTCAGACTCGGCAAGTAGATTATGTGAACAAACCACATAATTTCTATCCAAGCAAGCGTCCAAGTGAATCTATAAATCTGCCTAAAAAAATGAAACGTTTTTACAATTTGGAATCGCAAGAGCATGTTACTAATCCTTATTTTAATCGTGAACATTCTAGCTATGATAACCTAGAAACTCAAAACGAGAATTATTAACTTCCCAGTATAAGGGAAGTTCTTGTAATCGCCTCGAAAATCGAAATTGAAATTTTCAACATTTCTTTACGTTTTGAGTGTTTTTAGAAAGGGAGATGTATGTGTATGTGTGTGTGTGTATGTACGTACGTACGTACGTACGTATGTACGTTCGTGGACACTTTTTTCTACGACGATAACTCACGTAAACAAAGTCGTATCGACTTTGTTGAGAGGTCAATCGAAGCGTCTTTGCAATCTTAAGAGCTGATTAGTTTTTGGGAAACTTCGGTCGGGGGGGTTTGCTGTTTTGCCCGTTTGAAGGTCATTTCTGTCATGCGTTATATCTCGCGAACCTAAAGTACGATTTTCTTGAATAAGGTGTCAATTGACGCGTATTTACATTTATGTGATTCTATCAAGTTTTTAAAGAATTTATTGGAGCCGTTTTTTAATTTAAAAAAAAAGTGCAAAAATAACGTTTTTTTTTCAAAAACAATAAATTTTTAACCTTATTTCCAGGTCGCAGTAACCAATGTTTATATAATTTATATACTCCAAACAGTTTTTTTGAAAATGACATCAAAGTTTTTTACTCATGATTACAAAAAAAATCAAATAAAAAATAAAAAATCATTAACAGTCATCATGTTTTTCAAGGTCATTTCTGTCATGCTTTATATCTGACGAACCAAACATACGATTTGCAATCTACGCGTATTAAAATTTGCGTGAATCTATCAAATTTTTATAAAAACTGTTGGAGCCGTTTTTTTAATTTAAGAGAATAAAGTGCAAAAAATTAGATTTTTTTCATAAACAATAAACTTTTAAGCTGATTTACGAAATGTAGTAATCAATGTTTATAAAATTTATATACTCCAAACAGTGTCTGTAAAAACAACATCAAAACTTTTTCTCATGATTACGTAAAAAATTAACTTAAAAATAAAAAATTATTAAAAGTCATCATGATTTTCAAGGTCATTTTTATCATTCACTATATCTCACGAACCAGATATAATATTTGCATCATTAAGGTGTCAGTTGGCGTGAATTAACATTTTTGCGATTTTTTAAACATTATATGAAAATTGTTTCAGCCGCTTTTTATTTTTTTCATAAAAAATAGTTTTTTAACCTGATTTGCACAGCACAGTAATAAATGTTGATAAAATTTATACATTCTTATCAGTTTTTGAAGAGAAACCAGCAAAACCATATTCCATGATTATAAATAACTAAATTAAAAACAAAAAATCATGCAAAGCTATGATGTATACAGGGTTCTAACGAATGATATTACTTTATATCTTTTATTCTAAGGAAATTGTTGTAAATTCCATCCAAGTTTTATAATATTTGCATAATTTGAGCAGATTTTTAATAGTTTCTACAATGTTTTAGTGTTATTGTTTTTTATGCTTAAATGTTGGAAATCCAAAAAAAACCTTTCCGTAGATGATATGACTCATATTAATGCATTCCTGTTACTGCTATGAATACCTCTCATTGTTATTACTTAAGGTAGTATTATTATTATTGTGTTTAATGTTTTCGATGTTTATGTAGATATTACTGGGAAGTTGACCGTGTGGACCTCAAGGGTCGCACTTCGCGGCTTGTTTTAATCAGATTGGGGAATGCGAACCCGTATTTCAAGAAAACCAACTAAATTTTAAGATGAACGCCTCTCTAGCGTTCCATACTTAGAATATCTTACTCGAAAGTGTAGAATTCTTAAATTTTTGGTGGATACAGGCGCAAATAAAAACTTTATTTCGGTCGACATTTCCCATAGCGCCAACCCATTGACGAAACCCTTTAAAATTCGATCTGCCGCGGAAGAAATTCTTATAACTAACAAGGTTACTGGCAAATTCTTTGAAAGCGTCGGAAATTATACGTCCTTAAATTTTTACGTTCTACCTGGTCTAAAATCATTCGATGGCATAATTGGTGACGATACCTTAAAGGAACTTAATGCGGTTTTTGATAGGAAAAATAATACCCTTACAATTTTGCCAAACGTCAAAATTAATCTGAAAGCGAAAGAGTCTAAGCAAGTAAACAGCATTGTAGCAGAAACTGATCACCTCAGTATTGAATTGCAAAATAAAATACAAAAGTTACTTGATAAGCACAGTGAGATTTTCAGTCCTATTAGTGATGGTGAAATGGTAGAAACAAATGTAAGAGCGGAAATCAAAACCTCAACTACCGACCCAATCTACACTAAGTCGTATCCCTATCCTGTTAATTTGAGAAATGAAGCTGAAAAGCAGATATCCAAAATGCTTACTGATGGCATTATACGACCTTCAAATAGTGCGTATAATTCACCTACTTGGATTGTACCGAAAAAACCAAATTCTTTAGGTGAAAAGCAGTACAGGCTTGTAGTGGACTTCAAAAGACTGAATGCAGTCACTTTTTCAGATACATATCCAATTCCGGATATCACTAACACTCTAGCAAGTTTCGGAAGCTCCAAATATTTCACAACACTTGATTTAACATCAGGGTTCCACCAAATCAGGATGAAGGAGAGCGATATTGCTAAAACTGCTTTCTCAACTGCAAACGGAAAATACGAATTTACGAGACTTCCGTTCGGTCTAAAAAAAGCTCCGGCTATCATAACAACATTTAGAAAATTTACAAACTATACTTAACCAGTTAAATAAAGCAAATCTTAAAGTCAATCTGGAAATATCGAAATTCTTAAGAACTAAGGTAGAATTTCTGGGGTATGTTATCTCCCAGAAGGGTATATTACCTGATCCGAATAAAATTTCGGCAATTCAAAAAATCAAGCCCCCGACAAATCTTAAAGATTTAAAAGCTTTCCTTGGTCTAGCCTCATATTACAGGAAACACCTGTCCCAGAGTATCCAACACAAACCCTACACATGGACGTTTTCGAGATTTCTGGTGAAAAATATCTGACATGTATAGATAAATTCAGTAAATTCGCGAAAATTTCCGCTTAAAGAATAAATCCGTCTTGCATCTTCGCGACAAGATAATTAAAATGCTTCATTGTTTCACCGTTTCTAAAATACTGGTTTCGGACAACGAGCCAAGCTTCATTAGTCCAACGATTTTAAATTATCTTGAGGCATTAGGGATAGTTGTGTATTTGACACCTCCTCAAAAAAGTGAAGTCAATGGTACAGCAGAATGGCTTCATTCAACAATTCTGGATTTTTTGAGGTGCTTCCAACAAGAATTGCCCGACCATTCTCTTAACGAAGCAATAAACGTCACTGTAGACAGATACAATAATTCCTTTCATTCTGTCACTGGGAAAAAACCAGTTGATATTTTCTTCGCTAGGTCGCAGCGCATAAATTATCAGAATTTATTTGATTTTAAAGGCAAGCTAAATAAAGGCGTTAAATATGAAATCATGCGAAAACAAAAAAATCAAATTAGTAGTCATAATCAGAAAAGAACTCAGCCAAAGGCATATAAACCTGGAGATGTAGTCTTCAAGATCAACAGGCAAATCAAGGCAAAAAATAAGCCCTTATATAAAAAAGAAATTGTTGCGCGAGATAATCGAGTTACTATCACCACAGCAGCTGGTAGGAAAATTCACAAATCTCACCTGAAAAATATTTCTTATGTTTCAGATTGACCCTTTGGAGCGTGCAGGCTTCTGTGGATGTTTATGAATATAGTGGGCCGCTTATGACTATGAAACAAGGATATGGAAGAATTCTAACGGGAAATTTTAAAATTATTCACGCCATTAATATAACCAATTATGACGAGGTAGTTAATAATATGAAACTAGTAGTGCAACACCGAATCAATAGAACAAGTATTTTAGTACCCCAACTCAACCATCGCATTTCTGAAGTAGAGAGGTTAATAGATCAATTAAGAGATAGGAAAGTACATAGACCTAAGAGATCAATAAACTGGTTAGGGTCTGCCTGGAAGTGGCTTGCAGGAAGCCCAGATGCCACTGACTGGGATAGTATTGTTAAGAATCAAAATAATATTGTAGAGAATAACAACAACCAATACAAAATTAATAAATATATTAGCAAGGTATCTACAATAATTACAACAAAATTGTTGCTGATTTTACAACCTTATTTAACGATAAGTACGAACAAACGTTGTTCAATAAAATGACAATTTTAAAAGAAGAAATTCAGGAAATGGTACTTGCCAACCAACTTGCTAAGAAAGGAATTGTGAATTCAAATCTTTTGGATAGTGTAGAAGTAAATGAGATTCCTGCTCAGGTCGAAGCACTTCCGTACGATAATGATATTCAGGCTATCGAATATGCAGAACCTATGGTGCTTGTGAAGGATTCTATGCTTATTTATGTTATATGTTTCTATGCTTATTTATGTTATATGCTGTGCTTTGCTTATTTATGTTATATTTTTACCGAAAACTGGCAGTATCGATTACAATCACCTTCTGATTTGCCCTACTATAAGAAACAGTAAGATGATTTACGTCAATTTTTATAGTTTGTTTGTGACGCGACAAGAAACGTACGGTATAAATGGAAAGTGTCCCGAAATCCAGGGTATAACCATCTGCAATAGGAATCAGTTGCAAAAGTTACAGTCCGCGGAATGCCTTCCTCAAGTGTTAGAAGGAACCGATGCGACATGTGACTACCAGTTTCATAATAAACCCATAGTTGAACTCATAAATGAAAATACCTTATATTTAACAAATTTTATTGGTAAACTTAAGCACGGCACTATGACCAGATTTCTCAATGGCACATTCCTAATTAATTTCCAAAATGATACAGTCCAAATCAACAATATGGAGTATACAAGCAGGGAGGTAAGGAGTTTTCACCTATTACCACCAATTTTGAATAGTAATTTAACTGAAAATGACGTAAGAGTCTATCTTGAATACTTACATAGACTCCACATAACTAATATAAAAAAACTTAAAGATCTAGCTTCCAAAAATATTGTATATGTTGCCTCCGACTCTGTAATTTTAATTTTAATTCTATCACTGGCTGTCATCTTGTATCTCTTTTTACGACGTAAAGCCCCCCCAGTTAAACTAGAAGCTAGTCTACCTTGCTCTATCGCGGATCCCATTAAGTTACATTTCTAATCTGTGGGACACAGATTTTTAAGGAGGGAGGAGTTATCACATTCCCCCTTGCCCCGCACTTCCTTTTACCTTCCATCAAAGCCAAGTACATTAGCCAATTGACCTACATTTCACATATTGCCAATTGTGCAATTCGTCCAACAGGTGAACAACATCGCGACCTGTTCCGATGCACATTGAACTAGGAGTTGCAATGTTGAATTGTTGCAATTACGTATTTTGCTTAGTATTAAGTTGCATTTTTTACCTAGAGTATAAATAAATGTAAGCGCCTAGCTATAAGGGTTCTCATTGTAACAATTGAAGTGAAATAAACGCATACGTTAAATCAAGCGTTTTATTTTTTTGTTAAGTTTCCTGAAGACAAATCTAACTTGGATGTTGTGCGCAACAAAACGCATTCCTTCTGACAAAAATTTATTGCACAAGAAAATCTAATTGAATAAAACCACTTTGACTTAACCGAAATTATTTTTTTATTTAAATAAGTTTTTAAAATAAACTTGTATTGATGGTCGTTTCATGGAACTGCAAGTCCTTTGAATCATGACTGCTGCAGCTCAACGATAGCATTCCCGCATTCAAGGCCTCAATCACCTCATCACTGCATTTCATGTATCAATCAGGTAGAAATAGCGTCATGATATTGTCTAAGTCTACGACAATAGCAGATCCATACCTTCAAGACAAAAAAAAATGGATACAAGTCAATATTATTTCATCTACTAAGCTCTGTCTTACCTTGTTTCCATTCTTTCTGCAGCTGTGATGTAATATCGTTTCCCAATCTCCAAGTTGGAAATTTATGTAAATACCAGGATTTTGCAGCTAAGTAGTTCGTTTAATGAATCCATAGTTCTCCGCAGACGATATTTTCGCTTGTGACAAAATCTTTTCTTAAACTCAACTATTTATATTAATTTAATATCAGTAGTAGTGGTTTCTGGAAGGGATGCGGTTTAGTTTCGCGTTTTCGCTTATCGTAAATAGAAAAACCCACAAACATTTTCCTGTATTGCCCACCACAACCACACACACGCAGTGCTTGAAATTTAAGAAAACATCTTTGATAATATAGTTTTTATATATGCAAAATAATATCAGTGATTAAATTTGCAAAAACAACCAGTTTAGTTGTAAGGAACAATATTAAATGTATTTATAAATATAGCAAAGACAACAAAATGGTTTAAGGTGGCCTTTGCCACAAATTTCATAATTTTGATGAGCATGTCTGAAATGAGTTGTGAAAAAAAATGGCAGTTTTTCAACTTATAACATATAATGATGCAAAAACATATATTTCATAGGGGAGAAATAGCAATATTAAATTTCTAAGTTAATAGTTTATTGTATAGCCCTTGTTGGCTTTTACTTTAGCTATCGACGTGACATTGACTCTACCAAACTTTGACATCGTTCCGTGGTAATAGAATTTCATGCAGACTCCACTACCCGCCAAAGATCATTCACTGTTTTCGGCTTTGCTTGAAAAACAGGTTGCTTAACATCAGTCCATAAGTTCTCTGTGGGATTGAGGTCGGGAGATTGAGCTGACCAGTCCATAACTTCTATCCTATTGGTCGAAAATCAATTCTTGGCTAAGCGACTGGTGTGTTTAGGATCGTTATCTTGCATAAGGACCCATTCCAAGGGCATGCCTTCTTCCGCAAAAGTTAACAGGACATTTTCCAATATGTCTACGTAAATTTTGGCGTCCATCGTGGGTTTGATCCAAAATATGGGGCCAGGGCCGTGAAATAAAACGAGCCCCAAACATTAATTTTTGCCCCTCCATGCTTAACTGTCTTCGTGGTATACCGTGGATCATGAGAATCATTTGACAATTTTCTCATGTATTGTCTCCTTCCCGGCCAGCCAAATAATACAACTTTTGATTCATCAGTCCAAAGGATATTCGTCCATTTGGAACCAGACCATAAGAACTGGTCTCGAACGTGTCTTTTTTGGTAATGGTGTTTTCTTCGGACTTCTACCTTTTAATTTGGCGTTAATAAAGATTCTTCTGATTGTACACGTGTTGACATCCAATTTGAGTTCCTGTTTTATATTCGTTGATGTCAAAAACTGATCTTTTCGTACAAGCCGAACAACATTTTTGGAATCTATCCTGCTGAGTTTCATTTTTCATCCACGATTTTCAGGCTTTTCCACCTACTTTTTTGCATTCGAGACCATTTTACTCGAGCAGCCAAGTGTTTCTTCAATAGATTTGTAGGTTTTGCCTTTCAAAAGCTGCAATGTTTAGAGCGGCCCATTATTCCTAATGATCTATTTTATTCTAAAAATAACAAAACTTTTGAAAGCTGTCAACCTTCTTTGCCCTTATCGTATCCTACCAGCCAAATTGGAACCAATCTATTCCCCCGAAATCGAGTTTAGTTTATCTCCGCTGCTATTACTTTGCACATGCAAATGACACCTTGTCTCCAAAAATTAGATTTCCCTTGATCTTTGCTGACGTTTCAACAAAAAGGTTATGTAAAACATTTAGCACATCGATCATAAACAGATGGCACTCGTATGCGATCGAAATTTATGTTATAATTCCAAAAATTTAACGCTTCGAGTGTACACTGCTATTATTGTGCACACAGGTATTTGCACAGGTATATATATATATATATATATATATATATATATATATACGGCGTCCGAGATTTAGTGTTTTGTTAACGGCACTCTAAAATTGTAGTTACTAAGTGTTGTATATACAGTGCCTACTTGGTTGATCATGGTTGCTACATGAAATGTAGCAAGTGTCATAAAAATAATATAAAAGAAATTTTCAGTTGACTTATAATTACGGAGCTGCGAACATTGTAATACAATTTACTATTAAATAAATTCAATCTGTTAATTTAATTTTAACTAAAATTCAATATCTTAATTTGGACTGTAAACATTTACTTTCCCCATTGGTGACCCCGAATTGACCTGAACAATGGTCATTACCCGCGACGAGGCAAGGCGTGCCACCGCGCAACCACCTCGAAGAATTACAACCAGTTAACCATCCACAACCAGGCGAAATCAACGGACTGGCACAGCTTCAAGATGCCGTGTGAGATTTACTAACCATAACTCAGCAACAGCAAGCAGCCATTAACATTCTACAAGATAAACACAATCAGCAGCAACGACCTAATCAAATCACAATCAAACTGCCCCCATTTTCGAGAAGCAGTCCAAAAATTTGATTCTCTCAAGTTGAGGCCCAATTTCGGCTGTATAATATTACTGACGAAGAATCCAGGTATTCACACGTCGTCGGACAACTCGATGCACACGGAGCTAGGGAGATTGAAGACATCATTCGAGCGCCGCCAACTAATACACCGTACACAACCCTTAAGGAAGAACTTATCAGAAGAGTCGCCGTGTCTGAGCAACAAAACATTCGACAGCTCCTAACCGGGGAAGAACTAGGGAACCGCACACCATTGCAGTTCCTCCGACATCTCCGCTCCTTATCCAGTGCTGTGCCAGACCAACTTCTATGTACACTTTGAACGCAGCGTCTACCATTCCTTGTCCAGGTGATCATTCAATCACATGCAATCGACCTAGCCGTAACTGTAGACCGGCTTGCCTCCATCGCTGACAACATTATGGAAGTGTCATCCACCAGTCCTGCTCATTACGATCTGCTAGCAGCCACATATCAAGACTTATGGCACCGTGCGTTTCATTATAGACCTTGGTCTTGGACGGAAACACGCGTGGACTTTCACAATTGCCGACGTGTCTGTCCCAATTATAGGATCCGACTTCCTCGCATACTACAAGCTGCTAGTGGACTGCACCAATAAGCGATTAGTAGACTCCACGACCGGGCTTTCAACACGCTGCACATACTGCAAATCCAAACAGCCCAGCGTGAAACTCGCCCAACCAACCGTGTCCGTCGCTTTCGCAAACATCCTAGCCGAGTTTCCTAACCTCACTCGCCCCAGAGAAATTCGGCATCAAGTGAAGCATAATACACTTCACTACATCAAGACTACCCCAGGACCACCAGCTAACAGTCGCGATCGTCGCCTAGCTCCAGATCGCTTACGGATCGCCACAGAAGAGTTCGAAAACATGATAAAAGAAGGCACAGTGCGCCGCTCTGACGGACCCTGGTCTTCCCCTCTACACATGGCTGCCAAGAAACCCAACAGCTGGCGCCCTTGTGGCGACTACCGTGCGCTTAATGCAAGGACTATCCCCGACAGGTACCCAGTACGCCACATCCACGATTTCGGCCATCGTCTTCGTGGTTCAAAGGTCTTCTCCACCATTGATCTCGTAAAGGCGTACACCCAGATTCCAGTTAACCCGGCAGACATCGAGAAAACAGCCATAACAACGCCGTTCGGCCTCTTCGATTTTTTCGAATTTCCTTTTATGTCCTTCGGACTTCGGAATAACGGTGAAACATTCCAAAGATTTATAGACCAAACGTTAACCGGCCTTAATTTCTGTTTTGTGTACATCGACGACATCCTAGTATTCTCGACATCGCCCAAAGAACATAACCAACACCTCCGCATCCTGCTCAAACTGCTGGACGAGAACGGAGTTCTAGTCAACGCACACAAGAGTACCTTCGGAGCCGATAAAGTTTCCTTCCTGGGCTACGAAGTCTCCACGCAGGGTACACGGCCTCTTCAAGATCGCATCGCTGACCTTCGCACGTATGTCAGGCCGTCGACAGTAAAAGGCGTTTCCCGCTTCCTCGGTATGATTAACTTCTACCGTCGCTTTGTACCCCATGCAGCGGAATACCAGGCAGCCCTCAATATGGCACGATCCGATCTGCGAGGAAATCAACCCTTGCCCTGGACATCTGCAAATCTCGGCCTCTTTACTGATGCTAGTGCTCATTCAGTAGGTGCGTGATTACAACAGTTCGTCGACAACGCTTGGCAGCCCCTAGCTCTGTTCTCAAGAAAGCTCACACCTCGTGAAAAACATTGTCCAGCCTACTACAGAGAACTAGACGCCGTTTATCTCAGCATCCAACATTTCCGGCATATACTCGAAGCACAGCACTGCACTATTTACACCGACCACAAGCCCCTAACATTTGCATTCTAGCAAACTCGTGAGAAGCTACCCCCAGTACAGTTGTCAGTTGTCAGCTGTCTTTCATCGCCCAATTCACCACGGATATTAGTCACATCAGTGGTTCTAACAACATCGTCGCCAACGCAATGAGCCGCGTCGACTCTGTGACTGCATCCAACACCGTCAACTATTCTATCAACTTCATAGACCTCCTGAACTCCCAGAAAATCGATGCCGAACTCCGCGAACTGCTCGACGGTGGCTCAGCTTTACACCTGGAGTCCATCCGTGTCCCCGGCTCCGAAGTATTGATATATTGTGACACCAGCACTACCCGACCACGACCCTACGTACCTGTCACTATGCGATACAAAGTGCTCAAATCTCTACATAATCTCAGCCACCCCGGTACCCGCACTACCGCCAAGCTAGTGTCACAACGCTATGTCTGGCCTCGAGTACAACAAGACTGCCGTGCCTTGACGCGAGCCTGTCTGGACTGCCAGCGGAACAAGGTCTCCCGTCACGTCCACGCCCCAACCGGCACCTTTGTCACACCTTCTTCACGTTTCCAACATATCCACATCGACCTAATCGGCCCACTTGACCATGCAAATGGTTACCGATATTGCCTCACTGCAATTGACAGGTTCACCAGATGGCCTGAGGTTTGGCCATTACTTACTAAGAACGCCGAGGAAGTTCCGACGCCCTAGTTTGCTGCTGGATCTCTCGCTTCGGCGCTCCCGTCTGCATCACAACCGACCAAGGCAAACAATGCTATCAAACTGAAAGACCGGGCCCGTAGAAAGATGATGGCTTGTGACTCCCCTGAAACGCAATCCACTTTTCGTAAGCTTTGTTCTTCTGCTAAGCAGAAGATACATCATGCTATTCGCACTTACCACACTTCCATTGAATCATCTCTCCTCGCAAACCACCCTAAGCAATTCTGGTCGTATGTAAGATCCCTTAGGTCTTCCTCATCTATCCCAAATCCAATGCACCGGGGCAATAACTTTGCCTCTTCGCCTGTTGATATCAATAACCTCTTTGCTTCTTACTTTTCTTCAACTTTTTCATCTAGTTCGCCTTCGTACTTCATTCCCGACTTAAATTCTGAAAATTCTGTGACATCATCTATGCTTATTGACCCTCTCCTGGTAAACGCTGTTATTGTAACCTTGGACCCCAATGTTGGTCCAGGTCCAGATGGCATTCCTAATTTGTTCATTAAATCCTTATCCTCTTCCCTAAGTACTACCCTTTCTTTTATTTTTAATTTGAGCTTATTCTCTGGTGTTTTTCCTCAGTGTTGGGGAATAGCCAACATCATCCCAATTTTCAAATCTGGTAACCCTTTTTCCGTTTCGAACTATCGTCCCATTTCTCTCTTACCGGCCTTCCCTAAAATCCTGGAGCGTAAAATTCACACTCATCTCTATTCTACCTTAGGTCATCTTATTGTACCTGAGCAGCATGCTTTCCTTCCTAATCGTTCCACTACTTGAAATTTACTTGAGGTTTCCTACATCGTATCTGCTTCGCTGGATAGTCACTTACAAGTTGATTGCATTTACACCGATTTTGCTAAGGCTTTCGACACTATTGATCATCTCATACTATATCGCAAGCTTGTGCGTTTTGGTGTCTCAGATCCCCTCCTTTCGTGGCTGCTTTCCTATTTATCGTCAAGGGTTTCCCATGTTTCTATTTTGGGTTCACGCTCTGTTCCCTTTCATTCTCGGTCAGGTGTTCCTCAAGGATCAATTCTTGGTCGTCTTCTTTTTATTCTCTATATAAATGATCTTCCTTCAATATTTAAGTCTTCCTGTCTTCTTTATGCTGACGACCTCAAGATTTTCAGAGTGATTCGAACGCTTTAAGACTGTAAAGTTCTTCAATGTGATCTTAACTCACTGAGTTCTTGGTGTCAAGCAAATTCTCTCTCCCTTAACATTCCAAAGTGCAATTCATTGACCTTCACTCTTAAGTTCTTACCCGTCTTCTTTGCGTATTCTATTGACTCCGTCCCTCTAAGAAATGTTGATCAAGTAAAAGATCTAGGTGTCACCTTCGACCCCAAACTAAGGTTTGACGCTCACATTCATAACATAGTTGCCAGAGCCTCAAAGCTATCGGGATTTGTGTTGAGACATTCCCTTATGTTTGTTAACCCTCATTCTGCAGTCCATTTGTCTATGAGTGTCGTTCGTGCTATCCTGGAATATGCCTCCCAAATTTGGTCCCCTTATTTTGAGTCCCATATTTACCTTGTGGAATCTGTCCAGCGTAAATTTATTTATTTATTTATTTAGCCAAACAAGGCATACACATTATTATTAAACTTAACATTAAATTACAACTATGTATGGCTAGCTAGTGCGTTAAACAGATACCGTTTAAAAGTGGATTTGGAAATGGATGGGGAATAGTGGTTGCTAACACTAATAAATATCTTACAGCATCTGTTAATCGGTTCGTTTTGTCCGTATATTGTATGATGTTGATACTCAACTAACATACGAGTGTGTCTGGTACGTCTTACAGCATCATTGCATGAGATTTTCTCAGATAATGATTCGATACGGATAACGTTTCTGATAATGTCAAACACAAAGCACGAAGTCAGGACTGTTCTTCTAGATGATAACGAAGGTAAATTGAGTAGTTTAAGACGGTGCTCATAAGAAGGTAAATTATCAAAGTCAGCTGGGTTATATAAATTTCTTAATGCAAAAAGTAAAAACTGCTTTTGAATTGATTCAATTCGATCACTATCAGTTCCAAACGCTGGGTTCCAAATAAAGCAAGCGTACTCGAGAAGAGGGCGTACAAATGCTGTATATAGGGATTTAGTTACCCACAAGTTCGTAAATTCTTTTGCTCGTCTTTTAATGAATCCCAGCTGCTTCCAAGCACTAGCGAGAATCTTGTCGTACTGTAAGTGAAACCGTAGTTTTGTATCTAATACAATGCCAAGATCAACCACTTGGTCCACTTTGGTCAATGGTGTACGGCTTAGGGAATATGTGTAACTTTCAATAGTATTTTTGTGAGCAAAGCTCACCACTTGACATTTACCAATATTGAGGTGAAGATTATTCCGTGAGCACCAATGTTCTAATGCATCAAGCTTGGATTGGATGAAAGTTGCGTCAGAGTGCGATGCTACTACGTGATACATTTTCAGATCATCGGCATATAAAAGATGGGGTATGTTAGATAGAACTGAGAACAGATCAGATATGAATATATTAAATAAGAGTGGGCCGAGATGGCTGCCTTGTGGCACTCCAGAAGAAGTTGGAATTTTTCTTGACAGATTTCCTTGAAATCTAACGACTTGCGTCCGATTTTTGAGGTAAGAAGAAACCCCTTTAAGCAAAGAACCCAAAATACCAAAGTTATGCAATTTCTTTATTAAGATGTCGTGGTCTACGCGATCGAAAGCTTTGCTGAAGTCTGTGTAAACTGCGTCAATTTGGTGGCCCTTTTCCATAGCACAGAGAATGCCAGAGGTGAAAATCATAAGGTTGGTTGTAGTCGAACGGCCTTTGCGAAATCCGTGCTGCTGCTCGTTAATTCGTGGCTCTATCAGTGCTGTCAGTTTGCCACAGATGATTTTCTCGAATAGTTTGGGAATGACTGATAGGATAGCTATACCTCTATAATTTTCCACCAGGTGTTTATCTCCACTTTTAAAAATGGGAGTCAAGAGAAAAGATTTCCAAGCAGATGGAAAGCAACCGAATGAGAGTGACTTATTGAAGATCATGTGAAGGGGAGTTAACAGCTGTTTTCTGCATTGGATCAAAAAGTGAGCCGAAATTTGATCAGGACCAGGTCCCTTGTTAGGATCAAGCTCAGTGATAGCGCTTTCAATATCGTCTATGGTCAAATGTAGTTCTTCAACAATTATTGTTGACGAAATATCCTGCGAGGGAAGTAGGGGTGTATTTGTAGGTGGCATAAACACGTCTTGGAAGTGATCAGCAAAAAAATTACATATTTTTTTAGGGCATGAAGAGCTAGAATTGTTTTTGGACATTGTGCATGGATAGCCTGTTGTTTTTCGTTTGGTGTTTATAAAATCAATTTTTTCGGGTCACAAATTATGCTCTCTCCAACAGTGCGAACATAAAAGTTATATGCTTCACGTGACTTTATTGAAAATTCAGCAGCTAGCTGACGATATTTATTATTTACGTCTACGTCTACATTATTGTCATTGTGGATTATCTTATATAATTTGTTTCTTTGATTACGTAGGCTTCGAAAGTATGCGTCTAACCATGGCTCTTAGAGTTTGTTTCTTTTCTTAATTTTAGGGACAAAGCTTTCAACGGCGTCAAAAATTATTCGATAGAAGGTAGATACCGAGTCTTCTACATCTAACATTGAAAGAATGTTCCAGTCGATTTCCTTCAAGACGGTTTATGATGCAATCATAATCGGCATTTAAGAAATCAAATACGATGGAATTATTGTACGATTGAGAGAATTTCGAATCCGTAGTGGAAATCTCAACAGTAGAAGCAGAGTGGTGGAGACTATTACAAAAAAGATGCTCTGCTTCTTTCGTTGGACTGACCAAAACATCGTCATAGGAGTTTGTAAAAATTAGATCTAGCCAATTACCGTTTTGGTTTGCAGTTGGGGATATTTGCTGCAAATCATTGCCATAAAATGTACTAAGTAGATTGAGGTCAATCGAATCTCTAAGGTTCGTTGGTAAGAGGTAGCCATCAGATTCATCAGGAACAAAGGACAAGGTGGGGCGGTTAAAGTCCCCTAGTATTATTATTTTGTCTTCTTCGGCTAGACGATTTATTACGGAAGATATCACGTCTCGTATGCAATCATAGATATCTTCGTTGGAGTTGGGGGGAACATACATTACAACAATGAATAAAAATACAGTCCCTAAACCAACACGAATGGCTTTATGCTCAAAAGAGCATTTACCGCTTATTCCTTTTTAAATTTAAAATACCTTATATGTCCTATGAAGAACGCCTTTCACTATTTAAGATACCATCCTTAGCATCGCGTAGGACATACCTGGATCAATGCTTTCTTTACAAGCTGTGTCATAATTATATAGATGTGAACATCGATAATCTAATTTTCTTGCGACAATCCACTAGACCCTCTCGATCAACCAATATATTTGTTTTGCCTTTCGCTCGGACGGATGTCTATTTTAATTCTCCTCTACTCCGTTTACCGAGGACTCATGATCGACTCAAGCTTGGACCTTTTCCTTCCAGTCTCGTAGCTTATAAGCGAATTTTAAATAATATTTTGTTAAATTAAGTACTTATTTCATCCATACACTCTGTATTTTATTTTGCCACATTTTATAATTGGAGCTTTCTGTTCAATGTGATGATATTAAATAAATGAATAAGTTCGAATCGCAACTCTTCCGATCCTTGGGCAACGCTTTCGGCATCACCAAATGTCGCACCTGTGGCTACCATCCATGCTCTAACAGGATGGTCGAGAATTTTCACCGCCAGCTGGAGAGCGCTCTACGTTGTCACCCTCTTATGACGTGGTTGGACGCCTTACCAATCGTCTTACTCGGTTTACGCAGCGCAGTAAATGAAGACCTAAAAGCCTCTCCGGCCGAGCTCGTTTATGGTGAGCCATTACGCCTGCCGTTGGAATTCGTCACCCCAATTTCGGGGCCAAGGAAGCAAGAAGACGTCAGCAACTTGTTACGTCTATAATTTTCGTAACGTTCTCCACTCTACCGTAGCCGATCCTAGCCACGGTTCGGGCAATCCCACCCGGCTTCACCCGCGAAGAGGGGTGTGGGAATATATAATCTAAAATAGAAAGGGCGCCACCCGTTTCCGCGCCGGGACTGCCCTGTCCGTCAATCCCGAAACGGGAATCGGATTCACGGTGACCCAAAACCACCGACCGATAGGGGAGCACAAAAACACAACCAGGAACGCGATTTCCGCCTCGCCACTTCACAAAATCACACAATTTATCTCAATTCAAGCAGAATTTATTTTGAAAAAAACCTAACTAAACCCTACTACTCACTATCTACACTAAATCTACTTACAATTCTTCCTTCTCATACTATTCCCTCCACTCGCTGTCCTCCGTCCTTTGAAAATTTCCCAACTCCTGCCGTGAAGCCGAAATCACCGATTCCACTACCAACCGGCGGCCAAAGAAACAATCCTCCCAGCGCTCGACGTCCAGCCACACTCCGCTTCCACCAGCGATCGACGTACCAAAAGCCTCGTCAGCTGCTCCCGCAATCTATTTAAGCCAAGCCCAGTCTCGTTCGGTTCGTAGGTCGACGACCACTCAGCTGGGCAGTTGACCCCAGCAGCTTTCAAAAGCTTTTCAACTGGTTTCGCCAGGGGTCAGTCGTTGTGTCTCGATGCGAGGGGATTTCCGATTGCCGCCTGTCCGGCGAAAAACTCGCGGCTGCCGCCAGCCATGGCGAATTGCCAGTGCCAATGGTTGTGGGTTTCACTGGCGCATAGGGGACTCCATTGGGGCGCATCGTAGACCGGGCGGAGCCTTTATTTGGGATCTGTTGCGACGATTGGGTGAGCGTTGTTGTTGTTGTGATCGTGGGCAACTTATCCGCAGTGTCTGTGCCGTTGTCCGGAACACCCTCCATAACAAACTTACTACCTACTTAGTTATCTAATCTAATATCCTTACATCCTACATCTCCTCTACATTTATATAATTCAAATCTCTACTTCCTACAATATAATTCATTGATAAGCATTTAATTTATTAATAATAATATAATCCAATAATAACAAAGCATTTCATTGATTAGCTTGATTGCGTGAAGTGGCGAACGTGACATTATCAATTTTCTTGAAAAATGGCGTTTACCCGCGCGGTTGTTTGGGGTCCTCACGGACAGGGAAGTCCCATATTTCGCCCTTGAGGGTTTAGAAACGCCTACGTTGCGTGGCGAACGTAACAAACTTCGTCGTACGACTTCGTCAACAGATGACGCAACTTCGGCCCGTCCCAGCAACACGTCACAATACTCAGGCTCCCTTCGTGTTCCAACAGCTATCATCGTGCAGTCATGTATTTCTTCGCGAGGACAACATAAGACGTTCCCTGCAATCGCCATACACCGGTCCACATCCCGTCATCAACCGTGACACGAAGACCATCACCATCTTGATCAACGGGACAGAACGACGCGTCAGTCTCGATCACTACATTGCCACGCTCCAGCCTTCTTCCAATTGCGTCATCAAAAAAGGCCGTACTGTTTCCTCGCGTTCTGTTCGCCACGTGCGTTTCTACCTGCCGGACCTCCGGTCTCCGCGGAGGGCTGATACGGCGTCCGAGATTTAGTGTTTTGTTAACGGCACTCTAAAATTGTATTTACTAAGTGTTGTATATACAGTGCCTACTTGGTTGATCATGGTTGCTACATGAAATGTAGCAAATGTCATAAAAATAATATAATAGAAATTTTCAGTTGTCTTATGATTACGGAGCTGCGAACATTGTAATACAATTTACTATTAAATAAATTCAATCTGTTAATTTACTTTTAACTAAAATTCAATATCGTAATTTGGGCTGTAAACATTTACTATCCCCATATATATATATATATATATATATATATATACATATAAAATTCACTTAATTTTTCTTTTAATTTCTGTAAAGATAATTGACTAGAAAATTGTTTCGGAATGCTTAACCACTTAAAAATCACTAAAAATGAAACAAGCCGCGAAGTTCGACCCTTGAGGTACACACAGTCAACTTCCCAGTTATATCTAGATAAACATTAAAAATATTAAACACAAAAATAATTTTGAAAATACTACTACTTTAAATAATAATAATGAAACGTTTTCATAGTAGTAACAGGAATGAGTTAATATTAATCATATCATCTACGGGAGCATCCACTGATTACGTAAGGCTTTTGGTGGATGGGTGATGATGATTGATTACCACAAATGCAAATTTGATTGAAATTTTGATGGTTTTCTAAATTTAAGCCGCTTTTTTAATTAAAAGACTGCAAAAACTATTAAAAATCTGCTCAAATTATCCAAACATTTTAAAACTTTGATTGACTTCACAACAAAGTCTGTAGAATAAAAGATATAAGGTAATATCAATCGGAAGAACCCATTTCGTTTGGTAACTTTGAATGATTTTTTCTTTTTACTTGAATTTTTTTCAGAATCAAAAAAGTTTTGCTGGTTTCTCTTCAAAAACTGATAACAATGTATAAATTTTATAAACATTTATTACTGTGTTGTACAAATCAGGTTACAAAAATATTTTTTTTGAAAAAACCCTAAGTGTTCTCATTTTTTTCTATTAAATTAAAAAAACGCTGAAATGGATCTTTATAATGTTAAAATAAGCAAAGAGATTTTAAAACACGTCGATTAACACCTTAATGATGCAAATGTTATACCTGGTTCGTGAGAAATAGCGAATGGAAGAAATGACCTTGAAGATCATGATTACTGTTAATAATTTTTAATTTTTTATTTATTGTTTCTTGTAATCATGAGAAAAAGTTTTGATGATGCTTTTACAAGCACTGCTTGGTGTATATAAATTTTATAAAAATTGAATTCTGTCTTTCGTAAATCAGGTTAAAAATTTATTGTTTATAAAAAACCCTAATTTTTTGCACTTTTTTTCTGAAATTAAAAAACGGCTCCAACGATTTTTTCCAAAATTTAAAATATTCACAAAAAAAATTAATACGCGTCGATTGACACCTTAACCATGCAAATCGTATGTTTGGTTCGCGAGATATGTATAACGCACGACAGAAATGACCTTGAAGATCATGATGCCTGTTAATGATTTTCTAATTTTTATTTAATTTTTTTGCGTAATCATGAGAAAAAGTTTTGGTGTTATTTTTACAAGCATTGCTTGAAATGTATAAATTTTATAAAAATTCAATAATGTCTTTCGTAAATCAGGTTAAAAATTTATTGTTTTTCAAAAACACAAATTTTTTGCAATTTTTTTTCTTAAAATAAAAAAACGGCTTCAACGTTCTTTTTGAAAATTTGATAGATTCACACGAATGCTAATACGCGTCGATTGACACCTTAATCATGCAAATCCTATGTTTGGTTCGCGAGATATAAAGCATGACAGAAATGACCTTGAAAGGGTCAAAACAACAACACCCCCCGACCGAAGTATCGGAAAAACTAATCAGCTCTTAAGACGCTTCGATTGACACCTCAACGAAGTCAATACGACTTTGTTTAGGTGAGTTATGCTCGTAGAAAAATTTGTCCACGAACGTACGTGCGTCCACACACACAAACATATATATCTCCCTTTCTAAAAACACTTTGTATATACTCTATAGACCTTTCTTTCTTATTATTATGAGTTTTAAAACTCATAAACGATGACTCAAAACTGTCCTCGTGGTAGAGGTCCACATCGTAGCATTCCACGATCCTCTCGATGTAGGTCCCCACCGCCTGCTGTACCTCTGTGTTGAACACCAGGTCTAAGCCGACGCCTGGAAATATAAAAAAAAACTAAAAAAATATTTTTTTTAAAATTACCTTTGAATAACACATAATACTCGTCTTCAATGCTGCATTGGCAGCATAGAATGTACTCATTACTGAATCTTTTTTCTGTGGAAACTACTTCCTCACAGAATAATGAATCCATTGTTTTGGAAAAATGTTTTTGTTTCGCAACATCTCGATCGGAATTCGTTTACAAACTTAGTTTTAATCCAATTAACACAGTTACTTTTATATCAAGAAGTTAACACTCCGCACTATTCATATCAGATTTTCTTTCAAACTTTTCAATTCTTGAAAACCTCACGATTAGCTAATTCTATCAAAACTAGGAGACACCAATCTCTCCTCTTTAATCATTTAATTTTACTTACCATATCAAACATTATCGCAACAGTAATTTTAATCATGAGAATTCGCTTATCGTCGTTCGCATGCGGAGTTAGCACGAAAATCTTTAATGTATCATGGATATTATTTCTATTTACAGCTCTTGTTTTAAACATAACACCATTGTTTCAAATGGGCTTGACACAATCCCTTATCATCCGCCGTTTGTTATCAAAAATTCTTACAAGCTAGAATATTATTATTAAAGTTTCCTAATCAGGAATTAACTTGGATATTCAAATGCCAACTTCTTTTCATTTCAAATGGTCTTATCATCAGCCGTTCGCTCTCAAGAATTCTTACATGCTAGAATATTATTATAATTTCCTAATCAGGAATTCATCTGCATATTCAAATCCCAACTCCTTATCATTTCAAATGGTCTTCATACAATCCATTATCATTACACGCTGGAATATTAAAATTTCCTAATCGGGAACTAACTTTGCGGTTAGAGGCTATTTTTATCATACTAAGATGCATCATTGTTATCACAGCCAACACATTTGGAATAGTTGCTATCATATGGGCATCGCACTGTTAAGATATTTTCGTCATCCAATTCTAATTTGAAATGTCTGTAAAAAATATCGGAAACCGATAAAAATCCACCACCAGAAGCGATAAGAGATTACGCAACCGGCAGCAATAAGCGATGACTTCAGCGGCGTAGCAGCCGCGATAAGAGCTCACCTCCACAAGCGATAAGAAATGGCGCCACCGGAAGCAATAAAAGATGGCGTCATCCGTGGAAAACACGCGGGGGCCGTGGGAAAAAAGCCCTTGGGCCCTTGGGGAAAAGTGGATTAAAACCGCTTTATTTACACTTCTAATGAATAGTGGAATAACGGATTGATGCGTCTAATATTTCGTTTCTATTAATTATTATTTGAAACAAAACAGTAAAATTTCAACGATATCACCAAATTTTTAATAATTTAATACAATTGCCTTTAATTTTAAAGGTAAGCAAAATTTTAGTTATCTCCTCCTATCCTATGTAAGAACTTACATTCTTTTGCATTAATTTAGGCATCGATTCTTTATTTCATATTAGATATCGTTTTAACATCCATCGCAAAATAGAATATGATCATTAGTCTTTCTAAGGTAAATGGCAGAATAGTAAAAATACAATGTATAGGCAGCTCTTGGTCGAATTTGTAACAAAAATAGTTAATACTCGATAAAATCTAATTCAGTCGGCGTAGGAATGAAAACTGCATGCAATTAGTCTTGAATCACAGCATCACCAAAATTTTTGCTTACGCCGTTGTATCTTTCAAGTAACGATATGATAACAGCAAGTTATACAGGGTGTTTCGGAGTTGATGGCATTAAATGAAACCACGGAATCCTTGAAGTCTTTTGAGGAAAAAATCGTATGGGAGGGGGGTGGTAAATCGGAAGGGGTTTCGAGATATAAGGGGGGGAGTAACCACGCTCCTCACCCACGACCTGGCACGTGTAAACCATCATAACTATTTTATTGTTATGTGTAGACTTTTGAAAAAGGATGCGTTTGATATCCTGTCAATGTATCTTTTTAGAAACGTTTTAAGAAAAGCCCCCAAAGCTGCCAGTTTTACATGAAAAAATGAGAAACTTAAAACAACCGGAAAAAAATTGCTAATTTTGACTTTCGCGACCGTGTTAAACGCTAAAGTGATGTATTAACCTATAAAAATTATTATCTTGACAGAAAGCCTTACTTTCTGCTTGAAGACTTCCGAAGAAAAAAGTTGCCAATTTTCCTTTGTTTCCTTCGAAAAATAGAAAACTCATAATTTGTGTAATCCCTCGGAATTAGCCAAGCGTCATAAAATTTTATTATCTACCTGGCATAATCCCACAGTGAGAAGATTTTTGAGTGTTTGTTTTTCTTCATGCTATTTGTTGGACCTGCTTTAGTATTGAAGGGTTTTTAAGCTGAGATAATTGAAATCCAACGTTTTGGGGATGGCATAAAGTTAATGTTTAATAATTAGCACCTGATAATACAAAAGGGTATAAATGTTGTGTTGAAATGCTGCATAACTTAGTCGAAGCGTCAATTGAAAAGAATCAAGGAGTGCTTATTTCTAAACATATACAATCATGGCTAACTTTACCAACGAGGAATATGCTGACATGCATTACATTTACGGATTTTGCGATGGCAATGCCGCATGTGCACAGGAGGAATATCAAACGAGGTATCCGACCCGACGATTACCGGATACCAGAACCTTCATGAGACTGCATAGGAACTTACGAGAGTTTGGAAGTTTCCAACCGCAGCGTTTGGACAACCGACCACGAACTTCCAGGGACGCCGATCAGGAGGAGCGCATACTATCCATAGTACGCAACGAACCAGACGTATCAACTCGCAAGCTAGCTTCGCGGCTGGGCTTATCGGTGACCACAATTTGGAGAGTTTTAAGCAAGGAAAGGATGCGCCCTTACCATTTTCAACCCGTGCAAGAGTTACTTCCCGAGGATTACGTGAAAAGGGTTGAGTTCTGTGAGTGACTTATCGAACGGGATCGAACAGACTCCAACTTCATTAGTAACATTTTATGGACCGATGAGTCACATTTTTCAAGGGATGGTGTCAACAACTTTCACAACAGCCATCTTTGGGCTATTATCAATCCCAAAGTAACCAGGGCCACCTCTTCACAGCGTAGATTTAGCAGAAACGTGTGGGCAGGCGTCCTGCGGCGTAGGATAGTTGGGCCATTCCGTTTGCCGGATAGGCTGAATTCTGCCGGATATCTAAATTTTTTGGATAACGAGTTGCCAGCTTTACTGGAAGATACACCAATAATCAATTTATTTATTTATTTCGCCAAACAAGGCACAAAACATAACACATTATACATATACACATATATACTATAGTACATAATCTAAAAATCCGATTAAGTCAGCATTAATTAGGGATTTGGTCAAATTGAGTTTAAAAGTGGATTTTGAAATGGACGAGGAGTAGTGTTTACTAATGCTATTGAAAATTTTACAGCATCTGTTTATTGGCTCGTTGTCAGCGTAGGTCGTGTGATGCTGATATTCTTTTAGCAGACGCGTGTGTCTGGTGCGTCTGATGGTTTCATAAGCTGTTATTTTCTTAGATATCGGTTCGACATTGATTGTCTTCCTGAAGATATCAAAGACAAAACAGGAGCTTAAGACAGTTCGTCTAGAAGATAGTGTGGATAGGTTAAGGAGGCTCAGTCTGTATTCGTAAGATGGAAGATTAGTAAAGTCGCTTTGATTAAAAACATGTCGCAATGCTAAAAGCAAAAACTGCTTTTGAATTGACTCTATTCGGTCGCTGTGAACTTCGAAGGTTGGATTCCATATAATGCAAGCGTACTCTAGAAGAGGACGTACAAATGCAGTGTACAGGGATTTAGTGACCCATAGGTTCTTAAATTCTTTGGCGCGTCTTTTAATGAATCCTAGCTGCTTGCAAGCTCGGGCAAGAACTTTGTCATAATGTAAATGAAAACGTAGTTTACTATCTAAAACAACGCCAAGGTCCACAACATGAACCACTTTTTTAAGGGAAGAACCGTTCAGGTGATAGGTGTAATTTCTAGTGATATTTTTTCGGGAAAAGCTTATCACATGACATTTGTCTACATTAAGATATAGTTTGTTCTGATCGCACCAGTGCTCGAGTAGTTCTAGTTTGGATTGTATGAAATTTGCATCAGATTGTGATTTTACAATATGGTATATTTTAAGGTCGTCGGTGTAAAAAAGATGGGGTATATCTGATAAAACTTCGGATAGATCAGATATAAAAATATTAAATAGGAGGGGGCCGAGGTGACTACCTTGTGGTACACCAGAAGAAGCGCGAATACTATTTGAAAGGTTTCCTTGAAATTTAACTACTTTTGTTCGATTACGGAGATAAGAGGCAAACCATTTGTGCAGGGACCCCGAAATACCAAAATTCAGCAATTTCGAGATTAAAATATCGTGGTCCACATGGTCAAGAGCTTTACTAAAGTCAGTGTAGACTGCGTCGATTTGATGCCCCTTTTCCATTGCACAGAGAATCTCTGAGGTTAAAATCATAAGGTTAGTCGTAGTTGATCGGCCTTTGCGGAATCCATGTTGCTGCTCATTTAGACGGGGATCCACAAACGCAGTTAATTTGTCACAGATGATTTTTTCAAAAAGTTTAGGAATAGTGGAAAGTATAGCAATGCCTCTATAGTTTTCGACTGATCGTTTATCGCCACTTTTGAAAATTGGGGTTAAATGGGAAGACTTCCAAAGCGATGGAAAACTACCAAGCGATAGTGATTTGTTGAAGATTATGTAAAGGGGTGATATAAGCTGATACATACACTGAAGTAAAAAGCTAGGAGGGAGCAAGTCAGGACCTGGGCCCTTGCTAGGATCAAGCTCTTTAATGGCGTTTGCAATCTCATCTGTGGTCAAAATCATTTCTGCAACAAATGGAGTCGGAGTTGAAAGGGAAGGTGGAAAGTTGAGAGACTGTGCAGGTACACGAAAGACTCCCTGAAAGTGGTCCGCGAAAAAATTACAGATTTTTTGAGGGCAGGAAGAACTGGCATTATTTTTGCACATTGTGTTTGGATAGCCTGTTGTTTTTCGTTTGATGTTTACGAAATCAAAAAATTTTTTAGGGTCATGAATTATATTCTCACCTATCAAGCTAACATAAAACTCATAAGACTCGCGAGATTTGACTGAGAATTCTTGGGCTAGTTGAAGATAGTTATCTCGAATGTCAGCGCTTACTATCGCCTTATTTTTAGTTAATTTGTGTAGTTTATTTCTTCGATTTCGTAATCATCTCAGAGTAGTGTTCAGCCCCGGTTCAGTGAGCTTGTTTTTTCTTTTTATTTTAGGAACGTATCGTTCAACGGCGTCAAAAACTATTCGATAAAAGGTTGATACCGAATCCTCTAGATCTAGCGCTGAATGCATGGTCCAGTCGACATACTCAAGATGGTTTTTGATGCTATTATAATCAGCATTTAAGAAGTCATATACAATGGAGTTATTGTACGATTGCGAAAAACTCGAATCAGTTATGGAAAGTTCAACCGTCAAGGCGGAGTGGTGAATTGTATAAAAGAAAAGATGTTCTGCGTCATTTGTCGGACTAACCATAACTTCGTCGTGAGAATTTGTGAAAATTAAGTCTAACCAGTTTCCATATCGGTTGGGAGTCGGAGTTATTTGCTGCAAATCATTGCCATAGAATGTACTGATCAAATTAAGGTCGATATAATCTAAGAGGTTTACGGGGAGCAGGAAGCCATCATTTTCATCGGTAGTGAAAGATAAATTAGGGCGGTTAAAATCTCCCATTATTATTATTCTATCGATTTCAGTTAGAGAGGTTAAAATGGACGATATCATCTCACATACGTTGTCATAAGTAGCGTCGATGGAATTGGGTGGAACGTATACTACAACAATGTACAGAAAACTTTTGCCTGAGATTATACGGACAGCTTTATGTTCAAAAGTCTTATAGGAGGCCGTTACCACGTGCTCGCTTGACAAAGTGTTGTTGATTGCAATTAGCACACCACCACCCCTAGATTGGCCGGTAACAAGATAGTCCCTGTCATTTCTGTAGATAGTCCAGTTTTCATCAAGGATTTCTTCATTTTTATATGAGTCGTTAAGCCAGGTTTCCGTGATAACCAGTACATTAAATTAGGAAGATTTTGCGTCTAGAAAAAGTTTGTCAACTTTGCCTCTCATACCACCACAATTATGATAGAAGAGTTTTAGGGATTTTAAGGACGAGCTCTTGTTAGGAATAATATTTTTTACATTCCTCTCTAGTTCTTTGAAGCGAAGATATATGCCTCGACCTAATGTGCGAGCCGTAGGCTTTAAGATCATTTTCAACTTGATCAGAAGAAATTCCGAGTTGGTCGTGATAGCGGAAGAATAAAAGACGTAAAGAGTCATAATCAATGGGGAGACCTTCCTGGTGTATCAAGACCTTCAGATTGGTTTTTGTTTTGCCCTCAATACAAGTTGAGTGTGGTGCATTATGCATATAAGCGAGATAGAGTCGGACACAATCGAAAATATTGCGGTCCCTGAGACGAGATAATAAATATCTGCTCTCAAGGTCTACACCAGAACTCATTGTGAGTTTAACAGCAGGAGGTACAAGTGGATCAAGAAAAGTGGGATCATTAACGGAAGCGATACCGGATGTAGAAGGTATTTGAATCGAACCAGTAGAAGATGGAGCCAGTGTCTCACCACGAACGAAATTTTGGTAGGGAAATGGTGTCTCTGCTGTGTCGACAGAGCTTTGGTGTGGGCTGCTGTTGTTGGCTGCAATCACCTGCTGGTCGTCGGAAATTTTTTGATTTTCGGAGTCCAGTGATGTAGAGGATGAAGAGGAAATAAATGCTTTTGTAGCAGTAGCTGGTGTGGTTTGAACATTAAGGGTAGAAGGACCACTTGGGCTATGGACTAATTTACTTAACATAGGATTAATTATTGAACCACGTTTACTGGCTTTGCTGATGTTAGTCCTCCATGGGGTGAAAGTCAATCCGTTCCACGTAACGCTCCGGTTAACTCCTTTAAGGCTGCTAAAAAGCCACGCATATTGTGCTGGTATGGAGAGTTTGAAGTTTCTGTACGTTTTGCGCTTGAACCCTCGAGGATGAGTTGGTAGAATTTCGCAGTTACAGTCCTCTATAAATAGCTCCCGCTTCATGGTGTTGCATAGCCAGGCTTCATCGGCAAATTTTGGCGCTCCTTCAACGAAGAATTTTTTTTTATCTATGCTTGCAACATCTGGTGAATTGTTGTTGGAAGATTTAATCTTGTCAACTCGATTATTCCAATCATCCAACGTCCAGAGAGTGCCGAATTTAAATACTGATTTGGTTGGTTTTTGTACTGGTTTTTGCACAACATAGTTGCGGAATGTTGGCCCAGGAGCTTGGATACATGTGGTCTGAGGCTGCTTCATGGGAGAGGATGATTTGTCACAACTGATGGGGGGCTGAACACGTTCTCTAATCGGGTACATGCTTGATTGAGAGTCACTAGAGTTAATTGGGCTATGACTGAGGGATATGAGATCAGTTTGTGTCTTTACTAGATTATTAATTCTCTCGGACAAAGAATTTTGACCGTTGTCAAGACTTACTATTTTCTCATAAATACTTCTCAATATGTCCGCGTCAGCCGATTCGGATCGCACAGGCTTAATATCGGCATGAATATTGGTTAATTTATTAATGATTGTTGTTAATTTTTCCTCACGAACTGTGTGGATTTTCTCAAAATCACCGCTATGCGATAGCCCCGCTGCTAAGTCATCAAAAGATCTTGCCATTTCCATAAAGCTTTCATTATTGGCTTTATTCCGCCTAAGTTGCTTCGAAAGCAGGTTATCCTTTTCTTCATTCAGGCGTTCAATGTGGACTTTAAGCTTGTCATGCATACCCTGTAACATACTCTCTATGTTCTGGCAGTCGTCACAGATGAAGTGGTTCTCCAAAAACGGGTGGTACCAGTCTCTGGGCGCGTCGATGCAGGCTCCATGAAGTTTTCGTTGACAAAAAGCTCTGCAGGTCACGGATTTGAATGTGTTGTCGAAGGCAACACAATTTTGCAAGCTGCATTTGAAACTCATAATGATAACGCAAGAGTTCACAAAATTCAAAGGTCGATTTGCAATATGTTAAATTGAGATCCAGAAACGTAGATCAGCAATATATTTGCATATTCATCACTGCATAATTATTTCACGTTAATAATTGTGCTTATTCGACTAAATCGACCGATATCAAACATCCACTCATAACACAAGTCAACATATGACAAATAGCACTATGCAAAATCAGGTCACAACACAAGACAGCTGACACAGTAAATCCACTAAACTTTAAATAAGTTCATTATAGCAAGGTACAGAATTAAAAGACGGAAAATTAAAAGACGGAGCTAATGAAAAACACGTCCGAACTGTTTGATTGATTGTGTGGCAAAAAACATTTGAACAGGATGTATTAACAACACGATGGTGCTCCAAGCCATACTGGCCAACAAATCACCCATTGGCTTGCCTCAAACTATCCAGGAAGGTGGATAGGTCGAAATGGTCCAATTAGGTGGCCACCCCGGTCTCCAAGCAATGAAGCAAGAAGTGTACAGGACACCTGTGTCATCAGTTCAAGAATTAGATTTAAGAATTGAGGCAGCTAGTAAAAAAATAAGAGAGGAACTCATGCATTTCGATGTAGTCACAAAAATTAAGAAAAGAGCTCTTCTTTGCATTTCTGTGGAAAGAAGACACTTTGAACAGTTGATGTGATCACAAGCAATACAGTAATACTGCTGTTTAATGATAAGTTCAAAATAAATTGTTACTTTGGATCTTTAGTTATTATTTTCCAAAATAAAGTAAGTCGGCAAAATTTCACAAAATTTTAGTTTTCTATTTTTTGAAGGAAAAAAAGGAAAATTGGCAACTTTTTTCTTCGGAAGTATTCAAGCAGAAAGTAAGGCTTTCTGTCAAGATAATAATTTTTATAGGTTAATGCATCACTTTAGCGTTTAACACGGTCGCGAAAGTCAAAATTAGCAATTTTTTTCCGGTTGTTTTAAGTTTCTCATTTTTTCATGTAAAACTGGCAGCATTGGGAGCACTTGTTAATACATTTCTAAAAAGATACATTACCAGGATATCAAACGCATCCTTTTTTAGAAGTGCACACATAAAAATAAAATAGTTATGACGATTTACACGTGCCAGGTCGTGGGTGAGGAGCGTGGTTACTCCCCCCCTTATATCTCGAAACATCTTCCGATTTACCACCCCCTCCCATACGATTTTTTACTCAAAAGACTTCAAGGATTCCGTGGTTTCATTTAATGCCATCAACTCCGAAACACCCTGTATAGACTACTGGTATGATCACTCGCATGCTCTCATCCTATCTTGTTCTAAAAATTACAAACCTTATGCCAAATCGTCGCACAAATTTCATGAAAATTTGGGCTGCCACTTCTGGTAATGGGAATAAAACCAGAAATTTACGCATTGGTGTTACAAATGTGCAAATCAAGAAATAATAGAATTGCGAAATGGTTCATCATGAACATGCAATTTCATTAGCAGGTTTTGTTTTTTGTGGGACCGCCGCGAGCAGTTTACAGTTCAAAATTATAAGGCAAACGCGAAACAAGTGAAAATGGTGAATTGTGCCGTGACAGCGTATAAAATTAATAACGAAAAAAGATTGCGAAGGAATAAAAACCACTACGAATGGAAACATGTAAAATATTACCGTTTCTCAATTTATTCAGTCTCTGATAAACGTTGCTACCTGTACTGAATTACCAGTTTTAGTTAGGGGTAATTACCAGTTTTAGTTAGGCGTAAGATGTATTTCAAATTAAAAATTCTCAATAATGAAATATCAGACAAAGCCTGATTAACAAAACGCATAAATAATAAAACTACTAAATAAGCTTCGTTTTTTTCAGTTATTATTATTGAATTTGTTTGTCACGTTTCTGCAGGATACATTTCTATATACCGGTTGGTGTTAAAAATCTATATCATAATTTCTCTAGAAACCTAACATACCCGTTGATACCCACATCGTTTTTATGAAGATGCTTAATCATATACACTTGCCAGAAAAAAACCTGCGTTCACCTGGTGTCAATCAGTTTATAATTGTCAAAAATCAAAAACAAACAAATATTTTCCAGATTTTTTTTTCACGTGTTTCTTAAGGATTTCTTACGTATTCGACACAAGTAAGTTCATTTATTTCGCTTCTACAGTTTTTGAGATAACGACCTTTTTTAAGTAAACACACGAGGCAGAAAAAGTCGTTTTTAATACACTCTTTGTCACGGTCCCGACTACACGCCTAAACCCGAGGATCCGAGATCGAGTGCTCCACTATTTTGGACGCTCCTCGACCCCCGATGCCTCGTGTGAATCCGCGCCGCCGGGACCGGTACAAAGTCGACCGCATAGTGGTGGTCCCGATTTAACATGTTTTTATTTCGGCGACTAGCTCACCGAGTCGTGGGTTTTATGGACAAAGAGAAACACCGAAACGCATCACTACACGCGTCACCATTGCAAAAAACAACAACAATCACATCACTTGTTCTATTTTACTATTCCATTATTATTATTATTTTTGAAAATGGATTTACAAAGCCTAAGCCGACAGCGAAGACTAGCACTGGGGCCGTTTAAACAAGTTTCAGCTTATTTGCTGGTATTTACATGTTTACATACATGATCATAATTTTTTGAATGTTTTTTCTTTCGTCTGTAAGATGGTCAGCCATTTTAGCTTCTAGGGGCGCTGTAGGGTCACTCCACTAATTAAACATCGACAGACTCGCAAGTCCGCCCGCCTGGCTAGGGCCCCCAACCACACGATCAAGAACTCCGCCCAGTCTCGAACACGACGGCAGGGTCTCCAACGGGCTTCCACTTCTCCTGGAACTGCACTTTGCAGTTTTCTGCACTTATCGCCATGGGAAAATCACGCCAGCGCATTGAATACGGCAACAAAACTCCATTTTACTATGCTGAAGTCGGAACGGCAGGCTCGGGCGGCTCGAGAGTTCTATCTCACTCCACGTTGTTACCTGGGCTCTCTTCTCAATTTGGAAGCATTATTCAAATGAATTTTAAAGTTAACAGCAGGTCTACTTGATTTCATTATCAAATCACACAAATCTCGTCTTACAAAAAAAAACATTTTTTTCTCTGCTGTGAACTGCTCTTCAGTCCAGCCGGTTCGACCGTCAAAACGCAACTCCTCACATTCACGTACTATTTCCGGCACGTCGAACATCGAAAAGCTACTTTTTGCGAAGCGTGGCATGATCGATCACTCGTATTCGCGAAAGCTTGAGCACGATCCGAGGGTTGGAGCGAGATGACGCGTTTGAACAGCTTTTTCGGAACTTGACGAGCTTTACACTTTTAGCTAATCGTTGCCAGGTAGGTATTTCTCGGAGTACGTTATTTCTTGCAGAAACGGCGCGAAGATAATTTAAATATAATTTTTGATAGGTACGCAACGTCTTCTATTGTTTTATTGCATTTATTATTCATAAGTAGCTATTCTAGCAAGTGATTGAATAGTTTCCTGCAGAGTTTGTGTTGTGAATAATTTTTTTCGCAAGGGAAGATAAAAGCTAAGAAATCAGTGTAAGTGAAATAAAGATCGTCACAAAATTCTAGAAAGAAGGAGACAGCTACAGAGATACAGCAAAAATACTGGGAAGGCAATATTCATCAGTCCAAAGGGTTATAAATAATTTCAAATCAGCAAAAGAACTCACATCCAAACCTCGTTCCGGTCGTCCATCATAGTTGTCCTGCAGGGAAAAACGACATATGGTGTCACTAGTAAAAAAATCCACGGCTGACTGCATTTCAAATAGTACCGGAAATCAAGGAACCATTCAACAAAAATATTTGTCCGGATACTGCAAGAAAAAACCCTCAAAAAGGCTAGATACCACGGACGGGTTGTTTGGAAAAAACCGTACATTTCATCGGTCAACCAAAAAAGCGCTTTTCATTTGCCAAGTAGCACATAAATAAGCCGATAGAGTTTTAGAAGAATGAAATATTTTCAGATGAAGGGAAATATTGCATTTTTGGCATAAAAGGACGCAAGTTGGTGTGTAGAAAGTCTGGAACAGCATTCGAAAAGAAAACCTCCTACCCACTGTAAAACATGGTGGTGGTAGAGTAATGGTGTGGGGGTGTATGGTGATTCCTGGCGTTGGGAAGTTGGAGTTTATCGAATCGACGATGTATAGATTTGAATATTTCAACATTTTGAAAAATAATTAAAGGCAGAGTGCCGTTAAACTCGCCTTAGGTTCAAATTTTTGCTTCCAACATGAATGTGATCCGAAGCATACAGCCAACATAGTGAGGCTTCGGTTACTCTATCATGTCCGAAAATAGCTACATAAACCCCCACAATCATCACACCTAAACCCCATCGAACACTTATGGTATTCGCTAGAGAAGAAAATTCGACAACACTCAACAACAAGTAAGGAAATCTTGAAAATTGTTCTGACACAAGAGTGGGAAAAAAAGTGCTGAAGAGACAGCATAGCTCGTCAATTCGATGTCCAACAGGTTCCAAGAAGTAATAAAGAACCGGGGATACTCCACCTGTAACTAACAAATTTAAATATGTTTTACTATTTCCTATTTTATTATTTTTATTAGAAGTGAACACAGACTTTTTCTGCCTCGCTTTTGTATGTTTTCTCAGGAAAGGACCGTTATCCCAAAAACTGTAGAAACGAAATAAATGAACTTACTTGTGTCGAATACGAAAGAAATACTTTACAAATACGTGAAACAAAACCTGGAAAATATTTGGTAGTTTTTGATTTTTTACAGTTATAAACTGATTGACACCAGGTGAAAGCAATTTTTTTCTGGCAAGTCTAAATACACCAAAGTTATCGTTGACATTTGTTTATTCCGCATGAATGAATTTCGTTACTTTTAAAAAATCCATCAGTTCATTCTCATCGAAGCGAGATGAAAATTTGTCCTGGGAATTTTTCGGCATCAGTTACGTACATGCGCAGCTCGAAAGAATTTGGAAGCACGGAAGATCATACCTTGTAGTCTATACACCTTGTGAGAACAACCACTTACGTAAGAAAAGTTTTATGACCATTTTCCAATCGTGCCACGTAAGGATTGAATCCGACTGCCGTCCTCCAAAGTTTTACGTAATTAATAGACGATTATTAAAGGACAGATACGATTAATATTATCGGACATGAAAATTCGAAACAAAAACGTGTTGCCATAGCTAACCAATGGTTAGTAGCCACATAAATATCTGCCGTTTTTAGGGAAAAGTAATGGGCCAATTACTTAATGTACTATATAATGGACACCAATCAGCATGAAAATAGTGGATCGAACCGTCTGGCTGTCCGCCTACTCATTAATTCACTGATTCCACAACTACTGTCCGCACACTCATTAATTCACTGATTCCACAACCTGCCATCCTGCCTTGGTATCGTCCTCGATACCGCATTTTCACTCAGTGTCGTTTTTTCCGAAGCCATCATCGTCGTCATCAGCCAACCACTCGTTTTAATATTCGGTAGACTTTACCAAAGGCTTCATAAAGTCTGCTGCCGAACTCGTGCGATTGTGCCCTTCGTGGTCTTCGACCTTTTCGACAACATAACGATTATTTCTCATGACCGTGACAATCATGAACGATCCCAAAAACTTAGGGTATAACTTTAGACCCTCACCATACTGCGTTCTTTGAATGGCGACTAAATCCCCCACTTCGTATTTTCCAGCCGATTTTCTTTTCCGGTTGAATGTCCTCCTATTTTCCTCTTGGATTTTTAAGATGTTCTTTCTTGCATCATCACGGAGATTTGTACGTTGCTCCTCAAATAACTTGACGAATTCGTCTTCCACCAATTGCCTCAACATTTGATCATCTGTTAGTTTCATTTTTTCGCCAATCAAAAATTCGAAAGGCGTCTTCTTGATACTTCTGCTGAGCTTAGAATTCATGAACTGTTGCACCCGACCAACACATTTTGGCAAAATTGGAATAATCACGCGATTCATCCTTTCCACTTGACCATTCGCTCATGGTACACCTGTCGTGATTAGAACGTATTCGATGTTCTCAGCTTCACAAAAATCATCGAATGTGTTAGCGGTAAATGCTGCACCTCGATCGGAGATTATGCGCCTGGGATTTCCAAACGTCACCGCCTGCAACTTGAGTCGATTAACTGCTTCGTCTGTGATCGTCGATTTTGTTGGGTATAACCACACAAACTTTGTGAATGAAAAATGATTGTAGGCCTTCTTTGTTGAGGGCATTGGATCCAAATAGTCAACATGATACGTGTCCAATGGTACAGTTCCCTTTTCAATGGGATTTAAAAAACCATCACCTTTCCCATGGTTTTTCTCATTTAGCAAACACTTCACACAATTTTCAATCACTTTATTCAATTTTCTGTCTCATATTAGGAAACCAATATTCACGTTTCAACATAAACTCGATTTTATTCCAACCAAAATGTCCTTGTTCGTGAGCCTGTTTAATGACGTCATACTGCATTCTTTTTGGAACCACCATGAGTTCATCCCCATCACTCTCGCGAAACAGCACTCCTTTTTTCTACATGGAAAATTCATCATTTTGCCCTGTTTCAACTGAATTAATAATTTTCTTCAATTCAGGATCGTCTTGCTGTGCTTTCTGTATTTTTTCGATCAAACCGTATCGGCCTTCCTACACAAGTAAAATCTCAACTTGATTTCTACTAGGTCGATGCTCAATCGTGTAATTGAATTGATCAATTAACAGCACCCAATGCGACACTCTTAAAGACAAATCTTTCTTTTTCATCGTTAACACAAATGCCTTACAGTCTGTCGCAATCTTAAAGTCAATGTTCAACAAATAAAGTCGAAATTTTTTCAACGCTTTTACCAGTGCAAGTATTTCCAACTCATAACTCGTGTATTTCTCCTCAGCGGGTGTCGTCTTCCAGCTTGCATAGTAGACAGGGTGCATCCTGCAATCCTCTGCGTCTTTCTGCAGCAACACAGCGCCTAAACCGCCCATACACGCATCTGTGTGTAATTTGGCCTGTGCCCCAACACCATACAACTTGAGCACTGGCCCTTCAATCAAGGCCTCCTTCAAATTTTCAAACGACGCCTTCTGTTTGTCCCCAAACTCAAATTTCATACCGTCTCTTAACAATTAAGATAGGAGTCTTGCATGCACGGCAAATTGAGGAATAAATTTTCGAAAATACCCCGTGAGTCCCAAAAAACTTTGCACCTGTTTCACTGTCTTTCTGTCAGAGGGTTGGATCTGTCCGGCTTTCACAATGTATCCCAAGTAATCAACCCTTCTCACAAGCAATCCCCATTTCTTCCAGTTAATCACCAAACCGTATTTACTCGCCGTTTTAAATACAGTTTTTAATTTTTCCAGATTTTCCTTCTCGTCCTTATCTGGAACAATCAAGTCATCAAGGTACACGGGCACTACGCCACTTGTAATTAGCGACCGAAAAATTGCTCTAATAATCTTTGGAAAACCGCCGGTGAGCTACAAAGTCCGAAGAGAACTTTTAGGAATTCATAATGCCCATCTGGCACCACAAACGACGTATACTTGACAATTTCTTCCTCAACAGGCACGTGAAAGAATCCATCTTTAAAATCCAATTTAGAAAACACTCGCGCATCTTGCAACCGATCCAATTGATCCTCGATCAATGGCAAAGGATTTCTGTCTTTTATAATTTTTTTGTTCAGTGACTGATAAACACAACATCATAATTTTTCTTCTCAGTTAACACTACGGGACTAGCGTAATCGGATACACTTGGTCGTACGACACCGTCTTCAATCCATTCTTCAATCGTCTTGTTCACTTGTTTTTTCTGTTCGTCCGAGCGTCGTCGTGAATTCTGAATTACGGGCATCTTGTCTTGCAACATAATACGCATTTTCACTCCTGTATCTTTAGTTTTATTTAGTTCTCAACTAATTCTCGCAGTTCGTCTTTAATTTCTGGATCAATCACATGTCGGATTGAAGCGTCATAGTCATTTTCCGTCACTTGGTCCACGTTTTTATTCAACACTTCGTTCCAGTCAGCGTCATTGATCTTCACTATATTCTCAATCAACTCGATTTTCTTCAACACAGCTTGCCTGTGTTTTACTCGTACTTCAACATGGTTGGATAATTCACCACCCACTAACAAATCGTGTCCGAGAAACTCATCCGGAACTACGTCAAAATTAAATGTGAATGTCAAATTATCGATGATTGTTTCCGCCTCAAAACGTCCAAGTGTGCGTTGGTTCAACGCACCCACACCATCGAAGGGAATTATTTTTGCCTCGAGCTTCGGGGCTCCGAGCCGAAGGTAGCAACTGGATCGCACCAGATGTAAGTCGCTACCTGAGTCATACACAGCTGTAACATCTCGACCCAATAATTTGACATGCTTATATGTTTTCTTGTTCCCCGTCTTCAGTGTGTCACATTGAGTTTTCTCATTTTTCTCATCTTTCGCACTTTCGCCCCTATGATTCTTCTTTGGTCTTAGGCACCTCGTAGCAAGATGCCCGAATTCCTCACAGTTTCCCTTTCCCTGTGTCCGGGCAATTGACACTCAAATGCGCTTTACTACCGCAGTTAAAGTAATGCTTAAACTTTGCACCATATCGTGTGGGATTCGTCTTTTTCATTCCGTCATTGTTATCACTCTTCTGGCCTTGTTTTCCGTGCGATTTATTCCTAGTATTTTTTCTTTGCCTTTCGTATTGCTTCATTTTTTTTCTTAAGTCTTTCACCGTTGTTGCACCCTATAAAAATAACCGTCGATAATGTACTGCAACTTTGCATCCAACTCGATATCAACGTGACTTGCCATCTCTAGCACACGATAAACATAGTCCTCATATGATTTCTCGCTTTTTTTCTTCACTGCAGCCAATTCTTCATGCACTTGTTTACTATTTATCGTTACAGAGAATTCTTTAATTATATATGTCTTCAATTTACCCCACGTCTAAGCGTGACACTCATTATTCACATACACTTTTGCTGGTCCATCTAGCAACTTTTTCATGTAAATCACCTTCTGTGCCTCTGGCCATGAGCACATTTCCGCGGTTTCTTCAAATGTGGAAAACCATCGTCGAACATTCTGGCGTCCATCACCGCTGCCATTCCAAGGCATCGTCAACATCTTTGAACGTCACAATATTGCACGGATAACCGGCAAAACAATCTCTTTCATCACTCTTGCCTGAGCTGCGCCTCTTGGGAACACCACGTGCATGCTTCACACCCGCACCGGTGTTTGCATATTCTTCATCGTCACTGTTTTCACTGTCCGAACTACTTTCGTCATCACTGCTCGAATCACTCTTCTCTTTTTCCTTCAGAGCCATCTTCAGTTTTTCGAATAGTTCGGCCTTTATACCAGTTGTCTTTAAACCCAAATCAATGAGTCTTTCCTTTAACTCTTTGCTTCTTAACGTATCAAGATCACTATCTTCGTCAGTGTCACCCTTCGTCATTGCCTCTGATAATCTCAAGCGTTCGATCAGCACTGCCGTTTTACCCGTAACCTTGAGTTGCAATGCACGTAATCTAGCTTTCAGTTCACCCACATTCAGAGTATTCAAACCATCTTCGAGTTCACTTTCATCTTCTTCTTCGTCGTCACTTGCGTTTCTCGCTAGATCAACTTTTCTCAACCGTTCAATTAAGACGGACTTAGATCCTTTCATCGAAAGGCCAAGCACTTGGAGTCTACTACGTAATTCCTCCATATCCAATTCGTCATAAGTCACATTTTCCGTACAACCCGGCATTTAAACACCTTATGCACGTTACACAAAAATCGTCAATTGGCCGTCTGCCTATTGTGTCCCGCACGCACCTTTATCGAATTCTCAGGTATGGACTGTCACCGTTTAATTCACCACTAACGACTTTGATACCGTACCAAAATATCTCTGTTGCCTCGAAATGATCCCGCTGGAGCCCCCACTTTGTAGGATCAAAATCACCGGGCACAGGATATTTATTTTTATTACGGAAAAAGAGTCTTTATTCTAAATTCTTAATCTTATTCACTGATTCCATATATATATATATATATATATATATATATGTGTGTGTGTGTGTGTGTGTATATGTATATATATATATATATATATATATGCAAATATATATATTACTCTAATTATTGTTTTCATCATTTTCATCATCATCATTTTTAAAAATTCTGTAGATTAAACTGGGAAGTTGATCGTACGGACCACAAGATTCGCCCCTTGGAGCTTTTTGAATGATATTTTTGTCTTATTGAAAATAGAACATTTTTTAACATAAACTTAATACATAACATTGAAGAATCTAGGAGTTTCTAGAAATCGTATTGATTAAAAATATAAGAAAAGAGACTTGCTTCCTTTATTATACGATTTCGATTTTTATTATTTCCATATGTACATTTCGGTCATTAGTTGTGTCCTTCTTCAGTGTATTACTGTGTCTCACATATACAGTAATACACTGAAAAAGGACTTTTTGAGCCATAATCGAACAGATGGTAGGACTCTCACAATTTCCTCTATACATTTCGGCTCAAATTTGTATCGAATGGATCTTTTTTATATGTGATCCAGACTTTCTAGCGACTGGTGACTATTTGTACTTTATAATCGTTCGTTTGTTTGTTACAATCGACGAACTGGTCTCATTCTCCTCCTAGTATCGAATATTTACGAAGGGGATTTTTTAGGTATTTGCACTCAATTAAACGACGCACTTTTTCATGATTTGAAGAATTTTTTTCAAGAGTGATCTTACAATACGAATGAATTAGAGGTTATAATTGGCGCATTTTATAGCTAATTTTGCAAACCTGATGAAGATTAAAACTTATTCCAAACAGGAGCTATGTAGGAAAAACTAAAGGTGAATTTTGTCCGATACAGTCCTCATTTAAAAAGACTTCATTGTCATATTCGAAGAAAAATTATTCATGTTATCACCTGTATTAGTAAACAAGGCATATATAATTGAATGTTTTGTATCGAGATCTTCCTACAAACGAGTATTGTTAAAAAAATTGGTACAACTTTGAATGAAATTGAATTTGAGTAACTTCCAAGTTTCAGCATGTGCTTCTGAGGCGAGCGCAGATTTTGCAGCGAGTTGTACACTTTTCTAGGACGCACTCTTAACTCATTCGGGTGCCTTTGAATTTTTTTGCATATAATTGACCAAAAATGCAAGTCTACGAAATTCATCATTGTAGAAACTATAATAACGCGTGCATTTAAAAAAAAAATTGATTAAGTGTCGGAGAATTTTCATTACTTTTCTCTCACGATAAGTAATACTACTGGCACACTACAGCTGACAAGACAGAGTTAAATATGGGCATAAAAGAGCTGTTAATAATCTGGTGGCAATGAAGTCAAAATTAAATCATGAGATATAATGAAGAAAAAACATTTACTGTTGCAAGTCCCCTCTAATAATCGTTTGAATCTAAGAAAATTCAAGAAAATAGAGAGAAATACCGGACAAGTTGAGAAAGTTAATAAATAATCAGTTCAAAAATAGATTAAAAAGATAATTTGAATTCAAGATTGTAGTTTCAAACTAAGACTGACGAGTTCTACGTGAGAATAAACGAGATTCATTACGCATTTTGTAGTTCCATTCGGAAAACTGAATGCATTAATTGATTAAGCCTAAACTTTATAAATTTAAAAGTAAGTCTGAGTAATAAACCTATTATGATCCATGATTAAGATCCGACACCTTATTCCTATAAGGTATGCCTCAAAATGGCCATTTACTTAGACCATCTGGATTAGCAATCAATGATGCACCACTAAATCCAAGTCTCGCGAATAACGCCCCGTATCACCAAAACATTCAGGTAAATCAGTTAGAAGTCTCCCTGACAGCAATCCTTCAGGGAGAATGTCCTGTACTTCCGAACCTCATAAACGATTTTAATTTCGTAACTTTTCTTCACAGCTAAGGCCATCACAGAAACAACCCATGTATCAGTAATTTTCCACACTATCATTACGTTGACATCTTGTTACTGTTATTGAATGTGCAGTCAATAATCGATTTAATTGCATGTAAAAACTAAAAAGCATTACGAAACACGATGGGGAAGTAATTGAAATCTTACGAACACTAAAGAACAAAACTACTTAAAATTACAATTTTGTATCTGATGAAAGCTTTTTAAAGCATATGATCTTGCAAAGTACTGACTACTTCATTACAAATGCAAATTCGATGAATTTTTTTTGGTCTTCAAAATTCAAGCAGTTTTTATATTAAAATTAAAACAGGGAACTGTAAAAACTATTCAAAATCTGCTCAAATTATGCAAATATTAATAAACTTTGATTGACTTAATAATCATGTCTGTCGAATAAAAGTAATCAAATAATATCATTCGTATGTACACATTTTACTCGGTGACTTTGAATGTTTTGTTTATTTTTAATTGAATTTTTTTTATAATCCTGGAAAAAGGTTTGACCGGTTACTCTTCGAAAACTGATGAGAATTTATAAATTTTATAAACATTTATTACTGTGTTGTGCTACGGGTCAAAATATTTTTTTATGAACAACCCTAATTTTTGGCATTTTTTTATTAAATTAAAAAACGGCTCCAATGATTTTTTAAAAACTTAAAATCATTACGAAAATGTTAAGACGCGTCTATTGACACATTGCTAATACTATATTCGGTTCGCGAGATATAGTGATTGACATGAATGACCTTGAAGGTCATTATGACTTTTAATGATTTTGTTTTTTTAATTAAATTTTTTACACAATCATGAGAAAAGTTTGGATGGTTTTTATACAAAAACTGAAATATATAAGCTTCATAAACCCCTTATTACTCTTTTTCGCAAATCAGGTTCAAAATTTACTGTTTATGAAAAACACCTTAATTTTTTGCACTTTATTTCAACAAATTAAAAAACGGCTCCATTTTCTTTAAAAAAATTCGATAGAATCACAAAAATGTTAATACGGGTCGATTGACACCTTAACGATGCTATTTCTATGTTTGGTTCCCGAGATATAGCGCATGACAGAAATGACCTTCAAGAGGTCAAAACAGCAAGTCCTCCCACGGCCGAAGTGTCCCTAAAACTATTCAGCTTTTAAAATTGCAAAGACGCTTCGATTGACACCTCAACGAAGTCGATATAACTTTGTTTACGTGAGTTAAGCTCGTAGAAAAAACTGTCCACGAACGCACGTATGTCTGTACTTAAACACACACACACATACTTCTTTCTAAAAACACTTTAAATATACTATTAAGATCTCAAAACGTGAAGATATGTTGAAAATTTCAATTTCGATTTTCGAGGCGATTACAAGAATTTCCCATACTATATTATATATTTCACTATACACTTCACTATACAGCGTTCCTAACTTTAGAGAATTACCACCGTTGAAATACGTAGACACAAGTTCTTTTGTTTTCAATTCTGTAATGTATGAGTATATGCATTTCAATCTTAATATACGCCCGTACTAAAATCTCATTTGATTTCAGTTTGAAATTCGATTGGGGCACACAGTGTTCCAAACACGGATTTAGGATTAAAGTATTTAATTTTTCCAATTGTTAATATATAATTACTAAGAACTTCTTATTTCGACAGTAATAATATGCCTTAGATTTCTGTTACTGAATCCATCGCAGATTGTAATTTTTTTTACTAGTTGTTATGTTTCTACAATTGTTTCCTTATTAACTTCCCAGTATATGGGAAGTTCTTGTAATCGCCTCGAAAATCGAAATTGAAATTTTCAACATTTCTCTACGTTTTGAGGTCTATAGAGTACAGTAGAATCTCGAAAAAGTTAACTCTCGTAAAAGTTAATCGCTCGGATAAGTTAACCGAATTTCAGCTTCCACGTGCCGCTTTGAAAAGTTAACTTTTCAGTTAACTTTTCTGAGCGTATGAATTTTTCAAACCAACCGCTTTTTTCGGTCACTAAATGGGCAATTTGGCTCCTATCAATACGATAGTGAAGACGACATTCCGTTGTCTAAATTGATTAAATCAAATAGTGCTTACGACGATACACTTCGAGAAGTTCAATTGTTGATGTCGAAGCTGGGTGATAATGTTGACTTCAGCATTGATTTCATTGAAAATTGGAACAAGGATCAAATTACGTAAGATGACGATGATTTCGAAGTTTTCGATAATGATAACGACGGGTCAATTATCGAGGAAGATATTCAACAACCAAAAGTGAGCTTCTCGAAAGCAGTTGAAAGCATCAATATCTTGATAAAATTGTTTGAAAACAATAACGATGCAAATCAGGTGGCAGACCTTGTCCATATGCGTACGAAAATGATCAAGAGCTATTACACATAAGAAAAGAAACAAACAAGTCTCGACTGCTTCTTCAAACGACTCCACAAAAATTAATTAATATATCGCACGAAAATGATCAAGAGTGACTGAGAACCATAAACCAGCCGGTACAAATTTTTTTTGTAATGATGAAAACCAAGTCATTGAAATAAATTTAGCGTGTTATTTACGAAAAATCTATACTTATTATTGTATTTTTTTTCAATTTTGAAAACCACTTAGAAAAGTTAATAATTCGAAAAAGTTAATTACCCTTGGGACATTTCGGTTAACTTTTTCGAGATTCTACTGTATATATAAAGTGTTTTTAGAAAGGGAGATGTATGTATGTGTGTGTGTGTGTGTACGTACGTGGACACTTTTTTCTACGAGCATAACTCACCTAAACAAAGTAGTATCGACTTTGTTGAAGCTTCAATCGAAGCATCTTTACAATCTTAAGCGCTGATTAGTTTTTGGGATACTTCGGTCTGGGGGGCTTGTTGTTTTGACCGTTTGAAGGTCATTTCTGTCATGCGTTATATCTCGCGAACCAAACATACGATTTGCATTTTTAAGGTTTCAATCGTCGCGTATTAACATTTGTGAGAATTTATCAAAGTTTTGAAAAAATCGTTCAAGCCTTTTTTTAATTTAAGGAGAAAAAGTGCAAAAAATTTGCTTTTTTATAAACAATAAATTTTGAACCTGATTTACGAAAGACAGTATTCAATTTTTATAAAATTTATATACTTCAATCAGTGCTTAAAAAAATAACATCAAAACTTTTTCTCATGATTACATAAAAAATTAAATAAAAAGTAAAAAATCATTAACAGTCATCATGATCTTCAAGGTCATTGCTGTCATGCGTTATACTTATCTCGCGAGCCAAACATACGATTTGCATGGTTAAGGTAACAATCGACGCGTATTGACATTTATGTGAATCGTTCAAATTTTGAAAAAAAATCGTTGGAGCCGGTTTTTAATTTAGTGCAAAAAATTAGGTTTTTTATAAACAATAAATTTTTAACCTGATCTACGAAAGACAGTATTCAATTTTTATAAAATTTATATACTTCAAGCAGTGTTTGTAAAAACAGCACCAAAACTTTTTCTCATGATTATGTACAATATTAAACAAAAAATAAAAATTCATTAACAGGCATCATTATTTTCAAGGTCATTTCTGTCGTGCGTTATACATATCTCGCGAACCAAACATACGATTTGCATGGTTAAGGCGTCAATCGGCGCGTATTAACATTTATGTGAATCTCTCAAATTTTGGAAAAAAAATTGAAGGCGTTTTTTAATTTAAGAAAATAAAATGCAAAAATTAGGGTTTTTTTATAAACAATAAATTTTTAACCTGATTTGCGAAGCACATTAATGAATGTTTAAAAAATTTATATACTTCAAACAGTTTTTGTATAAATCACAGTAAAACTTTTTCTCATGATCAAGTAAAAAATTAAATAAAAAATAAAAAATCGTTAACAGTCATCATGATCTTCAAATTCATTTCTGTCATTCACTATATCTCACGAACCACATATAATATTTGTATCATTAAGCTGTCAGTCGACGTGTATTAACATTTTTGTGATATTGTTAAAATCATAAAACACCGTTCCAGCCGTTTTTTAATTTATTAAAAAATTATAAAAAAAATCCAAAAATTAGAGTTTCTCCAAAAAAATTTTTTTAATATTTTAATTTAACTTCAAAACTATTTTCCATGATTTAATAATAAATTAAATAAAAAAAATTCAAAGTCACCATGTAAAAAGGATTCATACGAATGATGTTACTTTATGTCTCTTATTCTAAAGACGTTGTTGTAAAGTCAATCGAATTTTATTAATATTCGCATAATTTGAGCAAATTTTGGATAGTTTTACAGTGTTTTAATTTTAATAAAAAACTGCTTAAATTTTGAAAATTAAAAAAAGTCAATCAAATTTTCATTTGTGGTAATCAATGCAAGATCATATAGTTTAAAAAGCTGTGAAGAAATAAGCAATTGTAGTTTTTAGTAGTTTTGTTTTTAGTTTTCGTAAGATTGCATTTGCTTCCTCCATCATCATTTGTAATATATTTCATTTTTTACATGCAATTATACCGATTATCGACTGTATTTTCAAGGTTTTTTAAGGTTAATTGAAAATAAGAAATAAGAAACATGATTATTAGTGTACAATAGATCATGGACAACTTCCCAGTAAAACATGGACATTTATAAAATTCCCCTTAAATTGGAATGCTTGAAAATTATTTAAATCGCATGAAATGTAGTAACCTCATACTCTATGGTAGCTTGTGGGCAGTTACAGCTCGGTGCAGTTACTGCGACAAACCCCTTCGTAAGCAGTAACCACATCCAGAGCGTTAAGCGACTTATAATGATCGGATTTTCCTTAAGTAGGTTCGCTAGCAACCGAAACTTTATTTTATAATTTTCCAAACAATAATTGAACGGTATTATAAAAGTGCATTGCACTCTAAATAAAAACTTTTGTTAAAATGCATGAAAAGCATCCTAGCGAAACTACTTTTAGGCCTATTGCACTTCAAAAAATAAATAACAATAAAGAATGGTAATGGAGTAGTAATAAATAAAAGTAACAATAAAAGCAACAATGAAAACATCAATAAAAAATTTAGTCCCTGAGCTATTGACAACTGTAAATTGTTCTTAACACCTCATGATTTTCAGCCAGAAAATCATAAAATCATTTCAATTATCCGCGCTCTGGAAAAGGTAATAGTTTTTTCGTCAATAACATTCGAACAATATGGTTTCTGATAATCCATACTTGATACGGCATTTGTTGTTCAGGATTTTTATTAAAGCATAAAAGTGTTGCAAAATATATGGCAAATGCTCCACAATCAATTCCGTTACTTTGGTATGGAACTTTATGAAAAACATATTTTTGTTTAAAGCTATAAATTGCATTTAAATAATCTATCTGATCGTCTTCTAAATGATTTTTATTTAAACTATCATAAATGTGAACGTTTCCGTTGCCATCATATTTTGTGCAAATCCAGTGGCCTATGATGTCCGCACCCACACCACCACTGTATATAATTTGAATGTTATTCTGTGATCTATCTATTGATTGTAAATTAAGCAAAAAGGACATCGTAAAGCATGTGTTTTGAGCGAAGTTAGGTTTCTATTCATAATGTCTTGAAACAGATTTATATGATTATCGGTTAAATAACACTGAGGCTGCAAAATTTCTTGAGATTCTGCAACCGGTACATTAAAATTGGAAGGCTCCTCGTAATTGTCATGATCATTATCATAATTAATGATATTGTCATTTATGTTGATATTTTTGTCAAAACTATTAGCGATGCTGCTACCACGACTAACATTTATATTATCTATTTTAATATTCTTTTCAATGATGCTACTAGTTACATCATGATTATTATTATCTTTATCATTTTTGGTATTGATGTCTTTGGCGTTAATTTTACTACTATCACAATTATCAACGAAAGGTTTGTCGCCAAGAATCGCATATACTGGTTTATGATAGCTAAAATACGTTTCATAAACCCCACAATTAATGTGCTTGATGTTAGAAAAAATAACATCAATATGTGTATTAAAATTTGTTGTAATACTGTTCGGTGGCAAAGTTGAGACTAATTTATGTTTTTTCAAAAAAATTACCAAATAGTTTTTATGTCAAGAACATGATTTACTATATTGAAATTAAAATCACCTACCAAAAGTGCTGGGCTATCAGTTGGTAGCTTTTGTATTAAAGTATTGAAAGTAATTTCAAACATACGCTTTGTTGCATGGGGAGATTTATAGCCACTAATTACATAATAGTTGTGTATTTTTATCACAAACAATAGAATATGCCCTTTTCTACTAGCATGTTGTTCGATTAAAATAGTTTCAGTTTTTAAATTATTTTTCACGTAGCATACCAATTCTCGATTTTGTTTATTATGATTAAATCTTAAAGCAATACCGTAATTTTCAATTTCCAAATTATCTTGGTTGTTTGAAAGTGTTTTACTGAAAATTAATATATCAGCTCGGTGATACCATTGATCATTATTGATGTATATGAGTTTAATTTTTAAGGTGCCAACATTTTGATAGATTATTTTTATTTCAGATACGTTTTCTAAACTGTGATAAGATAATTTTAATTCTTTGTAAAATCGCAATCGCTGCAGTTTTGGTAGTGCTCGACTGTTAACTTCAGAATTTATTTTTTTGCCCGGTAATTTAAATTCTCCCAATATGAATAACCCACATTAATTTAGTCACTCGACTTAACGCAACGTACAACATCGACAAAGTCCGTCGTTCAGTTATTGTAAAATCCAAGCAAATTTTATCATAAGTTTGACCCTGACTTTTGTGAATAGTTATTGCTTCTGCAGGGACGACGGGAAATTGATTCTTAATAACTCTATATTTGTCATCATGAACCATATTTATTTGAACCAAATTTTTTTTATGGCTGGTAAAGTGTGATCTATATTATGTTTGGTCATACATTCATGAAAACGAGTTCTAGCTTTTGCACCAACTCTCGGAAATTGAAACTTTAACCACAATATAGATGGTTTATCTTCTAATTGACATTCAATGTATTTCAAAACACCACCAGCACCATTTACTAATCCTTCTTCAACATCGATATTGATTACTACCATATATTTAATATTTACTTTTAGTTGAATATCATCAAGTAACTCACTACTGCTACTATTTTTCTTTTTCAATGATTGCAATATTAATTGCTTTTCATGTTCATGCACGTCTTTCGAAAAAGTTACTTCAGTCGATGAAGTATATAATTTGTTTCTACTTTGAGCTATTTTTTTCACATTGTAGGACGTTACATTAACACCTTATGGCAGCTTCTGGAATATCAGTAACTTTTATCATTTCTCTAGATTGAATTAATTTTAAATCATTATCGGTCATTTTTCCAAGTGCTTAATTATTTAAGGCATTTGTGAAAGACAAATCATCTTTCTGTCGCATTACTTCCGTTAGTTCGAAAAAATCAAATTGTTACCACAGCAGGGGGTTTACATCAATAAATGGTGCCATTTCGTTGTGTTCTGAAACTTGATAAACAGACCTATCACGCACCGATAGTACAGATATGCCACCAAATGTTTCATTTATTCCAGTTATTTGCCTTAATCTCGTATTTACATGACCTAACATAGAACAGCTCACCATTGAAATTTCGTCAATGATCAACAGTTTCAGCTGACTTAACTTTTCTCGTATGGTATTTGCTTAATCACTAGATAATTGCGCTATATTCACCCCAAATTGGTTACAAGGTAGAACAAAAGCAGAATGTAGTGTGGCACCATTGATTAAAAATGCTGCTTTACCGGATGTAGCACATAAAAGTACAACTATTTTATCTTTATCTTCGCCTGGTAATTTATCAAAATAGTATGTTATCAACTGATATAACGTATTAATAACTGTACTTTTACCAACTCCAGCCGGTCCACTTAGGAATATTTTATATGGAGTTTTGCCTATTTTAAAACAATTTAAAACATGCGAAGCAAATTCCTCTTGCTTTGTGTTTAAGTCTTTCATCATAATACAGAGTTCAGGTTCTTGTACCCTCATTGGGATTGTATACCGCGTTTTATCTTTGGATTTGTTGGGTTTATTTTGAATCGATTTCGCGTCATCGCCTTGTTGAAAAATGTCAACACATTGATCTTCAGGAAGCTTATCATCATCACATTGCTCATCATTATAACTATTTTTGATCTCTGTCGATTTCGTAAAATACTGTCACTGTTATGAGCGTGAATCATATCAATGTCATCATTTTCATCAGCAGCAAATGAGTTTTTGCTTTTACTTATTCCAAAATTAGCAGCAAAATCGGCTAAACAAATACCATCAAATTTAATATTTCTTTTACTGTAGTTTTCAAAAACATCGTCCATATATATCTCAGTGGAATCTTTCTGCAAAGACCTTAATGCAATTTCCGATTTTAACATAAATATGCTTTCTTCTATTGGGCTAGTATTAATATATATGGTCTTTCGACTCTTTTTAGATAATGGTAATGATAAAAATAATTGCAAAATATATTTATTATAAGAGTTGATACCTACTTCTAAGCTTGTTCTTTTCAAAAATACCCGTTTCTGCTTTAACGTACTACGTATTGCAAGAATATATTCTTCCTCAGTCATATCTAATATTTCCAATAGTTTTTCAAAACTTGCAAATTTTTTCCTGGCATAAAAGCTGCACATCAAAGTATCAACAGTTTCATATGACTTTGGTGCAACTTCACTTTCGGCAAAGGGTTCTAGTATCATAGTACTTTTCATAACTGGATAAGGGACATGAAATCTACATTGCCTACTTTTCCTTTCTTTATAACATGTATGAGAATGTTTATGGATTTGAAATTTGATGTATTGATCATTCTCATCATATTTACATGTAAGAAATTGGTCAATAAATTTGATCAGTTCTTTATCATTAGCACCTTTCTCATATTTTGGTGCATCTTTTAACCATAATAGCATATGCTCATGTGGACTTCCACGTTGCTGAAATTCCACACGTTCATAGCTGTCTTCAAGCACATACCTCCCAAAAACACTATCATTTTGTTTGATGAGCCACATAAATTTGCTGACTGAATCGAAATACCTAGCATATGAAACAGGATCATTTCGGATCAAACTAGTTTTAATACAATATTATTATCTAGCTCATACGCCTCTTTAATAGTCACTGTGCGTTTTCCTGGACTATATTTCATTATTGTCTAAATTAATTCGGGCCAATGTAATTCAGCCGCTGATAACGTTAAGAAAAATATAGGTTTTCCTAATTAGCGAATCATCGCTAATAATTCTTTTTTCTTTTGTTCCCAAAATGCTGGTGAAGAACGAATGTATCTAAACATTCAATAGCCATCATCGAATTTGACTATGTCTCTAATGATATCTGGATTTAATACATCCTCTGCCTTTAGTTTTTCATTAACATTTTTCTTTCCTTTTCTCAAACATATGTTGATGCTTGATAAACATGCCATTTCTAATTTTTTCTTTGCACTAAACAAAACCCGCGATGGAATGCATGATCGGCGATCATAGCGTCTTACTTCAGATTCAATACGATCAGCATAAGATACACCTTTAGGAACGCTCATTTCATGTCCTGCAATTTTTTTAGGAAAGCATAATTCATCCAAATCGTCGATATTATGCCATGGAATTGGCCGTTTATTTTGTCCTGGTGCAATATTATTACCGCTAAAGCGTATATGCGCACAAAGTTATTGTTGACGCGTGTGTTTTTGTCGGGTTTACAATTGTGAAAACTAATATCACATTAAACAAGACTGTGACTAATCGATTATTTGTGATAACAATTAATAATTATGAGTGTCGAGTGCAGCATGGAGAATTGCATCGCGTTCGACAACACCTTCAAATATGTAACTTGCAGGGCATTTTGTAACAGAAAATTTCATGGGGCTTGCATATATGCGCCTAGAGATTGGTATCATCCCTACATGGACAGCAATTTCATTTGCTCAGACTGCCAGAACACCAATAAACTTATGAAATGCATGTACGACAACATCGTTAGTCACATCGATAAATTGATGCAACAAACTGCACTCATAGTGACAAAACAACAAGCCCAGACGAAAGCAAGCGACATCAGCTTTGCGGAAATGGCTAGCTGCTTTGACGCCATGACAACAGCTATTTTTGCCATTAATAAGAAAAATGATGACAACAAAGCTCTCCACCCATCGTGGATTGAACGCGGAGAAAATAGATTCGAAGGTGCGATTAGTAAGATCGAAAACAAATGTGCTCTTTTGTGCGAAAATAGGTCTCAGTGGACGGCACCTAAGCCATGAAATCTCAGCTGCTGACCTAATTGCTGCAACGAAAAGCCCAACTCATGATAAAGCGACGTCACCTATCAAGCTTTAAAATAAAAAAAGACAATAAGTATACTTCAACACATTCAGCTCCTACTTGTCCCAAACAAATTTTTAAACTTGGTGCATACTGGTCCGAGGACGATTGGAATAGAAGAGTGGACAAACTGAAGCGTGTAAACACCAACAAAAGCAAAACTAACTACTCCATGTTTTACGTAAAAGGAGCTCCAGCGTATGCAGATGGAACCTGGATGACAAAATTCCTTCAGAGGGAACTTTCGATTGAAGATTGTGAAGTTGAAGATCTTTCACATCGTTCCAAGAGAAGAAACGCAGCACATCAAGCATTCAAAATCTGTATTCCAACTAGGTATGTTTGGATGTTCACAAATCAACAGGAAAGTAACAAGATACAAACATGGAAAGGGGTGAGATTTCTTCAATGGCGAGATTCACGCAAAGTAAAGCAACGTAAAGAGAATATTTTAAGAGGTCCTAATCCAAATAAAAAAGTAAGTCTCCACACCACCTCAAAGATACCACAACACCTGAAACTTCCCTTTAAAACACACTTATTGTGGAGAAAAATAAAACCCCAATAAATAACAATACTCGCGCAAGAACGACTAGCAGTTCTCAGCTGAGAATTAACACAAAAAATATAACAACTAACAGCATTCAGACATCCTTACCAATATCTGCCATCCCTTCCACTTCTACACAGCAGGCATCCTTGAATGATGATAAGAATGCCCACAAGTTTGACAACAATCAAGATATTCAGATTCATACATCATCATCCATCCTGTTCTATTGACGTCCCTGATACAGTTGAAGGCATATCACCTCCATATCAGAATTTCATCCGTGGAGAAGATCAAACTCCTTCCGCATTAGGATTTGTCAGTATACCAGATACGTCTGCTATGTCTCCAATAACAACGCCCAAGTATCTCGATCCATTGTTACCCCCGAATGTCAAGGCCACAATTAACTCTAACGGAGATCTTGAGAGTAGGTATCTACTTTCACGGCTGCGGGATCATAGAATATATGACAATGTTCAACTATTCCTTGCTTACCTGTATAAGGCTCCTGAATCCATATGTGTGGAAGGAAAAATGAAAACCAATCTTAAGGTTAAAATCCAACAGGATGGCCTTCCGATCGACTTCAATGATTTATCTGGTATCTTTACCCGATTTCATGAGCAACTTGGTGTGAGCTCTATCCAAGTCAATAACGATCTCGAAACCTATGGGTCCCATGTCAGATCGAAGCATATATCATCGCTTCAGAAAGCTAAAGAAGAGTTTAGGAAATCTCATTCCTAACCAAAACTCTTCAATTATTAAGGTTAATCTCTTCTACCACAATTGTGGTGGCATGAGAGGAAAACTAAATAAACTTTTTGTTGGCGGCAAAACATGCCATTTCAATATTTTAACTATTACTGAAACTTGTTTGAATAGTTCTCACAAAAATGAAGAAATCCTGGACAGTAATTGGACGATCTACCGGAATGATCGAGACTATCATCATACTGGTCAAACTCGCGGAGGTGGAGTTTTGATTGCTGTTCACAACTCTTTGTCGAGTGAGGTTATCGCAACAACGTCCAATAAGCATTTTGAGCACAAATTTAGTCGAGTTTTTCTAGGAAAAAATATCATTTACATGGGCATAATTTATATTCCACCCAACTCGGATGAAACGATCTATAATGACATTTGTGAGACGGTTTCATATGTATTGACTTGCACGAAGGAGGATGATAAGATACTTATTCTGGGAGACTTCAATCGTCCACATTTATCTTTCGTAGCTGACGACAAAGATAACTTCCTACTTCCCGTAAACATAAAAGACTCCAACGACGTAAATCTTGTTAGTACATTTTATGGCAATGATTTGCAGCAAGCAGCTCCGACGCCCAACCAAAATGGTAATTGGTTAGACTTGATATTCACCAATTTTTATGACGATGTGGTGGTCAGCTCAACTATTGATGGAGAAAACCTCTTCGTTAACACTAAGCACCACTCAGCTTTTACCGTTGAGCATCGCACCACAGATCTGAAATCTTCGAAATCATACAATGATCATATTGTATATGACTTTCGCAATGCTGACTACCCAGGCATCAAGAACTGCTTAGCTAGTATTGACTGGGACATCACTCTTTCAGCATTAGATGTTGAGGACTCTGTGTCCTTATTTTATCATATAATTTTTGACGTCATTGAAAGATATGTCCCCAAAATAAAGAAACGGGACAAACTATCCGAGCCTTGGCTGGATAGAGATCTCAGACACTTAAGAAATCAAAGAAACAAAATGTATAAAACATTAAAAAGTAATAAAGGCCATGCCAATGACGTGATCAAGGAGAAATACGTTATTTTGGCTAACGAATTTTCCACTAAATCCCATGAAGCGTATAAAAATTATGTCACCATTACTGGAGAAAATATTATTGAGAATCCAAAAAAGTTCTTTGATTTCGTAAATATTAAGAGAAAAGCATCGGGATATCTGACTACAATGACTAGACGTGGGAATACGTCATCAAATAGTCAAGTAATTTGTGATCTATTTGCTGATCATTTCCAAGAAGCTTTTCATCCTGCTAGCCTACCTTAGTCTATTGATTTAGAAAACTTTCGGACTATTCGGACACAGGTTGTTAAAGACATGAGTCTGAATATCGATGATATTAGAAAAGCCATCAAAGAGCTGGACCTAAATAAAGGCCCCGGACCAGATCAACTTCCACCTTTGTTCTTATACCATTGTTCTTACCTAGTCCTACCACTTCACATCATCTTTAACAAATCTCTCTCGTCAGGTGTCTTTCCGCGTTGTTGGAAATTTTCCAATGTCATACCCATTTTCAAAAGCGGAGATAAACACTCTATTGAAAGTTATAGAGGAATTGCAATCCTTTTAACTATACCTAAGTTGTTTGAAAAGGTGTTATGTGATAAACTCACGAAAATAGTTGTCTTGCTTCTAAATGAACAACAGCACGGATTCCAAAAAGGCCGCTCAACGTCTACCAACCTTATGCTGTTAATCTCAGATACTCTTAAGGCGATGGAGCAGGGGCAGCAAATTGACACAGTTTACACTAATTTTAGCAAATCCTTTGATAGTGTCGATCATGGCATCCTAAAATGTAAATTACAGAAATTCGGTATTTAGGGGTCTCTGCCAGATTGGCTATATTCATACCTTTCTAATCGAAGTCAATTTGTCAAATTTCAAGGCAACAAATCAAAAAAGATAAAAGTCACTTCGGGCGTACCTCAGGGTAGTCACCTCCGCCCTCTCCTTTTCAACATTTTCGTGTCTGGTTTGTCTGAAGAATTGTCGGACATACCTCATCTATTTTACGCAGATGATTTGAAAATTTATCACACCATAGATTCACAAAAAGATGTGTTGTTCTTTCAGTCGAAGCTATTATCGCTTCAACAATGGTGCAAACGTAACAAATTTCACCTTAACACTAGCAAATGTCAAGTCATTAGCTTTTCGCGGAAAAAAATCCCTTTGAATAGCACATACCTTCTTAATGACAAACAACTAGCAAAAATAGATAGGGTCGTTGATCTCGGGGTTGTCCTGGACCAAAAATTGCGCTTCACTACTCATTACGACACTATACTAGCTAAAGCTACAAAGCAGCTCGACTTTATTAAGAGACGCGCTCAAGAGTTTAAGAATGTTTGGGTAACTAAATCCTTGTACACTTCCCTTGTCCGACCACTATTAGAATACGCATGTATTGACTGGAATCCGATATTAGAGATACAAACCGACAGATTTGAATCAGTACCAGACACATAAGTCCGTTTCTTGTGGATAGTTTGTAAACTTTCCCATTATACGCGTTATTTTTTGCACGTAAATCATAGTCCGATGGATAATTATTAATTTGTGTTAAAAATTGTGAACCGCTTTTATTGATGATTTTTTGCTTATTTAGAATTACAATGAAATGACTGAAAAACAGACCCTCACAACAGCAACAAACAAATGACGGTGTTTCTCTTCTAAATTTATTAAATTGATATTTTAAATAAGAAAATGGATCACTATCTTTCTTTTTCATTACGTCTTTATAGAAGTTATTACTAAAACGTATAAAATCATTTTCTCTATTTTCGCCTTTTGTTTTCGCATAACTAGTTCACGATTTTGATATTCTCTATTTTCCCTTTTTTCTAATATATTGTTTATTTTTCAAATTTTCTTTACGTTTATAATCTCGAAATGTTCTAACATTTTTCATTCTTCCCAAATTATGTTTACTTTCGCGTATTCTATATTCTATATCTCTGCAATCGCATTAATTTATTACGATTGAAATTTTTTTGGACTTCCTGCTTTAAGTATTTGCAATTTCTTTTTAATTTTTTCATCCTTTTATACGCTTCCGTTTCACGAAGCGTTCTCATTCTTTTCTAATTTTTGATCATTCCATTTTTTATATATTGACATTTCTGACCTAGAATACTCTTTACGTTTTCTAAGCATTTTTTGTGCAACCGATAATTTGCATTTTTTCTTAGTGTTCGTATTCGCTTTAGCGTTTTTGAATTTTTTTTTCCTTATGATCCTCATCTTTACGTATTGTTCTCAGTCGCTTTTCCATTTTCCAATATTTTTCATCTTGACGTAATATGCCAACTCGATTTTGCGTTTTAAAGTTTTCTATTTTTCGATATTGTTCGTCTTTACGCAATGTTTCGACTCGCTTTTTTGTTTTGAGGTTTTCTATTTTCGTATAATTTTCCTCTTTACGCAATATTTCAACACGTTTTTGCGTTAGATGTTTTTCTTTCTTTTTGTATTGGTCATCTTTGCGCAAAATTTCAATGCGTTTTTGCGTTTTAAAGTTTTCTCTCACTTTATATTCTTTATTTTTTCTTAATTCTTTCATTCGTTTATTTGCACTTTGATTTTCGTTATTTTTAAAATTTGCATACGAACGCAACTTGCGCATATACTCTCGTTTCTGATCTCGTCTGTTTTTCAATTTCTTAGTAACAACGAGTTTACTCATAATTTTATTTTTGTACGCTAATTTTGCTTTTTTACTAAAAAATTTTTGAGGTAAAGTTTTTGTTTTCTTGATTGTTATTTTTATTTATTATTTTTGGTTAAATTTTATGTAGTTTTATGTATTTTTGATTAAATTTTAAGTAAATATCTTTATTGTTATTTAAATACTATTTACCTTTTCAAACTCCCAAGGAAACAAACAACCAAAATTACAATTTCACAGGAACAACATTCATGACTCAAATATGCTTTTTCATAATATTTTCACGCACACACTTATGGGGGGGCGTGAATTTGGGAAAATATCTATCAATTAATTGCGGGCACACTCGCATACACAATCGACAGATACTCAAATAAGATTAGATATATTCGCACACACACCGTCTTAAAAAAATATATTTAATTTTTTATCACGCAAATGTATTTGAAAGCGAGGTATCAAATGCTACATGTGACTTTCTCACAGGAAGAAAGTTTTGCAACTGATTTGGTTATTGAAACCTTTCGCCCAGAAAAAAACATATAAAGAGGAAATATATTTTCATTTTCACGGCAACAAAGTACCTGGCTAAATGCAGACAGTGAATCATCCTTCAACAGACAATTCCTTAAATAGAACACCTTTCTTACCGGATAATGTGTTTTCCCCGGCACAACCTAATTATTTCAAGGCTGTCTGGTGAGGACTTTCCACGGCCTGGGAATTCAGGGGCTGGCCCGAGGTCATGACAAGAGTATGACCCAAATAACAAGAGATACATTTCGGTTAACAGAAAAGAAGGCAAACGAAAATTTTAATTGTAAACGAATCTGCAACATCAATTAAAATACAATATGTTCTTAAACAAAATTGAAAAAACTTAGACGCTTGATCGACGACAAAAAATTGGAAAACCTTCTTCATCGATGACAATAATATGCTTGCATCTCTGAAATCGTTTATTATAATTATAAATAATTTGTTCTGCAATTTAAAAGAAATTATTGATATGTTCTTTTCGAACAGTTTTGTTTGCATATGAAAAGCTTTAATTTTTTTGCAATGAACATATAAATATATTTGTCGTTTTCAACTTGACGTAAATGTTTGAAGTTCGATATCCATTAATCGTGTATATTAAAATATATTGGAATAAATGTGGATTATATGGGTAGCTGATTAACACTAACTGGAAAACAATCTTTGACATGAATAGAAAGATTTGTTGCGTTATAGAAATGATTACGGCAAACTATTTTTTAACCTATGAGGGTTTGTTGGATAAATTTAGACATACATTGAACATCACAAAGTTGTGATTACGTTATGAGGCGCACCATATCGCTAATTCAAACAAGTTTGAAGAATTGAAGAAATTAATATTTGTTGGTTATGCTAAGGACACACATGTGGTATTGATACCAGGGTATTGGAATACTACATGGTATACCACATGTGTGTCACTGAATACCACCTTTATACCACATGAAATTCATGGTATACCACCATCGAACCTAGTATTGAAATTCGATAAAAATTCATGGTTTCCCTATACAAAAACCCAGTTTGGACACTTTTTCCCTGATTTAAGTGCCAGTTTGTGATGGCGGGAAAAAGTAGAAATAAAATTATCAAAATATTGTTGACCATTCTTGATAAGTGTCAATCAAAACAATTGTGTTGATAGTAGAGTTCCGAAGCGCTGACTCGGTTGAAAGTGGAAACGTCAAACTATACCATGAACACTATGTGTGTCACGTGCTTTATACCAGCTGGTATAGTCGTGTTCGTAGTTTCTATACCATCGTATCGATACCACATGTGTGTCCACAGTATTACTCTCCAGCCAGCGAAGTCTGCGGCTATGACGAAAATGAGCTCTTTAAAGTACCTTGTTTATGTTTGTGTAAATATTACTGGGAAGTTGACCGTGTGGACTTCGAGAGTCGCACCTCGTGGCTTGTTTCGTGGTCGTCTTTGCTTAAAGCATTGACTATTGCGACTATTGATATTAGGATGCTCAAGAAGAACATGATGATACCTCTGGGCTAGATTTTTTTTTAATTTTTTTTTTAATTACATGAAAAGTTTTTTATTGGTTATATTATGATTTTCTTTTTGAAATGAATGGTGTATCGTGTTTTTTTATTGTTTGCTTTACTTTTCATATATTTTGGATTGATTTCTTCATTTTTTTTATTTGTATTATTGTTACCAATGCTTTGATTCTGTTTTTTAATTACGCTATCCCTTATATTTTGATATTCTGAAGGACTTATGATGTCATTAGTTATTTCTATTGGTTTATGGTTAGTTATGGAGTGGTTTGTGTTATTATAATATTTTATTATTTCCTGTATATATATTGCTGATGGTGCTAATTGAGTCTCAGTAATTTTGATTCTGACATGCTCAGCAAGTGTGTTATGTAATTTTTCGATATCTGCATGGCCGATTTTAAGTCCAGGTGCTGTGAAATGAAGTCTTATTCCTTCTATGTGGAGAAAATTCCCAGGATTACTAGTAGTGGCACTTTCATTATCAGTTGTTATGTTATATATGTTATTATTCATTATCAGTTATATTATATTTCACAAGTAGCAAAATGTTGATTGAGGACGGATTGAATTTTCATCCAGTTTCTAAATTTTAAAGGTACCGTGACCGCATTTAGAGAATTTTTCTATAATGGTTAAGAAGAAGTGATTTTTATCTACAAACTATTTATCCATTTGAATCGTTTCATGCGGGTTTTCAGGTAAATGGGGTTTTTTCGTATGGGATTTTGGCTGGTTTTCTTTCATACTGAATTAATTGGCATACATTACAGTTATTTATTACTTTAGTTATTTCGGTTTTTAGTTTTGGGTAATAGTATTTAGTTTTAAGTTCTTTATATACGTCTTCGATTCCTCCTTGGTTTTTGTGTTCATGTTCCTTCAGAATTTCATCTTGGATCTGTCCTTTGTCGGTACAATCGAAAAGTAAATAATTACATTTAACTAATCTTAGTTTCGTATGTGAACTTTACCATTTCAAATATTCATTTTGAAATTCAGTATATATCGCAAGGTTGGGGATATATACTCTGCTAGTCCTATTCCAGGAGTATGATTATTGATTATATACTGGAAATACTTTTCGTTTAATTCTTTGAATACGCATATTGTTCGTCATTTACTGAAATATTTTACTTTCTTTATTCTATTTTCCTTTCGTTCTTTATTATTTGATATTTAAATATATTTAGAGGGGCTTCGGAAAACGGTATGTTTGTAAATCAATTTTCTTCATTCGCATTATCGCAAGTTGCTAATGACTCGTTATCATTATTTACCTTATCATCTATTTCATTGACATTTACTAGTTCCATATATTCTGCAGTATTTATAGAAGGACGAGATAATGCATCTGGTACATGATTCTCCTTTCCCTTTATATATTCAATATCATAATTGAATTATTCCAGCTTTAACTTTCATCTTTGAAGTTTAGAGTTTGGTTCCTTTAGATAAGTTAGCCATGTTAGAGGTTCGTGGTCGGTTTTGATAGTAAAGTTTCTCCCGTATACCTAGGTACAGCTTGAAGTATTTAGTAGCCCAAACAATGGCTTATAGTTCCTTTTCAATAGTGGAATATCTAGTTTCATGGACATTGAGAGTACGCGAAGCATAGCAAATTGGATGACCATCCTGAGAAAGTAATGCTCCTTATGCATAGTTAGAAGCATCAGTTGTGAGGGTGAAATATCTTTCAAAATCGGGATGTTTTAGGATAGGATCAAATATTATCAACTGTTCAAGTTCCTCAAAGGTATCAGCATAATCTACATTCTTGTGGCTGATTTTGTTGCCTTTGAAAAGTTCTTTATAAATTTTCTATAGAACCCCAGTAAACTTAAAAACGATTTGATTTCTTTAGTTGTTTTTGGAATTTGGAAGTTTAATATGGCTTCTATTTGTGTGGCCAAGAAACCCTGATTTTTTTGAACAATTCGCTTTTGTCGATTGAAATTTTTAGATTTGCTGATTCAAGAACATCTTAAAAATTATTGAAAAAAGACATGTGCTCTTCTAAAGAAGTGGTAAATACTTTGATGTCATCCATGTAGACAAAGCAAATCTTTTCTATGTATTCGTGAAGGATATCGTTCCTCAACCGTTGAAAGGTAGCCGGGGCGTTTTTAAAACCGGAAGGCATTCTAGTAAATTCGTAGTGATCTTTATCCGCAGACAACATGATCTTTTGAATGCCCCTGTTTTCTATTTCTATTTGGTGAAATTCCATGGTTAAATCTAAAGTTGTAAAACACATACATTTTCCTAGTTTATCAAATTTTTCGTCAATTTTGAGTATAGGAAATTTGTCATCAATGGTATTGCTATTCAACTTCATATAATCCACCATGATTCGCCACTTCATTTTCCCTGAAGCATCGGTTTTTTTTGACTACCCAAATTGTTGACGAATAGGAGACTTACTTTGGCGTATAATCTCTTGTTCGAGCATTTCCATGATCTAGGTTTCTACCTCTTTTTGATGAATAAATGGATACCTATAGGATTTAGTATATACCGCCGTGTTATTAGTTGTTTTCATCTCATGTTTAATTGTTTGAGAGGGTAAATTTTCCTCCTCCTGGAAGAATATTTCCTTCTAATTTTTGTTAAAAGGACATGAGGTTTCTCGTTCAGTCTTTATTTAAATGTTTAGTTCTCAACAATAAAAGAAAATTGTTCTATCGATAAGTTTCGGTAAAATATATGTGATTGATATATTCATCAAGGTCCTCCTCTTCTTTAGAGTAATGAATTTTTAGTTTTGTATTGATAAATTTAATATATCTATTATGAAGGTCTATTTCTACCTTATAATTATTAAATATATTGTTACCAAATATTTCATTGGAAAAGTAAATATTTCGTTTCCGTCGATTTCTTTGAATGGTTTTATTTGCATTGTTTGCGACAAGGATACTTGAGAATTCAACGTTTGGATTCTAGAATTTTTATTTGGAACTCTTAGCTTTGGATGACAAAGGTTGGGATCAATAACGGTTATTGCGGCACCTGTTTCAATTAGGAGTCTAAGAGGAATTCCATACGAATTTATTCGAATATATGGAACGTTGTTGAAGCTGGGAGTTCCGAGGCAGGTTTTGTAAAATTTTGGTGATCAGTGTGTAATATTTGTTTTGTATTATCAATTTTCATAGGTTGAGGTGTTCCAAATTTCCGAATGCGATTTTGAAGTGAATCTTTGTTGAATAGGGCTTTGTCGTATTGGAATTGACTCTGTCAGAACTGATTATGCTGGTATTGATTAGGGTTATAGCTATGCCGATTTTGGTGACATTGGCTCGTATGCTGAAATTACTGATTTGGATTCGAAAAAAATTATTTTTATTTTGGAAATTTTGGTTGGTACTATGATTAGGATTTGTGTTTATTTTCAAATTTGGTAGGGTAAACTTTCCATTTGTGGCACAGGTATCCTGTTTTGGCTAAAATAAATTTTGCCTTTTTTAATGTATCGTGATTTCTGCAGAATAAAATGATTGGAATGGGTTTTGGGACATTTTTCTTTAGTATATCTAATGTGACACTTTGATTGTCCTGAATTTTTGGACTTTGTTCCTGTTCTACTTTCAAATTTAAATTGGTCAATCTCTGTTGAATTATATTAATAAAATCTATTATTGATCTTCTTTTATAGTCTGTAGTTAGTAGTTCGCTAAGGGAGGAAATCACATTAAGAGGCCTATTTTTACGCTCTTTTCGTGATTTTTTTGAAGAGGTAGAAACTATTATAACTTATTGAAATTATTATAATATTTTACTCATAAATTGAACTACATCTCATAATATTTTCAAGTGATTACCATCAAAATTTGCAAAGTTAGAAGCTGTCCGTCGTTAGAAATTTTCATTGCCGTACATGCTGGAGCCAACAATTTTAATGTTAAGGCAATTCAAGAAAATTTTCATATTACCTTTTGTATAATTCCTCGATGAACCAAATTTTGAGTGAAAATTTGAAAATTGAAAATTTGCGACGCGCAGAATTGAAATTTTACTTTTTTCATAAAAAAAACTTTAACCTCTATTTTAACTTCAGTTATACACAAATTTAATAAGAATTCAAAAAACTTTGGATTTTGAAGATCGGTCGAAAATTCTCTAAGAAATGCACACAATACCTGGCCCGCGTTTCGAGAAAAACACGTTTAAAAACAAATTACTGAAACTTACTATTGAAGTGATTTGTGTATTTTAGATTATACACAGGATACCAGGAAATATGTAAAAAAAAAATTTGTAATACCTGTCCCAATACATACAAAATAAGTAAGTATTCATAGAAAGACAGCTGCATGGTCCCGCCCAGCTTGTCTGCAATTGCTCCATTCAATAAGCTGTGCGGTATACTCGAACGCGAGTTACGTCTGCTAAACCGACGGACATGAAAAAAATAAAGATACGTACTGATTTTATGTAGCGTAACCTCGATTCATTCAAAATGAACTGAACTTGATTAAATTTTAATTTTAGATTTTATAGAAAATATGCAAATGTTTTTGGATGTCCTTCGTACACAATGTTGTTTATCTGAACTTTGCAGTTCTTAAAATGAGATAAAACGTTTCTAGCAACGGTTTTGGGGGTAAATGGACAATTGGAAGTTATTAGTATTTTGGGTGAATTAATAAACAAGACAGGATTTGGCTCTGGTTGGTAAATTTCTGTTCTCTGGTCCGTGGAAGTATTATCGCAATTTGCTGGTTTGTTTGTAATTAGGTTGGCAATACAGTTTGTTTGTTTTTGTTGTTGATTTGGTTGTGTGGTTTATTGCAATAAAAAGGTTTTTCAATTTCCGGGCTCTTGCGTCGAATAGTTGAATGGTGAAAATTTTCATAGTTTTTTGTAGGGGGTTGGATATCACATGAAAAAGCTCATAGGTATTGTTTTGGATAAAAGGAATTCGGAAGTTGAAAATATCGTTTGTGCCATTTAGGTAAGCTTGAAGACCTAGTAATTCGTAGATATTTTCGTCTGATATTATTTTGACGTTTTGCTTACTGAAGATATTATGAGCTTCGGTCAATTCTTCGGGGCCTAAGATTTGTTTTGAGATTATATTTAGTTTGGCAAGTGTTATTGGGTTGGTTGGTTGTGCAAAATATCTATATTGCAAATGATTTGGTTTAAAATTTGAATGTGCTGGATCAAGTTGTGCTCTAGTCTTATTCCGTTCTTGATAGTTTCGCAATTACCTTCCAGAAAATTTGATATTAAATTTTGTTGAGAATTAATGTGGTTTGTTATGTTTTCGAATCTTTCGATCATTTTATTATTCATGAAGACTTGTTGATCTATTTCAGTTTGAAATTGTGATTGCGTTGAAGTTATAGCTTCAATTTGTTTGTTTATCGTAAGTGCGTCATTTGCATCCCTGTATCCTGTCAAAAATTTAATAACACTCCCGAGACCATTTATGATTCCCCGTTTGCCTCTCATTTGGGGAAGAAGGGTCATTAACTTCATTCTAGCCTCTTTTAATGTTATTGCTGTTGTAGTCAAACAATTGTTCGTTCGTTCATATGATCGAATTGGTCCAGTGATTTCTGTATTTTGTTTATGATTTGTACATATATGTCTAGTCTAACAACGTGTATTAGGTTACTGTATCCATTAATCAGTCTAGCAGTCCCTAGTCTCAGTGGAAGAAGTCCCAGGTTGTTCAGTAAGTCGTGTGTTGAATCGCCAATGCAATCAAACCAGTTGCTTTCAAACCAGTTGCCATCAAACCAGTTGCTATCAAAACCAGTTGCCATCAAAAAGACTGGACGATTTTTGGACGCCACCGTGGCAACATCGAACCACTAATAAAAATAGCAACCGTATAAAAGTATACTGTGCAGTCTAAAAAAGTATCGTTTGTCTTTCCTTCTTTTTTAAATAAACCAAAAAACGAACATGCTAGCAGAGCGTAATATTAAGGCGCCACGTAAATGTGCTAAAGAGTGTTTATCTAGCAAAACAAAAAAGCACTTTTTGCAGTTTCGTATCTAGAAGGCACATGCAATTACATAATTACATACATAAAACGGTTCAATTTAAACCGGTTGCTCAGTGCAGTTCCGTGTATGGGCGTGTAACTCGCAATTAAATACGTTTGGTGCATATACCTATTAACTCGATCTCTTTACACGTGAAGCATTTCAAATTACATCCAGCATTTTTTGGCAAAAACGTGAAGAAAACATGGATATTTTTGGTGCAAACATTTGGGCACAAAGCGCATGATCGAGCAGAAGATAGCGGCCACGTCAGTTTTTCCCACATACATATTTCGCACGGGTTTTGAAACTTTGGGATTTAGCCGCAAGCGTCTCGTGGGCTTCTGATCGATCTACCGTTCAACAGTTAAATTTGTACTCAAATGTGCAGGCTGCGTATATGCGCATTACTCATTGGCATTGGACTAACTGTAGAATTCAACACAAAAACGGCGAACAATTAAGGTCAGGTCAGGACCAACTGTAGACTTCAACACGAGCAATTAAGGTCAGCGTGTCATATTTCTCATTTAGGCAATTGTGTAAATTTTGACGAACTTTCGCATTTTGTGCTGGCGAATGTATGATTTATTACAATTTTGCTCAAAATAATTGAATTCTAATTCAATCTATACACTGCCAAAGCAAATCTCGTTCATAAAATAGTCTTGTTAACTAAACAAATAATTGCGAATACCAAGTTTATACGTACTAAATATGATTGTGGAGTGTGCTTGCGCTTGATAAATTTCTCACCTGTTAATTTTCCTCTTGCTACCTTTATTGTAAATTAATGCGACTTAAAACATTTCTAACGATCCAGTTCTTGAGTATTTGACTAAACAAGTCATGTATTTGAAAACTTTAAAACAATTACAGTATATTCTACTGATAAAGTAAGGTCAGCTGATCACACCAAGCATTACTTTAAAAAGCGATTAGTCATTTTAAAGAAGCACTGGGACCTATTTATGAATAATAATGATTCGTTACTGACCTACTTTGAAGTTCAGTGATATTAAGATAATGATTACTTCAAACAAGATGATTATACCACAGGTGAAAATTATTATGTCGTGGCTGTGGCAAAAGTACCGAGAAAGATAAATCAAGTACAGCAAACGCAAGCACACACCAACCAACCAAGCCATGGTCGCCTAATGCAAACAATCAACGAACTTACATGCAACCCATAAGTCACTCAACCCCGAAAATACCCATACCGACTTTTAACGGCACCGAAAAGGATTGGGACTGTTTTAAAGAGCTTCTCACGGCAAGTGTAATAAATGATGCCAGACTTTCGGAGATGGTAAAATTGCAGCATCTCTTGAATAGCGTCTCTGGTCCCGCCAAGCAGGCTTTAAAAGGCGTCACAGTGTCTTCTACCAATTTTAAAGTCGACTGGGGAAAGTTGTTGCGTTGTTTTGACAGTAATAAATGTAGACTCTGCATACATTTAGAAGCGCTTATAAACTTGCCCTAGACCAGCTCAGAGTCGGCGGAGGAGTTGAGTTGTCTAATAGACAAAACTGAGGAGTCTGTTAAATGTCTAAAAAGCCTAAGTTGCCCTGTTGAGTACTATGATAATTGGTTCGTTCATTTGCTGGTGAAAAAATGGATCGAAATACAAGAAAAGACTGGGCCATTCACGAAGAAGAGGTGTAAGGTTTCTCAGCTTATAAAAACCTCCAATTTTTTAGAAAAAAGAATCAATAGCTTAGCCGATCCTTCTGACATTGAAAGTGAATCTCCGGTAATTATCTTACACCCTTCTTCTAAGAAAACGCACAGGGTAATAAGCAAGGTAAAAACGTACTGCAAAATCAATAACCTCTCATCATGTCCAGCATGCGGTCAAATTTAAAGGTAAAAAAGTCTACCAAAGTTGTTATGTTCGCCACGCAACGTAGTCGATCCCAAACCCACAAGGGCGAAATATGGGACTTCCTTGTCCTTGAGACTCAAAACCACCGTGCGGATAAACGGTGTTTTTTCGGGAAATGGAATACGCAGATCGCCACTTCGCACAATCAAGTCAATGAATGTATTGAATTGTTATTAATGAATTATAGGGAGTAGGTCAATTTAGGATAGAGGTTTGAATATATGTACATAGACATGAAAATTAGGGCATAGGTCGCTTTAGATAAGGAATATTGGAATTGATGAAATATAAAGAAGATGTATGTATGGTTAGGAAATTGGATTAGACAGCTAAGTAGGTGATAAGTTTTGTTTATGGGGAGTGTTCCTGACCGTGCGCGCGAAAGCTGCGTAATCACCAACAGCTAAATGCATTTTCGTCAACGTCACAGACCCTGCAAATAAGTTTCCAACAATCACAACAACAAACAACGCTCAACCAATCGCCGCAACAGATCCCAAATCAAGGTTCCACTTGGTGTACGACACGCCATTGGAGTCCACTACGCGCCTGTGATACCTACAACCATTGGCAAGTCACCATGATTAGCGACCGCCACGATTATTTCCCCAACACCCCAACAACATCACCCAAGCAGCAGCTGACGTGCATTGACAAGAACCGGTCCGAAAAGCTCGGAAGCTGCAAGGAGGTCATCACACTGAGCTGGGCCGTTGACCGCCTACACAGGACAACGGCATTGGGAAATCCCATATATAGGGCCAGTGGAACAGCTGGTGGAGGTCTTTTTTTTTGGTTGTGCGAACTGGTGGACGGCGCGTTGCTGCATCTTTTGGGAGGAAATCACTGAAGCTGGAAGATAAACTAACGCATTGTGGAAGGAGGGGTGGACGGTGCGTTTCTGGATCTTTGGGAGTAAATCGTTGAAGCTGGAAGATGAACTTACGCGTTGTGGAAGGAGGAGAGAAGACGACGGTTAGTAAGTGGCGCACGTTCGGGTAGTAGCAGATGAAACCGGAGCCGCAGCATTAGGATAAGAAGGAACAAATTGTGAGTAGACAATAAGTAGAGATAGGAAATTTAGCCAGGTTTTGAAATAAAATAAAATTGTGCCTTGAATTTAATTTGAATTGGTGATTTTGTGAAGTCGCGAGGCAGAAATCGCGTGTCCGGCTTTGTGTTCTTTGAGCTCCCCTATTCGGTTGGTGTTTTTTGGGTCACCGTGAGTCCTATTCTCGTTTCAGGATTCCGGGACAGGGCAATCCCGGCGCAGAAACGGGTGGCGCTCTTCAAAAAAACCATTTTCCCACACCCCTCTTCGTGCGGTTGCCCGAACCGTGGCTAGGATCGGCTACGGTGCAAGTGCGGACGTTAGACGAAATCGAGTCGTAACAAAGTGCCTGTTCTGTTCAGGCGCACATACTATTTACAGGTGCGAAGCTTCATTAAATTCAGCGCCGCTGAGAGGTTCAAGTACGTCAAGTCGAAGGGTCGCTGTACCAATTGCTTTTCGGACAAGCATAACAATAACTGTTCTAGCCAAAACTTCTGCAATATAGGTGGCTGTGGAGCAAAATACAATTCCCTCCTTCATGCAGATCGGAGTATGCTACGCGTACACACAGCGCAGCAACAGTTTGACGTTGCAGCTTCAGCAGATCCCGGCAAGGAAACCATCTCAGAAAAATTGTCAGGTTCTTATTGCACCTTTTCAAAGAAAGTTATTCTGTTAGCTATTGCCCGAGTTATACTGCAGAACAAAGCGGGGAATAGTATCGTCATTAATGCTCTGGTTGATTCAGGCTCAATGAGGTCTTTCATTTCGAAACGAGTATGTTCAGCATTGCAGTTGAAAGTCAGGCCCATCAAGCTTGAATATCAAAAGCATAAGGGTTGTGTCACGTTACATTAAGCTTTTGTGTAAATTCAGGGTTCGAATTCGATTTTGACGCTTTTATACTCGATCGCTTGACTTCACAGCTCCCCTCTAGAGAAATTCAACCTCCACACTGGCCTCATCTGCATAATTTAAAATTAGCTGATCCAGATTTTACGAGACCCAAAAATATAGATTGTCTTCTTGGAGCAGAGGCTTACGCATTCAAAGCTCTCGAAGGCACCAAACGTAATCCACGCATGGCACCCTTAGCAAAAAAAAAAAGGCTATTGGGTTGGATATTAGTCGGCTTGACAGTACCTGAGTCATCCGATCATACTGAGAGTTGTTTTGTGAATAGTTATTTTGTTCACAGTGCCAACAGCCTTTCAAATGCCTTGGCGAAGCAATGGGAAATTGAAAAAATTCCACTGAAAACTTACTTGTCGGAAGAGGAAGCAGCCTGCAAAAAACGCTTCAGCGAAACACACTTCAAAGTGGACGGACGTTATGGGGTTCTTTTACCTTCTAAAATTACTCCGCTTTTCCCAGATTCCAGAGAAATAGCTTTAAGCTCTTGATCCAGGCTAGCTTAGCGCTTCGTTAGAAATACTAATTTAAAAGGAGCTTACGATAAGTTTATGCAGGAGTATTTACACCTAGGACACATGGAAACGGTGCCGCAGAACGAGGTCAATAATCAGAAAATTTATTAACTTCCTCATCATGTCGTGTTTCATAATGATAAAATTAGGGTTGTATTTAACGCATCCATGCCTTCCTCCAACGGGATTTCGCTTAATGCTTCGCTTTATACAGGTTACAACAAGATAAAGTTCTTGTTTTAATCAGGTGGCATTGGTATAAACATGTATTTGTCAGTGACATAGTTAAAATGTTTCGACAAATTTTGATCCATCCTCTCGACCAAGACTAACTTCGTATTGTTTATGATTTTGGCAGCGGAATTCGCCATTGTAAGTTGTGCACTGTCATGTTTGGAACTGATTCGGCTCCCTATCAACCGTTGAGCTATGCGCTAGCTCATAGAGGACTTAAGCGATGTCTTTCCTTCGTTGTGCAAGGAAATTTTTGAAGTTTTTCTTAATTTGTTGTAAGTAGATGACTTTTTTTGAGGTGCCGAGACATTTGATCAAGTCATCGCGACGCATTTACTAAAATTTTATCCTATGCAAAAATTGAATTAGGTAAATGGTCCGCCAATGATCCAAAGATTCTTGAAAGTCTTCGAAACGTGGATCAGGAGGACAAAAGCGTTGAAATTTAAGAAGTGACAAGCACCCAAGGTTTGAAATGGTCTCCATCATTCGAATGTTTAAAGCCACTTCTGTTGACCGGTTTTCGTCTCATATTATTCCTGTTAATAATTCAATGTGTAATGTAGTAACCAAAAGGACCGTGCTGTTAGAGAAATCCAAATTGTTTGATCCCTTGGGATGGATAACCCCAGTTTCAATTCAGTTCACTATTCTTTGTCAGGACTCGTGAATCGATGGCCTGGATTGGGACACCTCCTTAAACGCAGAATTTCTGCTAACGTTGGAGACACTTAAACGTCAACTAAATAGCTTAGAAGCAATCAAAATACCTCGTTGGATTGGTTCAAGTTCCAATCTACAGTGGTCGGTACATACCTTTGCAGACGCGTCACAACGAACTTATTCGTCATGTATTTATTTTGTTCTAAATTCAGGTCGTCCCGCACTAATTTGCCCAAAAACAAAGGTGTCTCAAATAAACACTATATCAATTACTAGATTGGAACTATTAGCCACTGGGAATACGTACCAACGTCTCAAAATCCGGCTGATTGCGCTACCAGAGGCATGTCTGCTCAGGACCCAAAAAAATTTTGGTCAGGGCCTCCGTGGTTACAAACAACTTCACAATGTCCAGATCAATTGGATCTTAATAACCACACAGCTTCCTCGTTTGTTTCAGTGCTGATTAGTGAAGCGAAGGATGTCGGTTATTGGTTAGATTAGTTTCATAGTTTCAATTAATGAATAAGAGTAATCGCTACTCTTTTGCGTTGGACCCCCTCTCGACGTTATCATTGGTTTAGGCCTTTCTCAGCTTGAGAATTGGACTCCGCTCGTACTAAGGTGTTGCAATTTAATCAGTCAATTCACTCAAATGAAGTGAATAATCTTCGAAAGAGGACGCAAATCTTAAAGCGAAGTAAAATAGCTCCTCTCAGGCCCTTCATGGACCGTGGGCTCCTAAGAGTTGGAAGCCGAGTAGAAAAATGTCCGTATTTGACGTACAACGAAAAATATCCGATTATCTCAGACAAACGTAGTAGCTTGCTGCGAATCTTAGCCTGGGACTATCATCAACTGTATTTACTCGGCGGTCCTCAATTCATTTTGTCGGCAATTTCGAGGAAATTCTTCATCATTTGTGGAAAGCGAGTTGTGAGAACTGCTGTAAGTAAGTGTTCCAGATGCTTGCGCTATTCGGGTCGTTGCCTCACCCAACAAATGGCTTTCTTGCCTCGGGACAGGTTAGTTTATGAGTACCCATTTGCTGCTACAGGGTTGGATTATGCAGGACCAATCAAAATGACTCCACCAAGGGGAAGAGGTATCACCTCAAGCAAAGGCTTTATATGTATTTTTGTTTGCTTTGGTTCTCACGCTATTCACGTTGAGATTGTCTCGGACTTAACTTCTAAAGCTTTTGTTGCCGCCTTTGACGGGTTTATAAGTAGGCGTGGTCTACCGAAACAAATTCGCAGCGATCAAGGCACCACGTTGACAGGAGCAGAAAAGCTGATCCGTGACGTTTTATTTTCCGAAAAATTACCTGAGTTTCAAAAGGTAAAGGAATACACTGGTGACTGGGGTATCTCGTTTTGGTGGCATTTGGGAAGGTGCGGTGAAGTCATTTAAACACCATTATAAGAGAATCTGAAACGAAACATCGTTGACTTTAGAAGAACATAATACGTTAGCTGCTCAAATCGAAGCATGCTTGAACGCTCGCCCCGTGTGCGCAATGAGCTCCAATGGTCGAGATCCAATACCTCTAACTCCAAGCCATTTCTTAGTTGCTTGTCCCCTAAGAACCATACCACTGGCTTCTAGGGAGTCTGACCCGATCAAAACGTACCAATACAGATACATGTTTCTCTTAGCAATGAAGGCTTCTGGAGTAAATGGAAAAAGGAAGTCTTGCATCATATGTAGCAATCCAATAAGTGGTACTCTGTACAAAGAAACCTCCAGGTAGATGACTTATTGCTCATAAAAGACGTGTCAACTCCCCCTACCCAGTGGTCTTTGGCAAGGAGTAAATGGAAAAAGGAAGTCTTGCATCATATGTAGCAATCCAATAAGTGGTACTCTGTACAAAGAAACCTCCAGGTAGATGACTTATTGCTCATAAAAGACGTGTCAACTCCCCCTACCCAGTGGTCTTTGGCAAGGGTAACTTCGATCTTAAGCAATAGATCCGGTTTAGTCCGATCCGTGACGGCTAAGGCTGCAGAATCAACTTTTGATCGCCCGGCTCATAAGGTCGTTTGCTTACCTCTTTCAGAGCCAGCTCAACAAGCATATTTTTTCATATGCTATAGTATCAGGTCTGAGTGACTTTGGGTTGCGGGTGGGAGTTAGGTAGATTAGGTTAAGTTAATGCGAAAGGTATCAATATACCAATATACATAATAATATTACTTTCTTTTTGTAAAAAGTTGATAGCTTTTCTAAGATAGATTAAGTATTTTTTTTTCCTAGTATTAAGTTAGCATCGAAACCAGAGTCTAAAAATTAAGATTATTACTTTAGTTTAAGTGTATACATATACGGTAAAAATCTACTATTTTTAAATTTTATTTATCAGTTTTGCAAAATTCTGGCAAATTGTTTATACTTTTACTCTTTTGTTACATATTTTTTTGTTGCACGGTTGTTCAAGGCGGGCAGTGTTGAATCGCCAATGCAATCAAACCAGTTGCCATCAAAAAGACCAGACAAGTTTCGGATGCCACCGTGGCAACATCGAACCACTAATAAAAATAGCAACCGTAATAAAAGTTCACCGAGCAGTCTAAAAAGATTATCGTTTGTCCTTCCTTCTTCTTTAAATGAACCAAAAAACGCACATCGGATATCTCTAGTTTCTGTCCTGTCGCCAAAACCATCCTGAAATATACGTTTCCTTTGCTTTGTGTAATTTTTGGTTTTTGTGAGTAATTATTGTCAAATGACTGTTGGTCCTAATGTTCTGCTTTTTGAATCTAGGGTATATTTTGTTTCTCCGGCATTCTTTCCTAAATATAATTTCATTTTCTTGAAATACCGGTGGGACTTCACCCATTTCGTTCAATTTTTCAAGATTTTGATTTGTTAAGGCATCCATTCTTCCTTTAATTTGGGAATATAGAGTCAATCTGAATTCATTTGGGTTTTTGAGGTAATCATGTTCATTATTATAAGTTACATTTTTACAAAAAATATGAGTCCTACAAGTAAATAGTTCATAAGGAGTTAGCTTTGTTGAAGCATGTACTGCATTGTTATATGTTATCAATGTTTCATTTAAAATATCACTATGTTTTATATCGAGATTATGTTTTTTTTTCTCATGGAGATGATTATTCTGTAGGCTTCGGTTAATGTTGAGTGTAATCTCTCGACAAATGCATTACTACTTGATTGCTAGAAAGATGTCAGGTGAAGTTCAATATTGTACTGTTCACAAAAATTCTTGAAGATTATGGATGTCATTTCTGCTTTATCAGCAATTTTTTGGTTATCTGTGAAGGCAAAAGAAATGTCTTAGCATTTTAATGATATTCAAGCTACTTCTTACCTCAAGAGTGTTTGCAGAATCAAATTTTGAAAAACGGTCGATTATAATGAGAATACGATGAGAATTTATAGTGTAAATGTCTAAATGAATGCAATCGAGTGGTTAAAGGAGACTTTGCGTTTGGTGAAGTTTGATTCTAGGTGGGTTCCTATCGTATTTTAGAGTTTGGCAGGTTTCGCAGTTGTTAATGACTTTTTTCGTGATTTTCTTTTATTAAATGAGGAAAATAGTGTTCTTTTGAGATGCATAAATGTTGCATTTATTCCTCTGTGATTACTCTTTTGGTGGTAATCTTAAAAGATTTGATCCTGCTTGTCCTCTTCTATGACGTCAGTAATAATTTCTGTACAAGGTATTACTTTATAATTGGAAAAATGTTTGGAGTATGTGGACTGAACGAGCTTGAAGGTATCTTCGTTTGTGAAGATAGCTGTTAGTTGGTTGGGAACTAGGAGTTCTTTAAAAATTCACTAAATGATGTAAGTCAAAATATTCGTCGTTTTTTATTTCTGAATAAGATTTGTGTAGATAGTGGAGGTCTTTCATCGAATTTTTCTAAGACTATTTGCAAATTAAAGCCATTTAGTGGCTACTCGGCTATTAATATACCATCATTGAGATTTTCTTCAGCTAAGTGTATGGTGGAGGTGACACCGTTATCGATTGAAGTGGGAGCATTGGCAGCCTGGGTGTCTGTAATATTATGCTTGCAAATTGTGGGTTTGCGATACTTATTCTGCTGAATGCATCGGCGTTGGTGTTTAATGCACCCTTTTGATATTGGAGTTGGTAATCGAACTCAACTAATTTGGAATTTGGTTCCTGGAGATTCATTAGCCATATGAGGGGCTTGTGATCAGTTATAATTTGGAATCTTCGGCCGAATAGATATGGCCTACAGTATTTTGTTGTCCAAACAATGGCCAGGAGTTCTTTTTCCGCTGTGAAGTAATTAATCTTCGTATCAGTAAGTGTTCTGCTAGCATAACAGATTGGGCGGTCACTACTTATTAGGCTTTGTGATGGCAACGCACCTATCGCAAAATCACTTGCATCTGTGGTCAAAATAAATGGTTTCTTGAAATTAGGATACATTAGAATTGGATTGTTCATGAGTAGATTTTTGCATTCTTTAAATGCTGAGAGGTACCTGTTCTTAAGTATTATCTTCTTGCATTCAAGCATTCGGTCAGAAGTTTCGTCAAACACGCGAAATCCTTAATAAATTTCCCGTAGTAGCCGAGGAGGCCCAGGAAAGCTTTTGTTTTTTTTGTGTTCTCGGGGTTGGGAATTCTTGGATCACCTGCATTTTGGTTGGTTGGTTGGTTGTATTGGCAGCCTTCTTTATCAAAAGATGACTCACTTAGGCCAAGAAAGGCCCATTGTGATACCACAAAAAGATAAGGGCGGCACTAGAACCTGTGAGATGACGAGAACCATTTCGATTCTCGTATGAAGCCGGCTATGCAGCCAATATTTAAATCAGCTACTTTCGTGAGACTGTTCAGGAAGGGTGAGCCTAAGGTTTTCATGCGTGTCCTGGATAGTACCGGACATTTTCACAAAAAATGTTGCATTGTCCAATTTGCAAATCCGGTAGAAATCGTTGAAGGGAACGCCCAACCTTTCTGCGTGTCTGCCAATTAGACAGTGCTCCGTCAGTATGAATACAATAGACTCGTGTTTAGAAGCTGCTTGGTGCGTCTGGGACAAGTTTGCCTGGTTGTCTTGCGGGTTCCCTCCAGCAACCAGGCGCTATTCGCAGCCTTCATGTAATGCTGCCTAAATCCCAGCTTTATGGAAGCTAGAGATTGGCCGACTTGTGGTGTGAGCGTATAATCCTGGAGCTCAGTGCAAGCACTCGCTAGGTCATCTGCTTGGCAGTTTCTTGGTATATCACTATGCTCCGGTACCCATCAAAAAATCACTTCACAGTGAAGCGACATCACGTTTAGTTGTGTACGGCATTCCATTAAAATCATGGATGAGGTGTACACGTTGGATAGTGCTTGGATAGCAGCTTGACTGTCAGAGAAAATAATCAGTTTTCTTATGGAAATTTTCTGATTTCTCAGCCACTTTACTGCCTTGTATATTCCAATGACGTATTCCTGAAAAACCCTGCAGTGGTCTGGAAACCGGAAGGACAGTTTCAGGCCTAGCTGTTCTGAGAAAACGCCACAGCCAACTTTTCCATCCATTTTGGAGCCATCCATGTATATGTCGACCGATTCCTGCATCCTGCTTAGGACAAATGACTTGAAACTATAACAAAAGCAGTGAATTGGGGACGCAAGGTCTACTTCCCCTGGCGTTGGTCCATCCCTCCTAAATATGGTGGAGTGGCCAATATTTCCCTCTTGCCAGAGATATAGTGCTTTTAATCGAATCACAGAGCACTTGGCCAGCTGTCTAGTAAGGAGCTCTGTCGGGAACCAATTTAATAGCATAAACAGTGCCTTTGTCGGGGTAGTGCGTAAGGCCTCGGTGACTGCAATAGCTTCAATCCTTTTGACCCTGTTTCGCGGGTTTGCATAGGATGTTTTTGCAATAGCTTCCCACCAAACAACTGCGCCGTACTGAAGGATTGGTTCCACTATTGCCGTATAGAACCATGACACGATTTTGGGTCTCAATCCACTCTTTTTCCCAATGGCTCTTTTACAGCTGTAGATTGCGCATACCGCTTTTCGCGTTCTTTCTTCTATATTCGCTTTCCATGCGAGCTTGGAGTCCAGAATTAGACCCAAATACTTAACTTGATGAGACGGTACGAGGCTTATCTTATCGAGTTTGGGTGGGAGAAATTGTGAAATTTTGAACCTTTTTGTGAAGAGCACAAATTCCGTTTTCTGCGGATTAATCTTCAGACCGCACTCTTTGCCCCACTTTGTAAGAATACCCAGGCCAAAGTTAAGATAGTAGATAGGGTGTTAACGAATTGTCTCGATATTGCTATTACAACATCGTCTGCATAGCCTACGATTTTGCAGCCAGTCGCTTCTATTGTTGACAGGAGTTTATTCACCACTAAGTTCCATAGAAAGGGCGATAGCACCCCACCTTGTGGGGTGCCTCTGCCCCTCCTCCTTCTTAGGATACTGTCTCCTAATGTAGAGTTGATGCTCCTGCTGCTTAGCAGTTGTATGATAAACCTAATCAGGTTATCATCCACATTGTTTTCCTCGAATGCCTTTTCAATAGCCTTGTGGCTGACGTTGTTGAATGCACCTTCGATGTCTAGAATAACCACCTGCGTATATTCTTTGATGCTTAGCGATTTTTCGATGTAACTGGTGAGCAGGCGAGGTGCTGTTTCAACCGATCTCGCTTTTGTGTATGCGTGCTGCGCATTAGAGAGTGGTTGCAGGGTAGGTCTCAAATGAATCTCTATCAGCCGTTCCAGAGTTTTCAGCTCAAAAGATGTGAGGCTGATAGGTCTATAGTTCTCAGATGAGGATTGGGATGTTTCGCCCGCATTGTATATGAAGACTTTTTTAGCTTCATTCCACCGTTGTGGAATGTAAGCCATCTATAGATGGAAGCGCTATATTGATTCCCTGCTGGATTTCATCAGGTAAGATGTTGTCAATTCCAGGGGATTTAAAAATAGATGTGAGCTGATTTCTCAGCGTAGGAGCCTGTCATCTACAGGCACAGCGACTGACAGGCAGTTTGGCGCCGTATGTGGATCAGCTTCATCAGCCACATCCTCACTGCCCGGGAAGTGCATGTCCATGAGAATGACTAGCGTTTCGGAGTTGGATTTAGTCCAAACCCCATTCGCGTTTTTGACAAACCCCAAAAATAAGGGAGAGTTGGTCATAACTTTTTGCAGACAACTGACACCCTTGGAGTGTTCTATTTCTGCACGAAAACTTCTCCACGAGGTGCGTTTGGCCTTTATGATGAAGCATCGAAACTCCTTCAGTTTGAGTTTATAGGAAGACCAGTCATTGGATTCTTTAGCTCGATTGAAGGACTTCCTACATTCCTTTCGCAGCTCCGCAATGTCACTATTCAACCATGGGGGCTTATATTTTCCCATAGGCTTCATTGAACTGCATGCGGGACTTGCTGCTTCATTGAAGGCCAATGTAATGGTCCCAATGGCTTTCTCCAGACCACCTATATCGTCAATCTTAGGAGGTCCACCTTCTCGTGTAGAATCGAATACTGATTGGTCCTGCTTTTCGTTGATGAAGGTTGGATTTTTCGGAGGGGCAAAAGCCACATCGAACATTATATATAAATGATCGGAGAACGAGCACTCTTGTGATACATGTCATCCTTTGAAAGCGTGATGCAAGTGCTCATTCATTAGAATTATACCCAAAACTTCTCTACGACATGGCATAATAAAAGTAGGATCCTTACCTTTGTTTACCAGGACTAAATCATGCGTGCAAATTCATTTTGAGCGCGCAAACCCGGTTTCCTACAACCTTGGGCTCCTGGTGCAGTATGAGCTCCTCTCCTTTTTGGGCCAGGTGAAGAAGCAGCGCAGCGAATGATGAAGGTTTATCTGTAGAAACCTCAGCATCACGATACAGAATTTTGTCCGCCTTCTCTTCAGATAAGGACATCTCCTTCTCCTCAACCAGGTCGAGGGATTGGAAAAGGTCCCCAGCCAACTCCGTAGTGGGGATGGTACTTCTTCCATCATCGGAGAGAAGATCTGACTCAGAGAGGTCCACGGTCGGGTCTACTGATGCTTCCACAGTTACCTCACCCCCATTCTCCTTACTTTTTTCCCGTACTACCTTCCCAGTACGGTCCTTGCGATATACTCGCAAGGTGATAGCCGAGAAGCCGTAGCTTATCACCCCGCCCTTCGACTCCAATAGAGCCAGCGACTGCTCCTTGAGGACTATAAAGGCCTCTCGCTGTCCATTGCTAGGCTCGCTTACCTTAGCTACCTTCCAGTTTTCTACCGGGAGGTCAGCATTGCTGAGCTTAATTAGCTCAACAATTTTCCCCGGTGTGGAAGTTAACACATTACATGTCACCTTTTTCTTTCTTCCTAAAGTCCACAGTCCAAGAAGTACATTGGCTTGTAACCAATAATTGCATGTAACAGCACCTAATTTTTCCGACGTCCATAGTCCAACAAGTACATTGGCCTATGGCCAATCAACCTACATATATTTCGCACAATTGCTCAATACATTTTTGCCTACTATGCTCGTTGCCACTTGCGGTTGAAGATATTGCTTATTTCGATTAATTTGTATTTTTGATTATTCAATATATAAAGGTAAACTGTATTTTTAAGTCAGTTGTAATTTGGGTATGAAATAAATCGGTGTTTGTTAAAACGCTCGTGTTTTTTTTGGCTTCTACGGAATCGACCGCGATAACTGGCGCCCGAGCAACTCTTACCGTCCCCACGAGAACACGGTAAACCCGAAATTTTTCAAACCGTCCCCACGGGAACACGGTAAACCTGGAAATTATTAAAACCGTCCCCACGAGAACACGGCAAATTCGGAAAGTTTATTTCAACCCGTTCCCACGAGAACACGGCAAATTCGGAAAGTTTATTTCAACCCGTTCCGACGAGAACACGGTATTCGTGAATATTTAAGCAATTGGAACTTGTTGCAACCCCGAAAAATTATCATCCGTCGCAAGTGTGCAGCTAAAGTGCGATAATTTTACAAGAAGTGGAAGTTAACATCCGAGCAGTGCAGGTGTGGTCCATCAGTACCATTAGTAGGCGTTCTCCAACTTTCAACGGTATTCGCCAAAAAGGAAAACTACTGACGATCCCGAGCCGGAAGCGGATATGCAGAGAATAAATTACTTAATTAAGTTTACCTCTACTGTAACTGTTCATTTTTTGTATATCTTTTTTTATATAATTCTTTTATGTAAATTTTCTACGAAAATTAATTGATCAAATATTGTGAAGATTAATGTGAAATATCTTCAAACGTGTGCTAACTATTTAGTGAAAAAGTGTGTTGTGTGAAAAACGTATTTACCCTAACCCATTTTCTTGTTGTGAAATTCCTCATTCTGAGCCTGTACTACCCCAAATTAAAACGCGGCAGTGGAAGCCATTCAAGATACCCTTAAACAACTGGCTGGGGCGGTAAACGCTCAGATTGAGCTTTCTAAAAAATTGGAAGCAAGGCTAACGGCTACCGAGCGAGAGAAATTGAAAGAATCCTCTGGCGCACGAGTTCGATTAGATGCTCCAGCTCCAAGAACGGAGCAAGACTTAAGTGATATCATGAAACTCCCTGATTGTGTGAGGGATCTACAGGTGTTTGACGGGAACCCTGTTCAATATATTTCATGGGTCCATAGTGTCGAAACTATTTTGGGTGATTACAGTATTGTGCGTCAAAAGCCTATCTACAGGGCAATACTGATGCTGCCCTCGTTTCTTATAACATCTTTGATGATGACTGGTCCAGCATCAAGAAATGTTTGTCGCTACATTACGCCGACAAACGAAATGTTCGTACTTTTGAGCACCAGCTCCATTCAATGTCCCAGGGAAGGAAAAGCGTGGACGAATTCTATGCATCCGTGAATCATCAGCATTCCCTTCTTATTAATAAAATAAAGACTGAGGATCATTCCCAGGAGACTATTGCCGTTTTGACTGAAAATCATCGAAACAGGGCATTAGATGTCTTTATAAGAGGCCTCAACGGAGACCTTTCACGAATGCTCGTGATTCAGAGACCCCAAACTTTGCCAGAAGCTTATGCCTCCTGTCAGGAATTTCAAAATCTTAATTTTAGGAATCTTCCAATCCATCGCAATAATTTTAACAATACAGTATCCTCGCCTTTAAATCAAATTTTCAATCCTCGATTCGAACCTGTGAGAGTCAGGACTCCTATGGCTAATCCACGATTAAGTACACTCGAAAAGAATCAAGTGTATAATGTTCAGCGCAGGACTCAGCACCCAATGATCCTTCAGGAACCACCAGCCAGGCTTAACCATCCTAAACCAGCGGTTTCTATGGATATTGACAAGTCAATTCAAACTCGTCAGATAGATTACTCAAACCGACCATTTAATGCAGATAAAATCAAGCATTCTAATGAGTCTTCTAATATCCCGAGGAAATCACAGCGCCTATATAATCTGGGGCTGCAGGACCAGATAGAGGAGTCTGACCACCCTTCTGAGGAAGATTACAGTTACGGGGTCCACAAGGAAATAGATAATCCCTATAATGATCATTCTCAGGAATATGATGAGGAATATGGTGATAATCATCTAAATTTTATGATGGACGCCTCTCGGGCGTACCATACTTAGAGTACACCATTAAAAATGGTCATATTTTAAAATTCCTCATCGACACGGGTGCGTACAAAATTTTTATTTCGACCAAAGTTTCACAAAACGCAAAAACTATCTCAACCCCCTTCAAAATTCAATCCACCGCAGGGGAGATACTTATTACCAGGAAGATATCTGGTCAATTTTTCAAATGTGCAGGTAATAATACCGTCTTGGATTTTTATGTTTTGCCTGGGTTAACATCATTCGGCATAATAGGTGATGACAGCTTGAAACAACTAGATGCCGTCATTGATAGGAAAAACAATATTCTAAGAATCAAACCGAATATTAAGATTCCGTTCAAGGCAAAAGAATCCCGGCAGGTCAACAATATCGAAGTTAAAAGTGATCATTTAGAAAGTGAAACGAAGAAAAAACTTCCCAAACTTCTTGTCAATTTTATTGAAACTTTGGGCCCCTTTAGTGACTGTGAAACTGTCGAAACAAATATAAGAGCGGAAATAAAGACATCAACATGTGAACCCATCTACTCCAAATCGTATCCTTACCCAGTAAATCTAAGGGACGAAGTTGACAAACAAATTTCAAAAATGTTGGCTGATGGCATAATACGCCCTTCGAAAAGTTCTTATAATTCGCCACTGTGGATCGTCCCGAAAAAACCAAATTCCTTTGGCAAAAAACAGTACCGACTCGTTATTGATTTTAAAAGGCTTAATGCAGTAATCGTTTCAGACACATATCCGATACCAGATATCACAAATACTCTTGCGAGCTTTGGTAAATCAAAGTATTTTACCACCCTAGACCTGACATCAGGATTTCATCAGATTAAGATGAAAGAATGCGATATACCCAAGACCGCATTCTCCACTGCAAATGGAAAGTTTGAATTCACTAGGTTACCATTTGGGCTCAAGAACGCACCAGCCATCTTTCAGAGAACGATCGATGACGTTCTGAAACCATTTATAGGAAAAATCTGCTACGTTTACATCGACGACATCATCATCCTTGGGGAAACGGAGGAACAACATCTACAGAATTTGGAAACAGTGCTGACGCAGCTGAGTTGAGCAAACCTTAAAGTAAATCTCGAGAAGTCTACCTTTTTGAAGAAACAGGTTGAGTTTCTAGGCTATATTATTTCCGAAGAAGGTATTCTACCGGACCCCAAGAAAATTTCAGCAATTAGCCGAATCACAGCTCCAACAAATCTGAAGGATTTGAAAGCATTTCTGTGGTTGACATCTTACTATCGCAAATTCATAAGAGACTTCGCGAAAATAGCGAAGCCTCTTACTAACATGACCAGAGGTGAAAATGCTCAAATCAAAGCCAACCATTCAAAGAAAACCACGATCAAGCCCGGTAAAGATGAATTGAAGGCATTCAATGACTTGAAACATCTCCTCACTTCCACTGAGATACTAATTTTCCCCGACTTTAGTAAAACATTCATTTTGACGACAGATGCGTCAAACTACGCGATTGGAGCAGTTCTCTCGAAAGGAGAAATTGGCAAAGACAAGCCAATCATCTATGTGTCCAGATCACTGAATAAAACAGAAGAACATTACGCAGTGAATGAAAAGGAGATGCTTGCGATAATTTGGGCCCTTGATAAGCTGAGGACATATTTCTACGGTGCGAAAAGGATAAAAATTTTAACGGATCATCAGCCGCTTACCTTTGCTCTGAGCAACAGTAATCATAATGCCAAGCTCAAGCGCTGGAAAGCGAGAACTGAGAAATTCAACTATGAGCTAATCTATAAACCTGGAAAGACCAATGTCGTAGCTGATGCTCTTTCCCGGTTGCCATTAGAAGCTTACATCTTGACTTCTAGTTCAGGAACAGCACATTGCGCAGAAGAGGACGGTTCTGATCTCATTCCGCACTGCGAAGCACCCCTCAACGTATTCAAGAACCAAATTGTCTTTTTTTGAAGGTAAGGAAGTAATCGCATACGAACAACCACACCCATCATATCATAGACGCTTTATTCAGGTGCATGAAATCAACGAAGATTCCCTTGTGAAAAACTTAAAAGAGAACTTAAATCCCAACGTAATAAATGGAATCAAAATCCCCGAGCGAAAAATCCAACTACTTCAGGAAATCTATAAAAAATATTTCTCAAAATTTAAGATTCGAATTACTCAACGGTTGGTTCAGGACATTGCTGATGAAGAAAACAAGCTACAAATTATTCGGCAAGAGCACCACAGAGCCCATAGGTACCATCGAGAATGCAGGGAACAAATCCTAGAAAAATATTACTTCCCCAAAATGAGTAGCCTGATAAAAAAAATTCTGCTAATTTTGATATCTGTAATATCAATAAATATGATCGTCATCCACCGAAACCAGAATTACAAGAGACACCAATTCCTTAATATCCAACAGAGATTATGCACGTGGACATTTTTGAAGTTGCTGGTGAAAAATTTATAACTTGTGTAGATAAATTTACCAATTTTGGGAAATTCTTTCATGTAAAGAATAAATCTGCATTACATCTTCGGGACAAGCTAGCCAAGGTATTGCATTATTTTACAGCTCCCAGAATACTGGTCATGGACAACGAAGGAAGCTTCATAAGCCCGACTATTTTGAATTTTTTGGAAGCATTGGGTATAACGGTTTATTTTACACCAGCTCAGAAAAGCGAAGTAAACGGTACGATTGAACGACTTCATTCAACCGTATTAGAGATCATCAGATGTCTTCGACAAGAATACCCCGATATTAACACAAAAGAATTAGTTTATATAGCAGTTGATCACTATAATACTTCTTTTCATTCTGCCACGAAGAGGAAACCTGCCGACATATTTTTTGCTAGGTCACAACGTTTTAATTACCAAAATATATTAGACTTTAAAGATAAGCTCCACGCAAATGTTAAGTACGAGATCTCACGGAAGCAAAAACTTGAAAGGAACAAGCACAACGCAAAAAGAGCAAAGCCTAAAACAGTTAAGCCTGGGGATATTGTTTTCCGGATCGATAAGCAAATCAAATCAAAAAATAAACCTCTATTCAAAAAGGAAATCGTTTCGAAAGACAATCGCGTCACAGTCACAACAACTACAGGAAAAAGAATTCATAAATCCCACCTCAAGAATACCCCTTTTATTTCAGGTTAATCATATGGACGGTTGGAGCAACGGTGGACATCTACGAATATAAGAATCCGATAATCACTATAAAGCAAGGAATTGGAAGAACCACAAATGGAGACTTTAAAATAGTTCACTCGGTTAACCTCAGCAGCTACGACGAAATTGTCACAAATATGAAGTCAGTAGTTCAACATCGAATCAATGGGACGAGTATCCTTGTACCACAGCTCTATCATCAACTTTCTCAGGTTGATAGTCTACTTGAACAGGTCCGGTACAGAGCACCTCATAAATCGAAGCGATCAATAAATTGGATTGGATCGGCCTGGAAATGGATTGCGGGAAATCCGGACGCTACAGATTGGGACAGCATCGTTAGAAGCCAGAACAATATTGTGAATAACAACAACAAACAATAAAAGATCAACCAGTATATCACCAAGGTATCAGCAGGTCTACTCGATAGCTACAACCGAATTATCGCCGACATCAATATTCATAATAATGATAAATACGAAATATTGCTATTTAATAAAATAGAGATTTTGAAAGATGAAATCCATGAATTAGTATTAGCAGGTCAACTTGCAAAAAAGGGCATAGTCAATTCAAATTTATTGAACAGAGAAGAAATCAATGAAATACTCTCCCAAGTGGAAACTCTTCCCTATGGTAATGACATTCAGGCCATTGAGTACGCCGCAACAATGATGCTAGTAAAGGGTCCAATTCTTTTGTACGTTATTTGTCTTCCTAAGACAGAGAAAACCGACACATTCTCGACCGATCTACAATAAAGGACAACAAAATGATCCACCTGAACTACACTAGTTTGCTGGTCTCACAATTGGTCAAATACGGAATAAACGAGAACTGTTCCGTGATTCAAGGTACAATTAAATGCCAGACGAATCAACTACGGAGGCTAAGCCATACTGAATGCCTCTCTCAACTTTTGGACGGAGGAAATGCAATTTGCGATTATCAGTACCATATTGATCCCATAATTGAGCTTATCAACGGAAACACATTATTTCTAACAAATTTTGCTGGAAAAATCCATCTAAAGAATTCAACCAAAACGCTAAACGGTACATTCCTCATTAATTTCCCAAATGACACTGTGCAAATTAATGACGTGGAATACTCCAGCAGGGAAATCGAATCCTTTCACCTCTTACCTTCGATCCTGAGAACCATTCTAACTGAAAAGGAAATAAAGTTGGATCTCCAATACCTTCATAAGCTTCACTTGGACAATGTAAAGAAGCATCAAAATTCATCATTTGGAAATACTCTATCTATTACATCTGACGCATCAATCATTGTTTTGATAATATCACTGACCCTTGTTCTTTCATTCATTTACTTCAAGCAGAAAAATTCTAAAGCAATTTTGGAAAATAACGTATCTTATACCTTCCCGGATCCAGTTAGGGTAACATTTTAATCTGTGGAACACAGAGTCTTAAGGAGGGAGGAGTTAACACATTCCATGTCACCTTTTTCTTTCTTCCTAATGTCCACAGTCCAAGAAGTACATTGGCTTGTAACCACTAATTGCATGTAACAGCACCTAATTTTTCCGACGTCCATAGTCCAACAAGTACATTGGCCTATGGCCAATCAACCTACATATATTTCGCACAATTGCTCAATACATTTTTGCCTACTATGCTCGTTACCACTTGCGGTTGAAGATATTGCTTATTTCGATTAATTTGTATTTTTGATTATTCAATATATAGAGGTGAACTGTATTTTTAAGTCAGTTGTAATTTGGGTATCAAATAAATCGGTGTTTGTTTAAACGCTCGTGTTTTTTTTTTTTGGCTTCTACGGAATCGACTGCGATAACTTGGATGGCTCCGCTGGTATCTATGCCCTGGACCGAGGCCGTTTCGGGATGTCTTCCCTGGGGACAGCATTCAGCTTTGCTAGAGGCCAGACTTCTCCCAATCTGTCAATAGCCTGCTTGTACAGATCCGCTGAACGTTGATCCGTGCAGGCTATCAGTTTTACGTAACCCTGATACCAGCCAGCGTAACGACATTTTGGTGGAGGGCCAGGATTTGCCTCGAGTATGGGTTTGTACACCCGAAGAAGTACGATTTCTACCATCTTCCAATTTGACGGTGAGATGGTACCATCGCTGCTGCTTCTGTCGATGACAGCCCATACCAGGCTGCCTTTGGCAGCTTCACTAAAGCTCCTGCCATTAACAGGATTGGGTGTGACCAATCTTGGTCTTTTGTTAACCGGCAGTTTAACGCTCGGCTGACTTGGAGCACACTCATTAGATCTGCATCTTTTATGAGTTGCCACTTTCTTTGTAATAGAAGCTTTGTAAGCCTCTAATGTGGTGGTTGCCCATTCCAGAAAGATTTTGTTCTTCTGGGAAAGACCATCCGGAGGTAAATCTTTCAGCCTTTTCAGGACTTTGAAGGCAGATCTCCTGTTCCTGTAAGCTGCAACTGAGAGGTTTTGCTGATTCTGAACACTTGAAGTGGAAGCGGTGTTGGAAAGCGCCCCGGAAACAGTGCGCGCTGGCTTGTTCGTGGTTACTTTGGTGTTGCCGCTAGCGCCAATAGGCTTAACTGAGGGGGTACTTGCCTCTGGCATAGCTGCCTTGGTACATGCACCCCTCGAAGAAGTGGGTGTTGGGTTGGTTGTCGTCCAATTGGACATTAAGGTCTTCTTTCTTACAGAAGGACGCATCACCTTCTTTCACTTCCCTTCCGAGCTGAGTAGATTCTCCTTGATACTGTTTATACTCATTGCAATTGGGTCCCCCCCCTCGCAGGCACTATCTCCACTCGTTGTGTAGTTTCCCTAAGACCCCATGGTTATCTATTCCGAAGCAAGGAGGCCGTGCGATGGTTGGCACATTCCCTTATGAGGATATGTGCTAAAAGCCGGGCCAGGGACTAATCAGGAGTCCAAACTCAACTGAACCTACACGACTAGACTAGTGGCGACGAGTTTTGAACGTACCACGAGGCCTGCCAGGGTTTTACTAGGACGGAGGCAGCAGTGGCACTAGCTTAAAAGCCATTTCCGCGAAATGTCACTCTTGCGTACTCAGGTGACAGAATACCACAGCTACCAGCCCAAAGCATCAAAAATAGTCGTGTAAACGAGAGAAATGTCCAGAAAACATTCCAAGTCGTGACGTGATAGATCATTTAGCGTTATCTAGGATGCACCTCAAGGAGGGGATCTACCCTACATCCTATTGAAAGACCTTACCAAAATAACCGCAGACTCTTCGTATTAATAGATACGAACTGCAGATGAATTTACTACGTATATTCATACAAACAGAAAAACGAGTACAAGTAACATTATTTAAATATGGTCAATGACATACCATAACATGACATGATGAAAAAACGCGTTCACATGTTTGTTTGAATGCAACAACGACTACACTGTTTCCAACACTCCTCTTCGTTCAAACATTTCAGATGACCTTACATTTTCTTCTCAATTCAACGTGTCTGGCTGAAGGCAAAGGCTTCGTAAGGAGATCCGCAATCATTTCTTCTGTTGGGCAGAATTCACAGTAGATATGTCCTTTATTGATGTGATCCTTGACGAAATGGAATTTTGAGTCTATGTGCTTGGTCCGGTTGCTGAGTTTCTCGTCCTTGATCATCTTTATGCAGCTGTGATTATTTTCGTAAATGGTTGTTGGATTCTCGAATTTCACATTCAGGTCTTCCAGCAGCGTATGAAGCCAAATGGTTTCTTGACAGGTGTCAGATAAGGCGATGAACTCCGCTTCAGTCGACAACAATGAGACACAGGTTTGCTTTTTACATGACCAATTGACGAGTCCTCCATTCAGAAAGAAAACATAGCCGCTGTTCGATTTACGCGTCTTTTTATCCTCTGCCCAGTTTGCATCTGAGTATCCAAATAATTCCTTTCTTTCGTCATCGTTGTCGCTGAGTTTCAGTGTCAAGTTCACTGTTCCCTTGAGATACTTCACCACTCACTTGAGTTGTTCCCAATCCTCTTGATTCAGACATGATGTCTTTTGAGCCAAAATGTTGACGCTTGGGGTGATATCCGATTTTGTATTGATAGAAACGTACAAAAGGCATCCGAGCAACTTTTGGTAATTTGAGTTGTTAATCAACTGGTGTGCTTCTGTAAGTGACCTATAATATCCTACTTCCATCGGTTTCCTCATTTCTTTCGCATCCTGCAGCCCGAATGTTTTTACGATTTTTTCAATGTTATTTGATTCGCACAATTGGAAATTTCCTCTTTCATCCTTTGTAACTTCGATCCCAAGATAATGTTTTATCTATCCAAGATCTTCTATTTCGAATTTTTCTGCCAATAATTTTTCTACTATTTTCACGTGTTCCAAACTTTTGCAGGCGACGAAGATGTCATCAACGTAGATCAGCACGTAACACAAATCATCTCCAATTTTCTTCGAATATAAACACGGATCTGCCCTTCCTTGCACAAATACTCCATCAATCAAGGTTGCGTTAACTTTTCCATTCCAAGTCCTCGCTGCTTGCTTCAGCCCGTAAATACTCTTCTTCAACAAGCATACTTTATTCGAATCCTCGTGGTTGAAACCCGGTGGCCGTTTCATGTAAATGGTCTCCTCCAGCGTTCCATTGAGAAAGGCAGATTTCGCGTCAAGATGCTGAACAATTAGTCCCTGCTTTCCCGAAACTGACAACAAACTTCTGAATGTCGATTGGTGAACGACTGGAGCAAAAACCTCATTGAAGTCTGTCCCGAATTTTTGTGAAAAACCTTGGGCCACAAGTCGAGCTTTGTATCGCTGCACATTCCCTTTTTCGTCTTTCGTCATCTTGAACACACATCCGATGGTTTTTCTTTTTTCAGGTAAATAAGTCAGTTTCCACGTGTTATTTTTTTCAAGTGATTGCATTTCCTCTTGCATAGCCACAATCCATTTGTTTTTGTCCTTACAGGACATATCGTCCTCATAACTTTTTTGTTCGTAACTTTCTTCGCTCGTCAATTTCATTTCTTCAATCAATCTCTTTGCTGGCTTTCCTTTTGTTGGTCTTGTAGACACTCTCCTAGAAACTGGTTCGATGGCTCTATGTATTGCCTGCTCTTCATCTTCCAATTCTTCTTGAGCGCCATTTTCTTCTTTTTCCCATGTAGTTTGCTGTTCCTTGTCGCCTCTTCTCGTATGAAATTGAATATTGATGTCTATTTCTGCAAATTTCCCATTTTCTTTCGCAAATTTGACGTCACGACTGATTCCCACTTTGCGTGTCGCAGAGTCGTAACATCGATATGCTTTCGACTCACTATCATACCCTAGAAAAATCATTTCACCTCCGGTTCGGTCCAATTTTCTTCTTTTTTTCAGTCGGCACGTGTACAAAGCATTTGCTCCCGAAAGGATGAATGTTTTCGAGCGTCACTCTGCTTCCACTCCACAGCTCGTACGGGATGGATTCCGTTACTCTAGGTACGACTCGATTCTGAATATAAACCGCTGTCGACACTGCTTTCCCCCAAAATGAGTTCGGAAGTCCCGCTTCGATCAACACTAAATGAAATGGGGCGTTGTATCCCCATTTCATTTAGTGTCCGGTTTTTCCGCTCGGCCACACCATTTTGCTGAGGCGAATACCTTGCCGTCAATTGAGTTGTGATTCCTTCATCCTTCAGGTAGTCTTTGAACTGGTTTCTCGTGTACTCTCCTCCTCGATCTGAACGTAAAATTTTCGGTTCCTTCTCGAATTTGTTCTTCGCCATCTCGACAAATTTTTTGATTGACTTTTCGGCCTCGCTTTTTTTCCCAACAACTTAATAATCGTGTATCGCGTAAAATCATTTATGAAAGTGATGATGTAGCGTTTTCCGCTCGGGGTTGTTGTTTGCATGGGTCCGCAAACATCCGTATGCACAAGATCCAGTACAGTTCCTCTTCTGTTCAAAGATTCCTTTGAAAATGGATGCCTTGTCATTTTTCCTTTTGCGCAAGACTCACACAGCTCCTTGATTCCGCATTCAAATATCTTGACACCGTCAACGAGTTCTTTTGCGGCCATCTTCCTGATTATCACCAATAAATACATCACTTCAATTCCATGAAAGGCTATCCTTCCAACATCAAAGTGATGTATTTATCACCAATAAATACATTGCTTCATGAATGTACCGATAGTGCTTATCACCTCGTGATCCTTGCACGCATGGACATCGCCTTTTGGTTGTGAGTGCTATGTGGAACGATTAGAGATAAGTTATTGAAATACATAAATTAGAATATTTTATTAGGCCATTAGAGTTTGATTTAGTGTTAAGAATTTGTATAAATAGCAAGTAAGCATTGAAGAAAATATAGTCTTTGGAGAACTATCGAACTAGTTTTACTTGTGCCTTACTTACTCGGCACAGCTTCTTAGACTTTCCCTGAATTGTGCCTATCAATCGGCACTGCAGGTAATGCCTACAATCGGCATGTAAATTTACCTTGGCCAGTGGCATCAAAATTGTGCCGGCCTTTCCTCAATTATAATTCCCCTTTTTTTACTTTTCTTTTCCGGATTTCTTCACAATGGAAATCTGTAGTTTCGATGGAAAAGAACTTCTCATCAAAGGACCATCACTTGGCGATCCAGAAACCATACATGGCGATCCTGAACCATTACAATTTCACAATGATTTTCCCTGAATATAGTTTCAAACCAGTTTTCAGCCAATTTCCCAATCGATAACACGTTTCCAATGAGTTCCGGTGCAAACAATACTTCATGTGCTACCGCATCCTGAAGTTGTCCGGTTAGGTTCAAAAACTTCACTTTTCCGCTTCCGAACCCAACTACGCTCACCCGTTCGCCGTTTCCGACCTGGATAGTCGCCTTGTAGGATTCGTCCAGGGAGTTGAAAAACTGCTTGCTGTTGGCAACGTGTCTCGTTGCCCCTGAATCGAGCAACCAGCCATCCTTGCTCAGTTGATTGACTGAAAAAATAAGATCGTTATGATCTGAATTGACTGAGTTCACTATTTCTGTATTTTGCTCCTTGTTCCTGCCTTCGATTGCCTTTTGACAAGCCACTTTTTGTACTCTGCGCAGTCTTTTTTTATGTGATTTGGCTGTTTACAAAAAAAGCATGTGATCCCTGGATATTTATTCTTTTCAGCAACTTTCAGCATTGTTTCGGAACTAGAACTCCCTCCTGCGTGGACACGGCGCTCATATTCCGCAATTAATTTTTGTTGAACAAAACCGAATGTCAAATCGTCTTCATTTCTTGCTTCGAGTGCTATTATGAGGGTGTCGTAACTCTTGGGCAAGCTACTATGCAGCAAAGCTCCGATAATTTTTCATTGCTGATGTCCTTGAGTTTCGCAAACAAATTTCGCATCTCATTAATGTGTTCCGGAGCATGGCCATTTTCCTCCATTTTTAAAGAACAAACCCTTCGCATCAAATGGACTTTATTACTCAGCGTTACCTTTTCGCGGTACTGCTTTAATTTGTTCCAAGCACCGAGTGCAGTAGTTTCGGTACGAATATGTACAATTTGGTCATCAATGGACAAACCTATCAAAAAACGCTTGTTCGTCAATTCGATCCCACTCCTCCTGCATGTGTTGCTTTTCTTCTTTTTCTGCATTCAACGCTGGGAGATTCACAGGCCGTATTTTATTTATTGCCGTCCACAAAAGTTCTTTTTTCAACAACAACTCTATCTGAACTTCCAATTCATGTAATTTGAATTGTTCAACTTTTCCTTTGCAATCTCCCATTTCGTCGTTCGTGCCAAAACAATCGTAGAAGTGAGGTTACCTTCGATCCAATTCTCGCTCTTCAAAATTTATTCTTTCCCCGCTATCTGGGCCCATAACCTATCGAAAGACCTTACCAAAATAACCGCAGAGTCTTTATATTAATAGATACGAACTCCAGATGAATTTACTACGTATATTCATACAAACAGAAAAACGAGTACAAGTAACATTATTTAAATATGGTCAATGACATAACATGACATGACGAAAAAACGCGTTCAGATGTTTGTTTGAATGCAACAACGACTACGCTGTTTCTAACACATCCCCACCTGGATTTTATCCGGATTCGGTTTCACTCCTTCCGTAGTGACAACGTGTCCAAGAAATGCAATTTTCTTATGCATGAACTCGGACTTATCGAGTCGAACCTTAAGATTGGCTTCTCGAAGTTCTTGAAAAACCTTTCGTAAGTTTTCTCCAGGTTTTTGGAGTGACGAATTTTGCCTTGAAGATCCTGAAGGATGTTGTCCATTACTCGTTGAAAGGTGGACGGGGCGTTTTTTAGCCCAAAAGGCATCTGGACGTATTCATAATGGCCGCCTTCCACAGTGAAGGCCGTTTTCTTGACATCACGTGGGTCCATCTCAATCTGATGAGACCCACTGGCAAGGTCTAATATCGTGAAATACATGCTTTTGCCTAATTTTTCAAGAATTTCAGTTATATTCGGAAGTGGGTATATATCGCTGATAGTCTTCTCATTCAACTTCCGATAGTCGATCACGAGTCTCCATTTTTGTTTGCCACTGGTGTCTCGTTTCTTAGAAACGATTCAAACGGGAGAACTCCATGGAGAGTAACTCGTTATGATTATCCCTTGCGAGAGCATATCATTAATTTGCCGTTTTACTTCTTCTTTGAGGACGTACGAGTCCCTATATGATTTCGTTTATATTGGTAGATCGTCCGTTGTTTGAATCCGATGTTTTATCTGGTTAGTGAACGTTAATTGATGTCCTTCATGAAAGAACACGTCATCATATTCTCGGCAAGTATTAAATAAGAGGTTATTGAAAAAGTCGTGTTGTTGCTTTTTACCAAAATATAATTTTTTCTGCGTTTTGTACACGACTGTCGTGTACAAAACAGTTGCAAGTAGTAACCGAAATACGTATTTGAGGAAATACAAAATATTTTGGTAAAATGCAACAATACGACTTTTCAATAATCTTAAAACATCACCAAAAGACGCTCAAAACACCCAAATAAAATAAGAAGTTTTTTTCTTCCTTATTTAAGTGAGAAGTTCGAAGAATCCTATTAATATCGCCTTCAAGATTATCGTTAGAAGACAAATCAAAATTAAAGCAACTTATTTCAAGATGGTTGTTTGAAAGAGGATTTACTTTCAACGGTTGAACTAATAAAAGTATTTGGTCCGTGTTTGAAGTGTTAACAACATCAACAAGGCTGTACCAATTGTTTGAGCGGTAAAGACCTTCAGAAATATAAACATCAGGTTAGATGATTGTTGCCTGAATGTGAAAGTCTTCACTTCTGAAGTCCACTGGGAGTTTGGCAATAGTTTTACAATTCGCAGGTACCGTAAAATTTTGCGACATAAAATTGGGTTTGAGATGAAGTGGAAAGGATGCATTTTTAGTTCTGAGTGTTTTGGTCTCGAAATCGAGAGTAGCCCCTAACGCTGTTAGAGTATCGATCCCTAGTAGTCCGTCGAAATAACCATGAAATTTAAAGATCAAAAATGTTGTCCCTCTGGGCTGATTAAACTCAATGAAGTGAGAAAGTGTAATCTGTTTGTCCAGTTCATGTTTATTGAAAATAGTGGAAATAACCATTGGTTTAATACTTTGAATATCTTTAGAATGCACATAAATATTTTGGATTAATTAAAGAAGCTGATACTTCTAAATCTATTAAAAATTTAAATGGATATGTGAAAGGGGACGATACATTGATGTATGGTAAAACGGAACCATTTTTGTTAATGTTTATGAACCCAATGGGTTCTCCGAGGCTAATAGGCAAAAATTTTGACTGTCTATTTCATAATGAGTTTTTGTGGTTCCTTAAGTCTAGAAAGAAAGCAATTTAGACACATTTCGGTGTATAGGTTACGTTCAGCGTTGATAACGTTGATGTCCGTTTCGTGAATTTGTACGTGGTTGGTCATTGTAGCTAAAGTTTCTATTATTTCACTATAAAAAGCTTCGACAGATTTGGCACCCTGTTTGAGCTCATGTAAATCTCTGATTGGAGATGTTTCTTTGTGCTTCTCTGCGTAATGAAAAATAAGGTTTTGCTTAATTTGGGACCAGTCAAGGGTGTTCCGTACATATTGAGCACCTCGTTGGCAGGTCCTTCAAAGAATTCTAATTGCAAAACGAAATCTTCGATAGAAACCAGTACGGATTCCAGTCGGGGAAAGGCACAGCAGATGCCATTCCTGATGTAATTAGATTTGTAAATGAGTACTTGGATAAGGGCCACTATGTCGCAGCAGGTTTCGTGAACCTAAAGAATGCCTTCGACACGGTTACACATGAAACTTTATTCACCAGGCTCGGTGAATATGACATTGTTGGAAAAGTAAATGAATTAATACGCAGTTACTTGACGGATCGATTTTAAACACACTACTTGGAGGTGTTAAAAGCAAAACTGCTGAATTTAGCATAAGTGTTCCGCAGGGATCGATCCTAAAACCAACGCCATTTCTACTTTATATCAACTCCATAACAAAAGCAGACCTTGTTGCGTAAGTGATTATGTACACAGATGGCACTGTGCTCGTATACTCAGGTAAAACTAATTTTGAAATTGAACAAAAAGTAAATACTGACCTGGACAAGTATTGGTATTGGCTTCTACAAAGTAGATCGGCAATAAACGCAGGGAAAACAAAATATATTATTTTCAAACAAAAGAACAAGACTGACATACAACCACACGTAAAAATAAATGACACAACCCTCCAGAGTGTAGAACGAATAAAATATTTAGCACTTTTAATAGACGAGAAACTAACATGGACTCCACACATAAATGATCTAAGGAAAAAACTGGCTGTCTTCATTGGTCTTCTACGCCGCTTCTACTTCTTTCCAAACAAAAAAAATCCAAATTATGTATATGCACCTCCTTTCCGAAATGTCCTACGGCATCTTGAATTGGAGCCAGACTTCTAAAGGTAACCTCATGACCATCTCCAGACTAGTAACCAAGGCGTATAAAAACGAGCGACGAGCGAAGTTTACAAAACAGCCCAAGAATTGAATTTGCAAGGCATGATTTCCATGGAAAGAGCTAAATTCATACATAAAAATTTACACCGTAATGAGTACATCACTGTGAAATTAGATAGAATTGAGGGAAAAACACTTACAGAATAAGAAACATGAATAATATAGTTATCGCATTTGCCAGAACTGATCGGCTAAAAGAAGGCCCCTTCAACAAAGCAGCTAACTTTTACAATACACTACCAGACAAAATTAAGAACATAGCGAACCCAACTTCCTTTAAAACGACACTAAAAATATCTCCTTCAGGACCAACTTTCGAAGTAAGTTACAAGTATAATCAGTTCCATTAAAGTCAAAACCAAACATGAAATAAACAGAAAATAATTCATAAACATATAATCTGAACTATTAATCTAACTAAAAGCACACTAAAACTTATAAATTTGGTACTATCCCTTATACCGATTCTTATCGTCTGGGAAGTACTATGTACTGAAATTTTATATACGAAGAATTACTAAATTTGATGGAGAGAGTGATTGAAGGAAACGGAAGTGGTTTTAGTCGGTAGAAATCTGGCATGCCGAGAGGCAGGAGCTGATCGGTATCTTTTGAAGATTTCCACCTCCCGACGTTGAAAAAATAATATTAAAAATTTATAGTATTATTGGCACTAACTATTTATTTCGAATTGGTTAAGAAAAAGAATAAAAAATATCCAACTTACCAGGTGAATGTAATTAAAATGTGCATCTTCAGGAACACTTTATTTTTCACTCGCGTACCACTGCGGCCGATATGCTTTCGACGTTGCTTATATGTAGCACAATACGCGCAATATTGGTATCTTACTCTATACTTATTTAACCTTGGTAACTTAGTCCGACCGAAACTATCGATATACTCTCGATTTTTTTTAACTGACCGAACTTATCCTACCGACTGCGCCAGTTATGTCCTATAAACCGACGGCCATGAAAAAAAAAATAAAGATACGTACTGATTTTACGTAACGTAACCTCGATTTATTCAAAATGAACTGAACTTGATTCAATTTTAATTTTGGATTCTATAGAAAATATGCAAATGCTAAACAGCGTTACATCATGACTTCGCTGTTTCTAGCAATTAATTGAAACAAACAAGAAATGCTTTGCTAAGCAAAATTAGGCTACAGTCAAGGTGAATCTTAAAGAAATTGGATAAGCATTATTTAGAATGATCGGTACGTGTATTGTTGTTTAGTGCAATACGGCAGGTGCTGCCGTAACTCGCGCTTCGTTTCTTGTCCCGAAAATATAAGGACTTCGGATATTGATCTCGAAATTTATGAGCATACTCTTGAATAGCTAACTTTCAAATAAAAAAAATCGAATTTTTAACCGTCTAAAGTGATTTCCCCCTCAAGTAACTGTACTATTTTTTTGGTCTAACTATAAGATGTTTGCAAACAATATTTTTTTCATATCCTCCCATTTTATTATATGGGGGCTCGCATCTCAAATTCACTTAGCTCTACCAAGTATTCTACTTTTTATGATGTTCCAAATTATGTTTTGTGAATTGTTGTCTTACGTCTGCAGGATCGGGATATTTACAATATCCGTGAAGCTTTTGAGCTGGTCGCGGCTTCCACCAAATGTGGGTATTTGGAATGCATGTCTTATAGGGTCTAATGTAATTTTCAGTTTTGTGTTGAGGGCTAGAGACCTTATAGTATCGATGCTTGTGCTTGTGATTATGGTACGCGTCGTTCTAGTGATGCGAGTATGGTTGTATGATGTTGATCGGTGCGATTACCTTCTGCGTAGCTCGTACGTTTAAAGTTGTTGTCTTCCAGTGAGTTTTACTGAATGTTATTTTCGTTCCCACGCTTCACTTTGAACTTTTTTTGAAGGCGGATAAGTCTTGTCCACTAAGATTGTTCGATAACCTAGCCTTTTCAAAATATCTTAATTTGGAATGTCATATTTCATAAATAATTTGGCAAATTATCAACTCAAGATGAAAACAATCGCTATAAGCATATTATTGCAACTTTTAAGTTGATGACTCTATTTGCTCCTTTTACTGCGTTTTGTTTTTATCGCACATGTTGTGATTTTATTTGCATTATGAAGTTCAAAAAATGGTTTTATTATTCTTAGATCGGACGCGTTGTAATTTTGTTTGTATTATGAAATTTAAAAATGGGTTCATTATTTCTAGATCGGATGCGTTGTCATTTTGTTTGTATTATGAAATTCAAAAATGGTTTCATTATTTCTAGAGTTTAAACGTAGTAACGACATATACGGATTTTTACAACTTTTCGAGTGACGTATTTCGAAGTGAATTTCATAATGTTTAGCTTGAGACAAATGACATAATGACATATTTTTCCCATTTTTCTTATTAACTAATTTTGCGGTAAGTTCCGCAATGAATAGGTTACAAATTAATAAATATATTCCGAGGATGTATTCCAGAATAAGTTGAATAGATAGTTGAAGATCTTTATGTTTAGTTTGTTTGTAAGTCTTGGGATGACTGCTCGGTTTTTCGGACGCGTTTTTTTTTCTCTTCCCAATCGAGCTTTTAGGTGGCTGATCTTCCAGTAATTAAATCAGACGCATGTTTGCTTGATATTTCAACTTACGATCGTTATTTTTCGTTAAATTTAGTAAGCTCATCAGCAGAAGCCACCGCAGGAAAACATGCGAGTAGCCGAACCAATACTTGGCCCGACACAATTCAGTGCACAGTATACCTGCAGAGTAAAGGCAAGTCATAATACGAAATAAGATAACAGCACCGAGGAAATAATAAACTCAAAGTAAACACAGTTATGTGGTGCGAGTGGGTTCCCAAAGAAAAGAGGTGTGGCTGCAAAATGACGGGACTGATACTATAAAATATTTTATTATTCTTCTCTCTTCTCCATCCCTGCACTGCTCCATACGAATTTTTGATTGTTCAAAACTGCTAGAAAGAATGTATCTAAAAAAACAGCAAATAAATACTCATTCATATAACAATAACAGTTTGATGAGTATGAGATTAATATCTGTAGAATGAGGTTCGCTTTGAATATAATAGGTAAGGCACTATTGTGCCTTACTATATTCAAAATAATTTCAAAGACTATCAGCTTTTTCTTTGCATGTTAAAATTTTTCTGTAAAATTTACCTTACGTTTTCCAGCCAATTCCAACCATCACACAAATAGTTAACCGTCGGTCTGTTCGGAGCAGATAACCAATCTTTTCAATATTTCTATCCGTTCTTGCAGTAGAATTGCACCCCGGGAGTGCGACATATTTAACTTCTTCTTAGCCAATTGGAAATATTTGAACCACCCACGTGGTTTCTCAATTCGTTGCCGTATTAAAACAAGTTATTTTTCCTGCAAAAAATATACAAACGAAAGCCAGGACCAGGCTAATGGACAGAAGGTTGACAGTTGAAAGTGAAGGCTTCGCACCATATACCTGTCGATTGTACTACTTTGGCGCATGCGCATTTCGCCTATAGTAGTGTCAGTCTTGTTATTTTATAGCCATACGTCGTACGACTACTAGAGAAATTTTAAGAAAAATGTATCCACAAACACTAAACATGAATCCTAACGAACGTAACCTGCGGTATATCAGTCGCACATTAAACTCATTGCGTTTTAATTATCAATTCATTCATACGATTAAAGTGCATTGAACAATCGATGTTTATTTATTCCTATTGTTTTGCACCTCTTCATTTGGCTTTGAGAGGTAAATGACACGCGGGAGAATATGATTAGTGGATTCCTGCTTAATACGAAGGCAAAGATGCTTTAGCAAAGTTTATTCTGTCCAGTGCCGCTTCTAGTAATTTAAAGCTTAACAGTTAACAAATAACACATTTAATTCTAATGTATTTGAATTATTCCGGATTCGAGAAGCTTATAGATTTTGTCAGCAATCGCAGGATTTTTCAGATGTCTAAAAAAAGAACAAGTAAATAGGTTGTAGATATGCAACGAAATAGTCTACGACTTACTCTTTAACGGCATTCGGATCGGTTTGCATTTGCTCAAGAATTAAACGCATTGCAGGATCTTTCAATATCTGCTGCACTTCTGGATCTGCCATTGCATTCTTCCATACCTCTTGGGGATTGTTATGAAAGGCTACTGAACATGCGCGATAACCCTCCAACGCTTCGGCATTGTTTGGATCAATTTCTAACGCTTTCTGATATGCAGCAAGTGCCTTTGATTGTTGCTGCATCCCCTATGCATAAAATTGGGTTACAAAATTACTGTAATATTTAGCGCTGTTTCGAAAAACGAAATACTTTTAATTGGTATGTATAGACATTTCGGAAGAAAATTGATTCCCTAACCCCTCGCTTTCAATATTCGAATATTCGATTTCGTAACTTGCCTTCAATATTTCAATCACTGATACTGATACTTAACGCATCATTTAAAGAAATTATGTGGGGAATGGATTATTACACCATGAAAAAAAGTAAAAACCATAGGACCTATTTGTGAACAAAAGAATTGATTCTTCAGGTAAATTAAAAACCATTGTAGTACTTACAAACTTCATTGAAAGCCCTATATGGCTTCGTATTTATTAGAAGGTTAAACTGCTTGCCTATATTCTCCATCGTAAAAGGCGTCATTGAACTATTTATAGAAAACTCAAATTGATCCGAAGAAAGTTACGAAAACCTTTGCATCTTCAAATTTCTATTCAATAGCGTCTAAGTTGCAAAATAGAAAACTATATCCTTGATTCTGAATTTTCTCCCATGTTTAGCGCTTCGAACGATTGCTTGATATTTTTACTATTCCTTTCCATTAAAACGCTATATTTTTTTATTTTTTCCAAAGATATATTTCGGGAGTAAGTTGCTCCCTTCTTCAAGTGGTGATTATTTTCTAAGAATACAAGGCCCTTGTTTGAAATTTTATAATGTTAACATTTAGTTTCTACCTCGTTCTCGGAGATATAATTAGAAGCAGGTAGAAACTAAATGTTAACATTATAAAATTCCAAACAAGGGCCTTGTATTCTTAGAAAATAATCACCACTGAAGAAGGGAGCAACTTACTCCCGAAATATATAGATGGAAAAAAAAAATAGCGTTTTAATGGAAAGGAATAGTAAAAATATCAAGCATATCCTTGATGCAAAAATATAGAAAATTGATACCTAGTTCCATTCGGATATTCAAACATTTAAAGGAACTTCAATTGCTTCCGAAATATCTAGGTGACCATTTTTTATTTATAAATAATATTTACGACAACGAAACAGAAAGCTCACAAAAATGTATACAACAATTTAATTTATTAGTCGCATTACCTGTAAAATTTTTCCTTTTCTAATGTACCCCTTAATGAATTTATCGTCTAGCTTAATACACACTTCACAATCTTTGAGTCCCAAATCAAAAGCAGCCAATTTTGTGTAACACGCTGCACGATTACTATAGAGTTTAGGATCTTCTGGATTTCTTTTGATAGCTTCAGTGTAATGCTTTATTGCTGTACTATAGTCGCCTTTTTTAAACAAATTATTGCCTAACTCCTTTTCTTCTTCAGCTTTTGAAGGATCAATGTATTCTTTTCGTTCATGTTCTTTGATTTTTCTTTCTACGTCGCTTAGCAAAGTTTTAATTTCAGGAGTTCGATGCTCAGACATTGCCTTCTCATAATAAATTTTTGCAGATTTAAAATCATTCATTTTTTTGTAAGCGTTTGCTATACGAGTAAAAGACTTGGCTATTAATTTGAAGTCTGCTCTGTTTTCTCGTCCAGTTTCGATCCCTTTTTCACATTCACTAATGCATTGCTGATAATCTTCTTGCTCGAAGTACACTGCCCCTATATTGTTGTAAAATGTTATATCTGTTGGGTCGAGTTCAATTGCCTTTTTATAATGCTTCAAGGCATTATCAAAATCTCTTTTTTTATAGAATGTATTGCCAAGTTCTTTTTCTTGCATTCCGAGCTTTCTATTATCTGACACACCATCATCATCTGCATTCTCTGTTGGTGTGTTTGTGGTAAAGGCTTCCCGACTCGATTCAAACGGTGGTGGTGTGGCGACACCAATATCCATTGGAGATTGTTTGCTTTGAGACATGAGCTGACTCAGAACAGCTTGCTCGACATCTTTTTGTCCTTTCATAAGGGAAGGGTTGTTCGGTT
>OZ012661.1:67079436-67220774 GCA_963942545.1 Oxycera nigricornis | reverse complement strand
AGGGCATGTGACACGGCGATGCCGAGAAGAAGATGCATTCCAGGTAGGAAGCCAAATTATTGGTGGAGTACTGAAATCGCAGAGCTAAGAGCTGAGTGCCTCAAGACCAGGAGACGATGCCAACGAGCGCGGGGAAGGCTTGATCACGAAGAATGGGAGCAGTCGTTTAGGGAGCTACGAAGCAGACTTAAACACGCCATAAAAAAGAACAAAAGGGAATGCTTCAAGCAACTTTGCAAAGAAGCGGATGTGAACCCTTGGGGTGGTGCATATAAAGCAGTGATGACGAAGCTGAAAGGCTATAAGTCACCACAGATCACATGCCCAACAATGCTAGGGAACATCGTGCAGGTATTCTTCCCTCAACGGGAGAAAATGCTATCAGATCCCCCAGTGTACCCGGCATCCATTCCACCGGTAACTGGAGAGGAACTGATCAAAGCGTGCAGTAGGTTGGAGGACAACAAGGCACCAGGCGCGAACGGTATCCTTAACAAAGCGCTGAAAGTAGCGGTGAAGACAAGGCCGGATGTATTCGCCAGCACATTTCTGGAAAATGCAGAAACTGGTTTTGTTACCGAAACCTAACAAACCACTAGGAGAACCTTCGTCGTATCCTTCCATCTGCCTTTTGAACACAACAGGTAAGTTGCCGGAGCGTATCATATACAACAGGTTGGCTCCCATTATTGAAGACCGAGGTGGTATATCCAACTCTCAGCATGGTTTTCGTAGAGCACGCTCTACAGTTGACGCTATCAACTCGGTGATAGGATTGGCAAAGAATGCCATGGCGTCCAAGAAATGTTGCGCTATAGTAACTCTGGACGTCAAAAACGCATTTAACTCGGCAAACTGGGAGAACATCAACGCGTCCTTGATTAAAATAGGAGTCCCGAACTATTTGGCAAAATTGGTAAGGCGATATCTATCGGAAAGAACGCTTCTCTACGAAACGGACGAAGGGATTAGAGAATACACCGTGACCGCGGGAATCCCGCAAGGCTCTGTGATTGGTCCCCTTCTGTGAAATGTGATGTGCAAAGGAGTGCTTGAACTTCCCATTCCACGGGAGGCGATGGTTATTGGGTTCGCGGATGATATAGCTGTGGTAGTAGCTGCTAAACATCTAGGAGATGTAGAAGTTTACGCAAGTGAAGCTATCAGTGCTATAAAGTCGTGGCTGCAAACGTCCGCAAATTATTCAAAAAATGATTGCAGAGGGTCATACTTATGCAGAAGTTGGACGTCTAGTTTGGTGTTCTAATAAAATGATTCGCAATGCAATAAAATTTCCACCAAAAGCGGAAACTCGTGGACGAAAACAGGTTATGTCACCGTTACTCGTCCGACGCTTGGTCCAGCAAAGTAGAAAGGAGCCTTTTAAGCCTGCAACGGAACTCAAAAAGGATCTGAATATTGCAGCGTGTGTTGAAACAGTTCGCAGTCAACTTAGAAAGCATAGTTTAAAGGCCTGTAGCCCCAGCAAAGTGCCTCTTCTAATTGCTAAGCATGCAAAAAATCGCGAAATCGCAAAACAACATTTGAACTGGCCACTGGAGATGGAGGAACGTTTTATGGACGGATGAGAGTAAAATTGTTATTTATGGCGGCAAAGGTTCTCGTTCCTACGTTAGAAGACCACAAAATGCAGAAAAAAACCCTAAATACACGACCAAAACGGTTAAGCACGAAGGTTCAAGCATCATGGTATGGGCTTGTTTTCCTACTATGGAGTTGGCCCCGTATACTGGATAAAAACTACCATGGATCAACATGTCTATGTTGATATACTCGAAGAAGTAATGCTGCCTTGCGCCGAAGAAGAAATGCCGATATTGTGGGTTTTCCAGCAAGATAATGACCCCAAACATACCAGTAAGAAAGCTGAAAAATGGTTTGGGGATCATTCGGTGAATGTTATGAAATGGCCAGCGCAGTCGCCCGATCTCAATCCAATTGAGAACCTCTGGGCTGATGTCAAAAAAGCTGTTTCTTTTGTAAAACCGACCAGCAAAGAAACCCTCTGGGCTGCAGTTAAATATTCCTGGCACAAAATTTCAACCAAGAGGTGCCAGGATTTGATTAATTCTATGAACCGACGTTGCCGAGCTGTTATTGCCAACAAAGGCTACGCGACGAAATATTAATTTTGGTGCATTGTACTAGTTTTTACCTAATATTTATGGTTATACAAAACTCTTTGACTTTACCTATTTTATAGTTTTCAAATTGCACAATTGAAGTATAGTGCTATTTTTTTTACCGCTCATTTTTTAAGTTATACTGAAAAAAATGAAATATTTTCTAAAATAATAAATAAATTTTGCAGTTCTTTTTCTAAACACCTTCTTTTGAGTTTAGTGCGTTTATTGATATGCCTAAAAGTTGCTTGCATGGATTAATTTCATTTTTGTTTCTTGAAAATACTAGTTTCTTGTCTTATATATATATATATATATATATATATATTATATATATATATGTGTGTGTGTGTGTATATATATATATATATATATATATATATCGTAATAAATGAAATACACTGTATATATAAATATATATATAATTATATATATATAAATATATATATTTATATATATATATATATATATATATATATAAATATATATATTTGTATATTTATTTATATATATATATAATTATATATATATTTATATATACAGTGTATTTCATTTATTACGACCTTGGTTGTAGCGACCATCAGCTAAGTAGGTAGGTAAGGTAAGTAGATAGGTAAGCGTGTACGTTTCGGAGTTAAATTTATGGGTCAGTTTCAAAGTGATATTCTGAGTAGCAACAGGGTAAAGTAAACGTTTGAATAAGTATGGCTGCTAGGCGCACATTTACTATTAAAGAAAAGGCGGAAATCATATCAAATTGAAAAACGGTGAAAACAATGCTGATTTGTGCAAAGAATACAAAGTTTCCCATTCAACAATATCTACGATGTGAAAAACCGTGAGAAAGTATTAGAATGCTTTGAATCCAAATCCTTAAAAATTAAGAAAAACCGCAAGCCGGCGCATCAAGATATCGAAAATGCCCTTCTAAAGTGGTTGAAAGCCCAAGGAAGCCAAAACGTACCTTTGAGCGGTCGTCTGCTGCAAGAAAAGGCTAATCATTTTGCCAGACTATTTGGAAAAATGGATTTTGAGTGTTCGGAAAGCTGGATATACCGATTTCGTCAACGACACGATATTGTAGTAGGTAAAGTTTGTGGAGAAGCTGCTAGTGTATCGCAAAAATACTATGACAACTGGCTAAAAACAGTTTTCCAAAATTGGCTGAAGATTACACTGATAGCCAAATATGGAACGCTGACGAGACAGGATTGTTTTTTAAGTTAACTCCTGAAAAAACTTTGAAATTTAAAGGGGAAAGGTGCGTAGGTGGAAAATTATCAAGAGATAGAATCACCGTGCTTGCTGCATCAAGTATGGCAAGGGAAAAAAGAAAATTATTGGTCATAGGCAAGGCAAAAAAAAAAACCAGGTGTTTCAAAAATGTTAAATCTTTGCCAGTTGATTACGAAGCAAACAAAACGGCCTGGATGACTTCAGACATTTTCGAAAAAGTTCTACGCAAATGGGAGTCCCAGTTAAGAAGTAACAAAAGGAAGATCATTTTATTTATTGACAATTGCCCAGCTCATCCTAAAATTGAGAATTTGACCAACATAAAACTGGCATTTTTACCACCAAACACTACATCGAGGGATAATTAAAACCCTCAAAAGTCATTACAGGAAGATTTTAGTACAGAAAATGATAAACGGCAGGCCCATTTACCGTTGATCTTTTAGATGCCATTGAAATTGTAACTACGGCATGGGCTCGGGTGACTCCGGATACGATCAAAAAGTGATTTCTACACGCTGGGTTCCGTAAATCTTCGACTATCACAACAATTGACGACGACTCCGATGATGAATTGGACATACCATTGGCAGATCTGGCTACAGCATCGTCAAGCGGAACAAATGTTGCGGGCTGGGAAACATATGTTAATATTGACAGTCAACTTATCACTGCTAGCAATTTGTCCCATAGTGACATTGTTGAAACTGTTGTTCCATCACATACGACGCAAGATGAGGAAAATGAGGAGGAAGAAGATTGCAAGGGAGGTGAGATTCCTACAACTGAGGATGTGTTAGGTGTTGTCACAAAGCTTAAAAGATATTGTTTATTTGGTGCTGGAAAGGATATTATAGATATTGAAGAAGTAATGAAAATAGAATACTCCCCTATAGCGTACACTAGCACAAAAAAAATTGAAGCAAACTAACAATTTTGTAAATGTACCAGTGAATAACTATGTGAGCAAATGTTTTCAATAATAAATGAATATAAACTATACACATGTACGTGTCTTTATCTCTACCTTTGCCTTTAACGACTTCCGGATATAACGACGAAATTAGAGTGGTCGCTTTATCGTCGTTCGCGTCTTTTTTATTCTAATGACATTGTTGTCAATCAAAGCGTATTAGTATTTTCATTAATTGAGCAAGTTTTCAATAATTTTCATACTGCTGTTTTTTGGCAATCAACGCTTTGAAAGGTTAGATGTTTTGAAAATCATCAAACATTAATATTTATCATTAATGAAAGTTAATTAGATTAAATTTACAATAATGACGTGCTTGTGGTGACGATTGATGCGTATTATCATTTGTATGATTTTTTTCGAATTTCCAATAAATTCAAAGTAAATAACAAATAATGAAGGAGCGTTCACGATCGTAAGGCTCGTATGCCACATATTTGAGTTAATTTATTGTAATGGTTCGTAAGATTTCAGTTCCCTCTTCCTCTATCTTACGTAAAGTTTTGTTTTACATATAATCAGAAATGAAGTTTTAACTGCGTTTGTTGTTTTATCAACTTCAAATTATGAAATGATTTTAAACGTTAATATTTTCGCTGACTTTTTTGTCTTTCAAACGTCTATGTGAAAACAACCAGTGTGAAAAAAGGCTTTGGAGGCCTTATCCTCATTTCATTGATTCGCGTAAAAATTCAATCCGACCCCCACCCACCAAAAGCCTTACGTTATCAATGCGCTCTCTAAGATGATTAATTAACTTACTTCACTTACTGTAAAGAGTTCATTATCGAGATTTAACGTCGTTATTTGGTCCGAATAGAAAAAGTGAATGAGAAACAGGAATTACTATATCGCCCTAACCAGAATCAGTTTTAAGGAATCAAAACCACCGCCGAGCAAGTTAATACCTGCTCGAAATAATGGCATTGGTAAATCAACTCACCTGTGCCGCAATTTCTATCGACAGTGAAACTCAAAGTATTGCTTTGTTTACTAGGTGCCAGATGTGTAGCACACTAGTGATTTAATTGCAATCTAGAATTTGACTGTACAAATTTCTTACAAGCTACGGCTTAAATACTATTTTTACAACGTTTAAACTAGGACACACATTGACCATCAGTCATCAGTCATCATAAAACACAAATCATTTTCTCATGACCCCATACTAATCGATTTACATATGTTCCCAGTAATGATTTGCATTCCTCATTGCCATATGTAATTCGATATGAGGCACGGGTCATTTGTGCAAACCCAAATACTACGTACCGTGTATCGTTCTGAATGAATTGGGAACAGTGATGCAGTTTGATCGCTTGTTTATGTTTGTTTATGATTCATTGTAGTAATGTAGTGTATCATTACACCCCTGCGGTTTTTTGTGCTGAGCCTTTTCTTTATATTGGTTAGAAATAATGAAAAGGCGAAGCTAAATGGTAGGAAAACGTGTGCCCGTACATGCTTAATACATATGTATATGTTCTACTCGCTGTGTTGTAATTTAACTACATTATTGTCGTATAAATTTCTTAAATAAATCATGCTATAATAAAAATACATTAATAACATTTCCAAGGTTTAAGCAAATTATTATGGAATTCTTTCATTGTTCCATTTATATTTATGGTAGAGTTCACTCCGTTTTGTCTTACAATAACATATGGACCTTGGTAGGGTTTTTGATATTTTTTTCTATTAGTTACCTTAATTAATACTTTATCTCCTACTTTACAGTTTAATGTATTCACATTTGAGTGTGTTAATGCTCTTTTATTTTTTACTATTTCTATGATATCTTTAGCTTTCTCTAATGTTCTTTTCATTCTTGCTTTAAATTCATTCGCAAAATTGTTTAAATTATATACAGTGTTCGCGTTGTTAATCTTGTCACTCGGTAAATATGGTAATTTCCCAAATACTAACTCATATGGTGAATATCCTGTATCGATATTCGGTGAGGTATTGTACGCGAATGTATAATATGGGAGCCAACCATCCCATTCAGATTCTTCCGCGAAAGATAACATCAATTCATTGAGAACACGATGGTTTCTTTCTACCATGCCTAGTGTTTCGTGGTGATAAGGAGTGGAAAATATTTGTTTTATTTCTAATAAGTTACAAATCTCCTTCATCAGTTCATTAGTGAATTCAGTTCCTGTCAGATTTTAAAATTTTAAACTGGCCATATTTAAGTACAAAGTCTTTTACTAAAGCTGAAGCGACTGTTTTCGCGTCTTTAGATTCAATCGGTGTGGCTACGACAAACTTAGAAAGTTCACATTGCATAGTTAGTATATATCTAAAGTGATTTGACATTCTTAATGGTCCAACCGTATCAATTTGTAAAATTTCGAAAGTAGTTGATGGTGTATTTGTTTTGACAGCTTGTTCTTTTGTATGCCTTACTTGTTTATTTCTTGCACAGGATTTGCAGTTAGTTATAAATTTCATGACCATGTTACTCATATTTTTCCAACAAAATTTTTGCTTTAATTTGAGGACTGTTTTCCTAACGCCTAGATGTCCTGCAAGGAGTGAATTATGATATTCGTTTATTAATTTTTCTTGGACTGACTTACTCAAGATTCTTTCTGGTGGTTTATATATTAGTATTTTTAATGGAGCGCGATTTTTATTATTTTGCTGCAGCGTATTATATAATTTTGTTAATTGTTCTTTGTGTACACATTTAAATATTTCGTCATTTTCTGACAATGCTAGCTCGTTTATTTTCCATATATGCATTGTTTCAATCAGCTTTTCCACAATGAAATCTAGTTTTCTATTGGCTTTCTGTGCTTTTCAGTTGATTGTTCAGACCATTTTTGAAAATAGTTAAAGCGTATGTGTCGTTTAGTTTGACTAAAGTGTCTTTCTCAGCTTGCGTTGCCGTTGCACCTAAATCGGATATTTGTAGTTGATTTAAATCGTTTATAATATTAATCACTCTGTCCTTATATGAGTAAATATTTGATTTTTTTCTGAGATAAATTACCTAGCATCGTGTGTAATTGAGGTACTGTATTTGAATTTCTGTAAGTTTTAGACAATTTTGCTTTTAAATCGTCATATGTAGATGGTATCCCAATATTTTGGCGGCATTAGTTAATGAATTATTTATTATTTCTATAATTTTTAGAAAAGATTCTAACTCTTTATAATTCCCATTAAAAGTTGGAATTGTTTTGATGGCTATCTCTAAGTTAAATTCTGTCATTTTTGGTTCTGATCTTGATTCTACTGTTGCCAATTGACTATGTATTATTTTTTCGACTTCAGTTGAGACTCTAATAAATTTAGCAATGTCAAAATCGCTTGAAGCGTCTTTTTCCAAATGCTTATTGATTTCTACGCGTATTTCTTTTACTCGTCCAAGTTTTAATAATAAGTTGTTTTTAGTGTATGGCTTATCTTTTCGTTTTTTCTTTAAATTTTGAAAAATGTTCTCAACTTCATCTAATAAATTTTGTATCCTCATTTACAAAAATAATTTTTACACAATTTATAATTTTATACTTTAGACATTTATTGTTCTGTTTATGTGTTTTCTTACATAAGTCTTATTATGTCTCTGATATAAATAAAATATAGCAATAATAATACAAAAAAATGTGGAAGTTGCTATTGTTTGAGAATATTCTTCAAAAAAAGTCTGTTGTACGTTAGATGAACAATTTCCCATTTTGATTTTGTTTTACAATATTTATTCCGCTAACTTTTTTAATTTTTCATACAATTTTTTCTGATTTTTTCCATCAGAAATGGAAATTAGACGGTGTAGCTCCTTCCGTTCACGTCTTAGCTTCACTTTTCGTCCACCTCTACGTTTTCGTTTTTCTGTGGGCTGTGTTGTTACTGGTTCTCGCTTCTTGCTTGAGTATCTGGCTCTGTACTCTTCGATGTTCAAGCGCTTCGGGCCGATATATTGCTGTTCTTCCTTCGGGGTCGGTGTATATTTGGGCGCTGCTGGATCTGGTGCTGCTGGGCTGTACTCTCCCTTCACGAAGTTTTCAGCATTAAATAATAACTTCTCGAATAGCCTGTCTAACTCCGCTTTTGATTCTTTGTCCATGACTGTATCTGTATGGGCAGGATCGCCATATCGAGATTTAACGTCGTTATTTGGTCCAAATAGAAAAAGTGAATGAGAAACAGGAATTACTATATCGCCCTAACCAGAATCAGTTTTAAGGAATCAAAACCACCGCCGAGCAAGTTAATACCTGCTCGAAATAATGGCATTGGTAAATCAACTCACCTGTGCCGCAATTTCTATCGACAGTGAAACTCAAAGTATTGCTTTGTTTACTAGGTGCCAGATGTGTAGCACACTAGTGATTTAATTGCAATCTAAAATTTGACTGTACAAATTTCTTACAAGCTACGGCTTAAATACTATTTTTACAACGTTTAAAACTAGGAAACACATTGACCATCCCTTAGTCATCATAAAACACAAATCATTTTCTCATGACCCCATACTAATCGATTTACATATGTTCCCAGTAATGATTTGCATTCCTCATTGCCCATATGTAATTCGATATGAGGCACGGGTCATTTGTGCAAACCCAAATACTACGTACCGTGTATCGTTCTGAATGAATTGGGAACAGTGATGCAATTTGATCGCTTGTTTATGTTTGTTTATGATTCATTGTAGTAATGTAGTGTATCATTACATCATATCGTTATTAATACTTAAAGTTTTATTATTTTCATTATTATTATTATGTTTAAATTTTTCAGTAATTATGTAGACATTACTGGAAAGTTGTCCGGGTGACCGTTCAGGGTCGCACCACGCGAATTATTGCAGAGGTCATCAATATGGGGAGGATATCGAAATAAATAAATCTACAATAACATGTATACATAGTTATATTAAGCATCTTATCGGTACGACATATAAAATAGAAGTGAATTACATTCTATATGCATCACATATATTCTCTACATATTTGTTCGGCGGTCAAATCTTGAACTAGGCGCTGAGTAGTGCCAAGTTGTAAATGCCTACACCATGGGTGTCCAACCGGTCGATCGCGATCGACCGGTTGATCGCAAGCCAATATTTAGTCGATCCCGAAAACCATAAAAACCATAAATTTTAATATAATAGTAAAATGAAAATGTAAAATAAAATTCTAATATAAGACTAAAATGGACCCCGAAAGTCGAACCAGATGGCTGGAATTAACGAATAGCGAAAATAAAGGAGACCGTCGGTAAGAACGGTTTTCAGGATTGCTAATTTTGCAAGCATCTCGAAAATGCACCTCTTTGAACATTAAACGGCAGCTTTATCGTAATAGCAAATATTACAATAGCAAAGTAAATTTAAGTAATGCTGGGTATTGATGGGAGTATAGCAGCTGTGCCCATTGTTTTGAAGGAGTTTGCCGCATTCCAAGAATTTTTATCTAATATTTTTATCTACGTACCGTACGATTTCATGTTAAAATTGCTAATCATAACACGTGTTCAAATGCTTTAATTAACGATAGATTTTAGAAAAGAACATCATTTCGTTTCACGGTTTTGCTCTTTACACACCTCAAAATCTCTGCCGTGTCTCTGCTGTGAATCTGTTGTGGACAAAGTTTAATTTTTCGTTTCATCAAAAATCAAATAAATCCATCATTGTTTAAAAAAACATTTTGATATTAAAAATGAGTGCTGTGAAGAAATCAAAATTGTATCATTTTAATAATGATTGGGAAGAGAAATTTTTTTCACAATGAATAATCAGTGTTTGTGCATTCAATGTGATAATTTCTCTACCAAAAAGAGGAAATCTAAATCGACATTACAGTACTGTGCATGAACATTACAATCGTGATTATCCTCTAAATTCAAAAATACGGACGGAACACGTACAAAAATTGAAGACTACACTCCACTCGCAACAATCATTTTTTTTAAAAGTTTGCGACAAATCCACATCCGCAACAGTGACCTCTTTACGTGTGAGTCACACGTAAAGAGGTCACTGTTGTGTCACGGTGTGACACATATATTGGCGAAATACAAGAAACCCTTTACTGATGGTGAAACTTTTAAAAGAAGCGTTCTTAGCAGCTGGTGATTCATTATTTGAGAATTTGAAGAACAAAGATGAGATTATGAAGGCAATTCAGAGTATGCAATTATCAAGAAACTCTGTGGCGAGGCGATTTGAGTTGTTAGCAAACGATATGCGTTTACAGCTAAAAAAATACTTCGTATCGTATCGCTTGATGTATGTGACACGGCGCAATTGAATATATTCGCACGTTTGACTTTTCCCGATTGCAGTACGAAGAAAGAACAAGTAAAGATAATTCCAATTAAAGAAACATGCAAAGAGAAATATATATAACAGTTTTAAAGACTTCACTACATCAGAAAAATTACCACTCCGAAAATTCGTTTCTATTACGACAGACGGTGCACCATCCATGGTTGGCAGTGAAAATGGTTTTATTGCACTCTGCAGGAAAGATGAAAATTTTCTCAAGTTTTTATCATATCATTGCATTATTCACCAACAAGCATTATGCGCAAAATTCATAAACTTGGATCAAGTGATGGAAACCGCCATAAAAATTATCAATTCCATCAGAAGAAAACCGTTGCAGAGAAGAAAATTTAGGTTACTAGTAGAGGAATTTGAAAAACATCACTATGATTTGCTGTTGCATAATGAAATAAGATGGCTAAGTAAAGGAGTAGTCCTCGCTCGATTTCGAGAATTATTACCCGAAATTTTCTGCTCGAGAGAAATGATGACAGGTCAAGCTATCTACAAAACAAGAAATTGCTTTAACCACTGGCGTTTTTAACGGATTTAACATCGAAGTTAAATGAAATTAATTTAGAATTACCAGGGAGATCCAAAACCATCATAGATATGATTTTATCAGTGAATTCTTTCAAAATGAAATTGAAGCTATGGATTTTAAGCTGAAGAAAAAGGATATCTCTTATTTCAGCCATTAGAAATATGAAATTGGTGAAAATGTTGATATGTGATATGAGGAGGGATTATGAGGAGTATGCTGTTGTATTGAGGAGAATATCGGAAGAATTCGAAAACAGATTTGCTGATTTTAAAAATTTATTACAATTTGCAGCTTCATATCCTCCCCACTGAATATAAATGAAAATTTAATCGAAGATCTTGCTAAAAATATAGCCATTTTATTTTCAATGGATAGCTCTGACGTAGAATTACAATTAATTGAGCTAATAAACGATGTTACATTGGTCAATTTCAAAACTGATGTATGGAAAATATTGAATCCAAATAAATATTCGTCTTGATAGATGTGTATTTGCGGATTTCATTATGCTTCGGAAGTACTTATTAACTTCCCAGTATATGGGAAGTTCTTGTAATCGCCTCGAAAATCGAAATTGAAATTTTCAACTTTTCTTTACGTTTTGAGGTCTATAGAGTATATATAAAGTGTTTTTAGAAAGAAGTATGAGTATGTATGTGTGTGTGTGTATGTATGTATGTGTGTATGTATGCATATGTATATATATATATATATGTGTGTGTGTGTGTACGTACGTACGTACGTACGTGCGTGCGTTCGCAGGCAGTTTTTCTACGAGCATAACTCACGTAAACAAAGTCGTATCGACTTTGTTAAGGTGTCAATCGAAGCGCCTTTGCAATCTTAAGAGCTGATTAGTTTTTGGGAAACTTCGGTCGGGGGGGTTTGCTGTTCTCACCCCTTGAAGGTCAACCATGTTATGCGCTATATCTCACGAACCAAACGTACGATATTTTTGAACAAAGTGTAAATCGACGCGTATTGACATTTATGTGATTCTATCAAATTTTTAAAAAAATTCTTGGAGCCGTTTTTTAATTTTTTTTAAAAAAGTGCAAAAAATTAGGTTTTTTTCAAAACCACAAAATTTTTAACCTGATTTTCAAACCTAAATAATCAATGTTTATATAATTTATATACTCCAAATAGTTTTTGTGAAAAAACCAGCAAAAGTTTTTTTCATGATTACTAAAAAAATTAAATAAAAAATAAAAAATCATTAAATGTTCAAGGTCATTTACGTCATTCATTATATCTCGAGAACCAAATATAATCTACCGATCATTAAGGTGTCAATCGACGCGTGTTATCATTTTAATGATGTTCTTATATAATAAAAAAATCGTTAAAGGGTGTTTTTTTGATTTATTAAAAAAATTGGAAAAGTAGTGTTTTTTCATAAAAAAAATCATTTTTAACCTGATTTGCACATCGTAATAATAAATGTTTATAGAATTTGTAAACTTTTATCAATTTTTGGAGAGAAACTAGCAAAAACTTTTCTCATGATTACAACCAAATTAAATTAAAAATAAAAAATCATTCAAAGTCACCATGTAAAAAGGGTTCATTCGAATCATTATACTTTAAATCTCTTATTCTAAAGACATTTTTGTATAGTCAATCAAAGTTTATTAATATTTGCAAAATTTGAGCAGATTTTCAATAGTCTTCACAGCACCATGTTTTAACTTTAATTAAAAAAACTGCTTTGTAACCTATCTCCCCTCCGATTGATCCGCGTGAATAATCAATCAAACCAATGCACCAAAATCCTTACGTAATCAATTGACGCTCGCGTAGATGTTACGATTAATATTAAATCATTCCAATAACTTTTATGAGAGGTACATTTTTATTATTTGAAGTAATATTATTTCCATAACTATTATTGTGTTTAATATTTTTAATATCTACATATGTAGATATTACTGGGAAGTTGACCGTGTGGACCTCATGGGTCGCACCTCACGGCTTGTTTGTGTGAATCCTCATTTGCTCACATGAATTACATAAAATCTAAATATCGGTCACGTTTGACAGATAATCATCTTGATGATTGTATGCGATTTGCATCAAGTAATTATCGGCCAAATTATTTGGAGATAGGCAAAAATGAACAATGTCAAATATCTCATTAAATATTTTTGTATTATTTTCAATTTTTGTATAATTTTTTTAGTAAGTAAAAATGTAATGTAAAAATGTAATGTAAAATTGTAATATAAAAATGTAATGTAAAAATTTTATGTGAAAATTTAATGTAAAAATGTGATGTAAAAATGTGATGTAAAAATATAATGTAAGTAAAAATGTAAGTTGTATAATTTTTTTTGTTTCATAAAACATTAAATAAAATGTTAAAAAGACATAAATAATAATATTGGATCATTTTTAGTGTATTTCAAAATAATTGAAATACCCTATTAAAATCGATTTGGTGTCCGTCCGTCTGTCTGTCTGTCTTGGATTGGTTTACAAAAAATCACTAATATGCGCGTATATGAGTCGATGAACAATAAATATGTTTCCCACAAAATAGATGCATGCTTTGAAGGTCATGATTCCTGGAAGATTTGGTGGTTTTTGAACAACTAGATAGCTTGAAATACCTTCTAAAGCCGGAGCACTCTTCGGCATACTCCTACTTATTATTATACATATAACGATATTCCGCGTCCAAAATGTACAGTTAAACTTTTAAGAATTATATAAAATGCCAATTAAATTGTCTATAAGAATCTTATTAGAAGTCGTTCCCAAGTAAATTTAAAATATAAAAGTAGCTCCCAGTGGTCAAAAGGTTAGACACCCTTGGCCTACACGTTATTTCTGTAAGTAAAAAACTCATATAGTTATGAGTCAAAGGACGCTAAGTACAAAAAACTATGATTTGGTAGGCATCAGCACAACACTTAATTGAACTTTATATGGTTGAAAGTGTAAAACAAATAAGAAAAGTACCTTCTTTGCTGTAAGTTTCAAATTTCAATATGCTTTAGTTCCTGACGAGGGAAATGTCACGCGTAATATGCATTTTAAGGTCATATATCTCGTAACTTTTCACACTACGGAAGGCAATAATACTCACCAATATGCACCGATTATAACAAATGATACTGCAAACGGCTTGTGGCAAAGTTAATTTGAGGAAAATTTAAAATATTTTGCGCGGTAAAAGTGAAAACAAACAGGTTGTGACACCGTTTTTTTTGCAATGTTTTAATTATTGCCGTCACGGGAAAGAGATATTTCGACAATATGCTACAAATTTAATTTTACACAAGTTTATAATACGCAACAATTTCTGACATTAACAGTTTCAGCGATATATGGGTTGTATTTTCAGTTTTTAATAACTCATTGCTTACCTGCCCAACACATAGGCTTCCATCATGTAGTAGTTCTAAATTACCATTGCATATTTCAAGCGGTATGAAAAGTCTTAGAATGTTGTTAATATAAGGGTTGATGAAGTTCACGGCTCTTGCCTACCAGGTTGTGGTTTTCGTACTTAGCGCCCTTAGACTCCTCACTATACAAATTTCAAGCCTTACAGAAAGATCGTCATTATTGCCCAATTACGAAAAAAAATTGAATAGCCTGCTTCTGACGCCTGTATACCTCGTGCAGAATTCGGACATTTCATTTTAACTAAGCTCTCATCAGATTTGTCATCTAGACATTCATTCATTGCATTGCATTTTTCAAGACAAAAGATTTTCCCTATGTCCTTAAAACCTTGAAAACGGTTGGCAAGTTTTTGGATTCAGTAAACCTTAAATTAAAGATGTTCCGAATGATGTTCATTTTCCGTTTGTAAATCTTTTTAAAATTTGAAGTTGCCATATGAAATTTCAAATCAATCAACTGGATGCAAATTTATTGCAAAACAGTGTTGTTTTCAATCTTATCGCAATTTCAGACATTGATTTCCAACATCCTTAAGAGGAGTAGGAACTAAGACATGAAAACTTTTAACTTAAAATTTCTCCAGTTTCACTTGCATTCAGCGATGACTTCAAATGTTTTCGAACCAGAAAAAATTATTGAAGTCAGCAAGCAAGCACCGAAAAAAGAAAAAAGGGATAAATAATTTTGATTGGCTTTTGCTAGTCTAAATAGGCTCGATTTAAAAAACATAAGCCGAATCCGTCTTTTAAAACAGCACAGCACAGACACCAAAGAGGTTTCAAATGAAACAGGTTCGGTCGCGGAGAATGATCTATATCCTCAGAACAAATCTCTTGGTATCTTTTATTAGTAAATATTTCCATTCTCTTATTTAAAGTTGGAAAAAAATAGTAATGAAGCACAAAGAACAGTATTTGCAAATGAAAACACGATAATAATAAATAAAATCTGTTGCACTCTTGCGGAAAGACCGAAAGTCAATTTATCGAGTCAAATAAGCATGCCAATATACTTAAGTAACATTTACTAGGAGAGGCTCAGGTTATGGAATCTCAGAATTGGACGAAATTTGGCACATAAGTAGAAGACGTCAAGGATATTCGATCCTTAAAATATTAGAGCGCAACACTCCTCCTTTTTTGAGAAAAACGTCCTTAAAGTTTTTAGCGTCGCTAATGGTTTATTAAGTTCTTACATCTGACAGAAGCGGTCCAGTGTAGGTAGCAGTGCTAAGAGCCCGCGATCAAGGGGTCGTGTGTTCGATCCCCGCTCGGGGTATTGTTTTTTTTTTTGAATTATTGTCGACGTCGTGTGTTCGATTACCGGCGTGAATATTGTTTTTTGAATAATTGCGAATGTAATTTTTTTAAGGCGAATCAGCAATGTTCACCTACAAATACATTTATTTTTACAAATCAGCAAATTGTTCGATCATTTATATATGCAAATTATACAAGAACCTCATTGTTGAACGGATAGTCTTAAAAACTGTTGTAATCGAGGCAAAATCATAGCTAATGGTAAGATCATCCTTTGTTTCTCGAATCAACCATGCTTCCTCGTCGTGTCTCAAAGCCAAGTCGGCAAAAGCAATAAACCAGGGAGGCGCCCAACGTGGCCATGAATGCTATGGTGTTGAATAATTGACCACCATAACATTTATGACTCGATACAATGGGCGTCACCCTGGTTTATTGCCTTTTGCCGACTTGGCTTTGAGGCACGAAGAGGAAGCATGGTTGATTCGAGAAACAAAGGATGATCTTACCATTAGCTATGATTTTGCTTCGATTACAACAGTTTTTAAGACTCTATCCGTTCAACAATAAGTTTCTTGTATAATTTGCATATATAAATGATCGAACAATTTGCTGATTTCTAAAAATAAATGTTTTTGCAGTTGAACATTGCTGATTTACCATAAAATAATTACATCTACGAATATTGCAAAGAACAGTACCCACCGGTGATCGAACACACGACGACGACAATTATTCAAAAAGAAAAACAATACCCCGACAGGAATCGAACACACGACCCCATGATCGCGGGCTCTTAGCACTGCTACCTACACTGGACCGCTTCTGTCAGATGTAAAAACTTAATAATCCATTAGCGACGCTAAAAACTTTAAGGACGTTTTTCTCAAAAAAGGAGGAGTGTTGTGCTCTAATATTTTAAGGATCGAATATCCTTGACGTCTTCTACTTATGTGCCAAATTTCGTCCAATTCTGAGATTCCATAACCTGAGCCTCTCCTAGTTAGTTAAATATCTTTATTTAGTTAAGTAATGAATTGAACGGGGGAAATATGATAGACTATCATGGCGATTTAATGAATAAATTGTGACAGGTAAAGGAATTCTTGAACCAATCTTTAATAAAATTTATTGTTAATAATTTTATCAAGTGAAAAATTTGACAGAAATCTGCAGAAAAGGAATTTGTCATGTTTATTTGCTTACACGTCGTTTTTCAGAGAAAACTTATTCACTTGTTGAGCTTCAAAATCTTTTAGAGAAGTCGGAAATCGATTCTGTGTCTGACCATTCAGAGAGACGAGGTGTCTTCTTCTGAAGATAAATGTGGAACATACAAGTCAGATCCACCTCAAGTTCAAACAATAACATCCGAAGGCATTGCTCCCGGTGACATAAGTGATAAGGAAATAGTGGCAGCTTTTTCATTCGTTGCGAATTAGTAAAATACTACTGATATGAAAATATTTCAATTTACAAAAAAGTGGGATCCTCGTCTTAATATCAGGTAAGTGTTTACAATCTATGCGTATACTACACCCGTTTGAAAGTTAATCAATGGAAACCCATAACAGAGTCAGAATTAAAAATATTTTTAGGCCTGTCTCTACATATGGGAACAATCCAACTATCATGATTACAAGATTATTGGAAAACGGACAGGCAAAAACCTGATTTTAACTGTCGGACGATTATGCGATGTTTACATTTTGCGATAAACCCTATCGAAAATGCATTTCAGCCAAATGATAGATTAATAAAGATCAGACCATTGATAAATTCTTCAATAATAATATGGCAGCAGTGTATTACCCTCAAAATGAATTGTCTCTGGACGAATCCATGGTACATTGGCGTGTCAGATTAGTCTTTCGTCAATACATAAAAAACAATCGCCATAAATATGACTCAAAGTTATATGTATTCGCGAAGCTAAATGGCCTGATTTTAAAAGTTACTGTAAATGTTGGCTCTTTAGATGAATCAAGCGGCAAAGATCACGCAGAAAAGATTTGCTTATATCTAATGAGAAAAAAATCATATTTATGGCATTCATTATATATGGGTAACTAATACAATAGTTATTCATTATCTAAACTGCTTTTGGAAATTCATATTCTAATAGGTAAACTAAGATTAGACAAAAAATAAAACTCACCAATGGAAGTGAGGAAAACTGGTCTTAAAAATGGAAACGAAAGCTTATTGTTCAAAAGGCTTGCTGATTGCAAAATGACGAGATAAATGTGATGACGCAGGTACATTTGAAAAAAAAAACATAAAATTAAAATGGCTTTATTGCCCGAAGAGCATGGATAAAAAACAGTCACAGAAAGTTTCACATAACAGTATTACTAACTAGGAGAGGCTCCGACTTTGTAGTCACAGATTTGGATGAAATTTGGCACATAAGTAGAAGACGTCAAGGATATTCGATCCTTAAAATATTAGACCGCAACACTCCCCCCTTTTTGAGAAAAGTTTTTAGCGTCGCTTATGAATTAGTGAGTTTTTCATCTGACAGAAGTTGTGCAGTGTAGGTAGCAGTGCTATGAGTCCGCGATCAAGGGGTCGTGTGTTCGATCCCCGCTCGAGGTATTGTTTTTCTTATTGAATTATTGTCATCGTCGTGTGTTCGATTACCGGGGTGAGTATTGTTTTTTTGAATAATTGTGAATGTAATTTTTTATGGTGAATCAGCAATGTTCACCTACAAATACATTTATATTTTCAAATCAGCAAACTGTTCGTTCATTTAGATATGTAAATTATACTGAAAATTCTTCGAATTCGGAAGAAAATCTGTCTATCTTTGCCTGCTGGTCATCGGGATGAGGCAAGTCGTCGAGAATGGGAGACAATAACACAAAAAAAGGAAACTTGAAGCACTTCATATATTTTTAACTTATAGGGAAATTATTGAAATTGGTCCAAAAATCGAAGTTTTCAACATATCGTTTTAAATCCATATGAAATATGCAGCAATTTTGGTGCAGTCGTTTTCTCAATCCAAATACCACAGAAAGAAGTTAAGACGGTAGGTCACAAAATTGTATTTTGCACCATGGATCATTCATGTAATTTGATTTGTAACAGGAATATACCAAGAGACGTATAATAAGATATCTTTAAGAATAAAAACGGCTGCAATCATAAAAAATGTGATAGGCTCTGTACAAACACTTTCCAGGTGAGCAGCCTATTAATGCTAACTTGTACGACTGAATCGAAACATCAATTGGATTTTATCTAGACTTCTACATAAGATATGATTAGTTACAATCAAAAAAATGTAGATATTGACGAACTTGTTTTAAACTTAAGTTTGGTTGACTCATCAAATTTACAATCATTTTGACTTTCAACGTAAACTAAAAAAAACATTCAGTTATTAACCCTAAACGCGTTGTAAACTTCAAATATGAACTAATGAAACATATTCAAAAGTTAATATTGTATTCACAAGCACAGGATTTCGATAATAACGATGAGCCTAGAACCATGAATATAGATGTAGACTATCTATTGAGATGAACAATTTCGGCATGTTCCAACAATCAGAGAATCGGAGATTCATTCCATTTCGCAACATTAACTCCATTTTTACTTCAAATCCTTAGCTTGTCTCATTCATTAGCTTATGAAGAAAGAATCTTTTCCAGTTAGATTGAACAAGGATAAAATTAGAAACAGACTTTCTATTGGAACGTTATGATACTTAATACCAAATTTTTTTGAAATTTAGCAATAATTTTTGTTTTAACACCAGTGGAATGAATCACTTTTTAATAAAAACAAGTACATATAATTAAAATACTAGGAAGGAAAAGTGCAATATTTTTTCCTGCTCTATTTTATTCTAGTTTATGTATTGGACTTTGACATGTGCGCGATGTTTTTACCTTTCTGATACGCCATATATGCCTCTTGATATCTCCGAAGCCCAACCAAAGCTGAGCCTTTCCGAGAATATCCTTTCGCCCATGTTGGATTTAGTTCAATGGTTTTGTCTGCATCTTTAAGTGCACTATCGTAATTTCCGGCTTTTGCATGTGCGGCGGAACGATTGCTATACAGAACATAATTTTCTTTATCTATACAAATCGCTTCAGTGTAAGCATCGACGGCTTCGACCAATTGGTTTGCAGCGAGAGAAAGATTCCCTTTCTCTTTCAACAAATTTATCTAGGCGAGCAAAATTTTCTAAAAGGCTTCGTTACACGGTTATATAGAAGGGAATCCGGCTTACCTTTTCCATAGTCAGATCACGTTATTTTACAATATGTACTACTGAATATTTAAGCTTTTTCTGTTTTTTTTTTTAAATAAACAATTTTTACGTTTAACACTTTCTACGCAAAGATTTTAAGAACTTCAAGTTTGTTCAAAACCTGATATCATTCAGGCCTGTGATTCAAATCGGATGCGACCTTAGATGCCAGACCTATTTCTTGTTGGATACAACGAAGGAAAAATCGAGCGGAACAAAGCGTGTAACTATATAATTTTTTATGGAGATACGTCAAAATTTGGTACGCCCGACTTCAAAGTGTCAACTCTGTTTGTTAGAAACGTTGAATTTAGAGATATGGAATCAAAACTGGGATACCCCACAAGTTGAGGTGAAGCAGTTTTTCTAGAGGGCAAACATCTGTATACAATTCCACCGTCTTTGCCCCGCAAACTAGTAAATACACACAAAGTTGTTTTGCTGCGAAATAAAATGCTCAAACCATACATGCATAACCCATTATGGAGTCTAAAGCAGCTGACAAACACATTTCAAGCAGACTCATTCGTGGAAAGCCAATCAAATAACAAGTTGCCACGTTTTGAGCATTGTCGAATGCGTTGTTGAACCCAGCGTCTAGCAACAAGATGTCAACACTCAATTGCCGATGCTAATGCGATTCATAACTAGAACAAAACAAATATAGATTGAGTTCACTAAACCTTAATGAATTTTAATCTATTTTTCGGATATCTATTACGAACGTAGCGCTCCCTCCTACATCACAGCCAATCTTGGCTACGGTTTGGGAAACCCCACTTGACTTTAACCCGCGAAGAGTGGTGCGGGAAGATTTCTTATAAAGGACACTACACGTTTCTACGCCAGAACTGCCCTGTCCCCGAATCTGGAAACGGGAACAAGATTCGCAGCGATTTGAAACCACCGAAAGAAAAAACATAGAAGAAAACTCAAAAGAGGACCGAAAACACGACGACCGCTCCGCATTTTTACACAATTAAATCCTATCAATTCAATCTTAAATCCTACTTACATTTATAAATTTTCTCTAGCTAACCCTACTTATTCTTACTCTTACTTAAATTTTTCTCTCCATAACATTCATGCCGCTGACCCCAGATTAATACCCATTCGCTGCTTGCCGTTCGTCTGTTGCAGAACCATACCAAAATATTCCCAGACTCTTTCGATGAATAAATTCGCGCTCCAAATCAATTTAATACGTATATTAACACGAACGAAATACGAGTTAAAGTTATATTATCTGAATACGTTCATTAACACAAAAAAACATGTGTATATGATAGGACAACTAATTTTTGTCTGTACGTGTGTGCATGTTTGTTTGAACGCTGTTTCCAACACTATCCCTCGTTCAAACATTTTAGATGACCTTACATTTTCTACTCAATTCAACGTGTCTCGCTGGTGGCAAGATCTTCGTAGGCAGATCCGTAATCATCTCCAATTTTATTCAAATATGAGCACGAATCAGCCCTTCCATGTGTAAATCATCCGTCAATCAAAGATGCGTTAACTTTTTGATTCCAAGTTCTCGCTGTTGCTTCAGCACGTAATAGACCAAGAGCCAGTGACCAATTTTCAGTTGTCATTTCAAAAGTCTTGAAAAGTTACTGACTCAAAGTTTAATATCTGCTCGACAATAGAAGCCAATTCTGGCAGCCCACAATGGCCGGAGTAAGTTATGGTAAAATTTTAAAGAGGGTAGGAAAAAAGATTTATTTTAGTTAAAGTATCAGTCATGAAATTTATGCAGATTATTTCTAAAAGTATACTGAATGTATAAGAGAATACGCCAGAACATTTTCGCTCCTCCTAATTGTTGACAGAACAGTATATGGCTGCTCCGACTGTGCCGGGGAGCACATATACTAATTTAGCTTTTCTATCGAGTGACAAACTGCACGAGTTGGTGTCTAAGACAGAAGTGATCTTTATTTTCAAGAATGTCAAAAATACATATTCACAATAGTCTATATTTGGACGATCGTTCAATGGTGCTGCCACAGTACTCCCTCTTCAATAACGTCAAGTGTTGACGTTTCGCCGACTTGCTGGTGGGTAGACTTTTGTTATGGATTGAGGTAGCGGATTGCTTGGCTGCCGAATGACTGGTCGTTGGCTGTTGTGAGATGCCTCCGCTGCTAAAGTTCTACGCGTTGAGACTAGCGAAGTGGGATCGTGTTCACTTCGATGGTCTTGGACGACATACGCTGGTTTCAGGCGATTGGTGGAGACGTTAGTTCGCTTCCCATTGACGTCGACGGTGAAAACGGTGTTTGAAATTCGTTGCAGCACTCGGTGAGGACCGGAATAAGGTTGCGTTAAGGATTTCCGTACTCCATCCCTGCGCACGAAAACGTGGCTGCATTTCTGCATATCTTCGTGGACGAAGCTGGCTTTGGACGAATGGTTAGATGCGGGTTGCGGACGTAAGTCTCGCATTTTCTCTTGCAGCTGGTCTACAAGGAGTGGCGCATTGCAATCATGATTGCTGTTCATGAATATGTCACCCGGAATATGCAGGGTCGTGCCATAGACCATCTCCGCGCATGATCCTTTCAGGTCCTCTTTGAAGGCGTTGCGGAGACCGAGAAGTACAGTGGGTAAGGTATCCATCCAGTTGTCGTTTTCATGGCACATGATCGCTGCTTTGAGCGAGCGGTGCCAGCGCTCCACCATTCCGTTTGCTGCGGGGTGATACGGCGTCGTCCAGACTCTATGGCTCCCGAGTAGTCGGCACAGTGCTTTAAACAAGGAGGACTCGAACTGAGTACCTTGATCGGTTGTTATAGTATGTGGTGTTCCAAACCTGGAGATCCAGTTTGCATACAATATTTTTGCTGCCGATTCGGCTGTTTGATCCACCATTGGAAATGCCTCGGGCCAGCGGGAGACACGGTCGACTACCGTGAGACAGTACTTGAATCCTTGATATGGTCGCAGTGGTCCGACAATGTCGACGTGTATATGCTGAAACCTTTTGTCTGTACTCACGAATTCCTGCACGGGGCTGTGAGTGTGCCTGTTGATCTTGGATCTCTGGCACGGGATGCAGTTGCGTGCCATTTCAGCGATGTCTTTGTTCATGCTGGGCCAAACGAATTTACGTCTAATCTCTCGGCTAGTTGCGCGACCGCTTGGATGTGCTGGGTTGTGATATATCGCAACTTTTTCCTCTCGCAGCGACTTGGGTAAGTATGGGCGTACGTCTGCCGTTGACGTGTCGCAAAAGAGGGTTCCGTGGCCGTTGAATTCGATGGACTGCAATTTCAGTGATGTCGTATTGTTTTGCAAAAGTTGATTGAGTTCCGGGTCCTTCTGCTGTTCCTCAATCAGCTGTTCTACGGAAAATGCCGCAGGAGTAGTGATTTCGTATACTCGTGAGAGTGCGTCCGCAACAACATTCGAATCGCTTCGAATATTAACAATGTTAGTCGAGAATTCAGAGATGAAGTTTAGTTGACGTAGTTGGCGAGGCGAGGCCTTGTCAGTCCGTTGGCTGAACGCGTAAATCAAAGGCTTGTGATCGGTTACGATCGTAAAGTCTGAGCCCTCTAAGAGATGACGGAAGTGTTTAATGCTAGTACATATTGCGAGGAGTTCCCTGTCGTATGTACTGTATCGTGTTTCAGTGATGGACAGCTTCCTCTGGAAATAAGCTGGTGGCAACCATTGTTCCGATTGAAGTTGCTCTAGTACCGCGCCCACCGCTTTGTCAGAAGAGTCGGTGATGAGTCTCAATGGTTTTCCATGTTGAAAGTGTACGAGCAACGTAGCGTTGGCGATGCTTTCTCGACAGGCATCAAACGCCTTTTTGGTTTGCTGAGTCCATACTATGATGTCATTTTTCGTTTTAGTTCCACGTAATAGTTCATGTAACGGCGCCTGCAAATCCGCCGCACTCTTGATGAATCTACGGTAAAAGTTAATAACACCAAGGAATCTCTGCAGGTCTTTGATGCGTTCAGGTTTTCTAAAGTTGCGTATAGCCTGCACACGAGATTCTGGTGGTTGAACACCCTCCGCTGTAATTTTGTGTCCTAGGTATTCGGTTTCCGTGACTCCGTATTCACACTTGTCCACGTTGATTACGACCCCATATTTGCTAAGGCGATTGAATACGGTTCGTAAGTGATCCATATGCTGCTCTTGTGTTTGCGACATGACGAGTATGTCATCTATATAACACGCACAAAAATCGAGCCCTCTCAGAACTTGTTCCATGAATCTCTGGAACGATTGGGCAGCGTTCCTCAGCCCGAATGTCATCACTGCAAATTCATATAGCCCAAACGGCGTGGTTATGGCCGTTTTGGGTACGTCCTCTTTCGCTATTGGTATCTGGTGGAAAGCTCGTACCAGATCAATTTTTGAGAAGATTCGCTTTCCTTGTAGGCCTGCAGTGATGTCCTGCATGTGTCTAATTGGATACCTATCCGGCCTTGTTATTTTGTTTAGCTTACGGTAGTCCCCACATGGACGCCAAGAATTATCTTTCTTCCGTGTAAGATGCAGAGGACTTGCCCATGAGCTCGCTGACTGTCGACAATACCCTTTATCAATCAGGTATTGAAACTCTATGTCTAGTTTTTCCGGGGAGAGCCTCCTAGGACGCTCAAAAACCGCGGGTCCCTCGGTCTGTATGTGGTGCTTGATTCCGTGCGGTGCACTCTTTGCTACAGAAGGATTTGTTACTTGCGGGAACTTTTTGAGTAGAGTGTGGTACGGGGAGTCATCGCTCACTGTGTTTATGGACGGTATGGGAAGAGTAGAGATATGTCCACGAGTTGACGATTTGGTATTGGTGTCGATGAGTCGTCTGCTGTTCAGATCGACAAGTAGTTTAAACTGCCTGAGAAAGTCAGCTCCTAGGGTTGCTTGATTGACATCCGCGATGCGAAAACGCCATGTGAATGAACGGCGTAGACCAAGGTTGATGGTAAGGAGCTTGTCGCCGTAAGTGTTGATGCGCGTTTTGTTTGCCGCGAAAAGTTTCAGGCTAGACGGTTTGAAGTTCGCGAGAGGTGGGCGAGGAATGACCGAAATATCGGTACCTGTGTCCACAAGGAATCGTGTGCTCGTTAGCTTATCGTAAACAAATAGACGGCTAAGGCTCATGTCGCTGTTTGGCGTCTGGTCAGACAGCGACCCTATTCGTTTCCCTGTACCTGTTGTTGAATGAAATCACATGGAGGTTTACATGTGCGTGCGGCGTGGGCGAATTTTTTGTGGTAGAAACAGATACGTCGGGCGTGGTCTGTCGTGCGATTGGGCTGAGTCCTTTCCGCCACGTTGCGTTCCAGGTGACTAAGCACCCTTCTAATCTCGTTAACCTGTGTTTCTAAGCTGGCTGTAGTATCCGCAGTTTGTTCGCGACTGACTTGGGAAACCTCACGAATTTCGTGTGGATCCTTTACTTCCGCGATTCGATCTGCCATCTCTGCCAGCTTAGTGAGATTCGTTGTCTCTGAGACAGCGATGATGGACTGTATCCGAGTAGGAAGTCGCTGTAACCACAAATATTTTAAAAATTATCGCTGACTCTGGTGCCGGCGGCTTGGGTCATGCTCCGCAGGAGCTGCGATGGTTTGCTGTCACCCAGCTCCAAACCAGTCAGAAGGTTTCGAATTTGTGCGTCGTCCGACAGGGAAAAAACGCTCAATATTCGGGCTTTTAAAGCGTCGTATTTACCCTCCAGTGGAGGGGCTTCGACGATGTCGGCGACTGCCTCGAGTGTAGCGCAGTCAAGCTCAGCAACTACTTTGTCAAATTTTGCAGCGTCCGTGCGAGTTCTACACAGACGTATTTGCGCCTCGATGCGTGCGAACCATAACGATGGTCGCGTACGCCAAAATGGCGGTAATTTGATTTGTGCGATGTCGTTTAGACCAGCAATGTATGGAGTTTCGGCTGATGGCGAGCTATTCGTAGGCTGTGCCGTGCTTGCGCCAATGCCGTGATCCTCGCTGTCAGACATTTTGAATACGAAGAAAACTTACTTGAAATTTGTACGTCCGAAAATTCAGAAAACCACGTTGGCCTCGGAAACGTTGGATCCGCAAAATGGCTCCTGTGGATGCCTGGATCGCAGCACTTGAAGAAGCGGGTCTGAAGTCGTGCTTTTCTGCGAGTTCGGGGTTCTCAAATTGCTTTTTTGTTGAGAAGTCGGGGTCACCAATATGGCTGCTCCGACTGTGCCGGGGAGCACATATACTAATTTAGCTTTTCTATCGAGTGACAAACTGCACGAGTTGGTGTCTAAGACAGAAGTGATCTTTATTTTCAAGAATGTCAAAAATACATATTCACAATAGTCTATATTTGGACGATCGTTCAATGGTGCTGCCAAAAGTATAAGAAAATTTTAGAAAATATTTTTGTTTTTTTGTTTCATTAGTCTTCAAATTTTAACACAATACAGAAAATATGTACAGAAAACATATTTTTGGATGCCAGAAATAAATTTCATCACTTACTATCTGCCAGAGAGAAAAAGGCTCCCGTGCAAGTGCGAGCGAGACAGTTAAATTCATATCTGCCGGTTGAAAAGAGAACGAATATTGGGCCTCATTGAAGATGGATTGTAAATTATATGAAATGCAACAATTCCTTGTTGAAGTTTACTAGTTAAACTCATAGAAAATATATATTGCTGTGAAATTACCTGTCACTGTGACAGAGGTATTCTCTAGTCACTATGAAAGTTGTAAACCTTTTTTAATTAGTATACTTTTGGAGTTTAGAACCTGCAAATGGGTCATTTCTTATCTGTTCATGTGACGCAAATCTTTAGTTATTCTTGAAACATTTCGAAGGTCATTAGACGTATGTAACCAAGTAGTAAGGATGTTCTAGCAGTTTAAAATGTTCAAAACGATACAGAACCACGTCAGTCAGTTGGAAATATTTTTGGAGCGCAGTTGGTTTTTTGAATAATTCTGAAGTGTATTCAAAATGATTTGTGCAATCTGTTAAGAGAATACTAGTAACATTTTGCATTTTGATAAACAAGAAAAAATAGACAAGTGTAAATTAATGTTAAACGCCCGTAAAAACCATAATATGCAGTTTTGTGACGTGATTTTACCTGACAACACTGATAGTGATGTTGGTTATCATTGTAAATGTTATCAGAATTTTGCTGATGTCGGACACAAGTATTTAATTGAAGAAAGTCCTGTGACAGCGACTTTAACTGATCGCCCTTCGTCACTGAAGCCATCAACTTCGGATATATTACAAGGCCACGATGCAATGGAGCAAGAAGAGAAAAGCATTGAAGAAAATGAACTACTCGAGATCGACAATCAAGAAGAAATGAATGCAAAATGTTTCTTCTGCGGAAAAAACGAAAACAGCACCGTGGTAAGGAGCAAAAAATCTATAAAACATAAAAAAAACTTTGGCTACCCTTATCAAGAAATATGGCGACCTTGATGATACAGAAGAAATGTGGTAACGTTTTGAAACTTTAAATACAGATTTTTTTTATCATAACATCTGTAAAATGGCAATCGTTAATAAATGTAAGGCGCTAAAAAAACTCCAGTAACCGATTGGAATAAATATCGTCACTATAATGAATTACCGTTTAATGAATTAATCGGTTTAATTGAAGAAGAGATTTAAACGATGATTCGAATGATTCAATTTTATTGAAAATATCAATGCTGATAATGATGAAGAGGAATACAACGACAAAGATGAATGAACAATGATAATCATGCATATTGTACATAAATACCTTTTTCTGATGTAAAAAATAAATTATCCACCGAATTTTTTATACTTGCACTTGTACTTATATATTTTACTGTTCATTTGCGCTGTCTTTTTAATATGACATGAATATGATATGATATGAATTTAACTTAACGTTTTTCTCTCTGGCAAATACTAAGTGATGAAATTTATTTCTGGCATCCAATAATATGTTTTCTGTACATATTTTCTGTATTGTGTTAAAATTTGAAGACTAATGAAACCAAAAAAGTAAAAATATTTTCTAAATTTTTTTTAAAGCGTTCTGTCTACAATTAGGAGGAACGAAAATGTTTTGGCGTATTCTCTTATACATTCAGTATACTTTTAGAAATAATCTGCATAAATTTCATGACTGATACTTTAACTAAAATAAATCTTTTTTCCTACCCTCTTTAAAATTTTACCATAACTTACTCCGGCCATTGTGGGCTGCCAGAATTAGCTTCTATTGTCGAGCAGATATTAAACTTTGAGTCAGTAACTTTTCAAGACTTTTGAAATGACAACTGAAAACTGGCTCTCCCTCTATAAATACTCTTCTTCAACAAGCACACTTTGTTCGAATCCTCGTGGCTGAAACTCGGTGCTCGTTTCATGTAAATGGTCTCCCCAACGTTCCATTGAGAAAGGCAGATTTCGAGATGATAAACATCTAGTCCCTGCTTTCCTGAAATTGACTACAAACTTTTGAATGTCGATTACTGAACGAGTGGTGCGAAAATCTGGTTGAAGACTGTCCCTAATTTTGAAGAAAATTATTGGGTCACAAGTCGATATTTGTATTGCTGCACATTCCCTTTTTCGTCCTTCTTTATCTTGAATACCCATTTACATCCGATGGTTTCTCCTTGTTCAAGTAAATGAGTTAGTTCTCACGTGTTTTTTTCCAAGTGATTGCATTTGCTCTTGCATATCCACAATCCATTTGTTTTTGTTCTTGCAGCTTATGGCGTTCTCAAAACTATTGGCCTCGTAACTATTTTCGTTCGTCAAGCTCCATTCTTCAAACAATATCTTTGGTAGTTTTCCTTTTGTTGATCTTGTAGACACACTCCTAGAAACTAGTTCGATGTACCTTTGTATTTCCTGTTCTTCCTCTTCTTATTCTTCTTTCTGAGCGCCATTTTTTTCGCTGCAGTTTGCCGTTTCTTGTTGCCTCTTCTCGTATGGGATTGAAAACCAACCCGAAAAAGGTGTTATCGGTTTTTGTTTGGTCTAGTCTTCTTTTTTCTTCAGTCTGCACGTATACAAAGCATTTGCTCCCAAAAAGATGAATGTTCTCGAGCGTCACTTTGCTTACACTCCACAGCTCATACGGGGTTAATTCCGTTGTCCAAGTCACGATCCGATTTTGAACATAAATCACTGCTTCTTCCCAAAAAAGGATTCGGAAGACCCCGTGGGTCAACAAACAATGCACCATTTCAATTATTCTCCAGTTTTTCTGCTCGGAGTCAAAGCATTGTGAGTCAGGCTTTGTAGGTATATCCCAAGTCCACTGTTTCGATCATAAACAATGAAATAAGAGCGACTCAGCAAAACAATTAAAGACTGACTGACTGACTGTGCACTGGGAATGAGTTCAGCATGGACATGTCATAAGAATGAAAACGAATCCGGGGTTATCGGCCTTTTATTGCTTACAACTGCGGTAAGGTTCTTGAAGCCAATAAGCTACACTTAATTGCTTGTGCTTGCATTTTGTGCCCATGGGAAAATATCGGAAATAGATTTAGGTCAGGAACATGTAAATAATATTTGATTAGTTAGTAAGTTGTACTTAAGGAATATTTTTATATAAAAGAAATGGGAATCAATGAATAAAACAACATTCCTACTAGAGAATTTGGACTGCATACATCGGCATCCTTCTTTTGATTGTTCATTGCGGGGCTTGCGCTGCGTTAGAAATATAGTCAGCTCCTTTCCTTGCCATCATCTTTGGCGCTTGCGCCGATAACTAGGTAATATTCAATTTTGTTTAATATGCCAAGTTCCGCACATTTCATGGCGATCCTGCCCACTCGAAACCTATACCAAGGCGATTCTGCCCATATGAAGCTGAAAGTTTCTTACTAAAAATAAGAAAAAAAATTTAAATTTGAACGTTGACGACTAACGCTGCGACCGAAAATGGAATTTCGACGTAAGGTGCTACATCGAAGAATATGGAAGACAATTGCAACTAGGAAGCAGGAGAAGATGAAAAAGAATTTCTTGCGTTATTTGTGAGTAAACTAAAAAATCAACTTAATGATGACTTAAGGGATTACCGGCAACGACCAGGATTTAAAATTGTACACTAAGTATATTAAGTCAAACTTTAATTTTGTATGGACTAAATAAGAATACGTTATTAATTAGGTATTTTTTTTTAGACAAATCAGTAAAATTTTAAGAAAGCATAAAATCACTACGTGAACTCTTATGAAAATTGCACTTAAATGTACGTAACGTTTGAAAGGAAAAAAAATTAATAGATGATGATGTTGATAATGATTGATAAATGTTAAGAATTAACAATTGGTAACGCGAGTTACGTCATCAATACCTCCACCTATTAACAGCATAATACTTCCACCCATTACATTACCAATGGCCCCTTTGGTTTCATCACCCTGTAATAATGTAAATGAACTTTGTGTAAATTGGTCTGCACAAATTCCATAAATGTAAATTCTTTTTGCCATTCCACTAATAATTCGCAATCATTGTTCGGGATGCCGATAATTGCAACATTGGGCATTCCATTTAAATCTAACACTTTTATTAACTGCCAATATTGCGAATCTGGCAATATGAATTTCTGCCGACCAATAATGTCAACAACATTTGGTGAATGTATGTCCAGTAATAGTGCGTAGGTAATAAGTTAAGTAGAATGTAAGTTTACGATCAGTCTTGTCTTGTCTCGTATTTTATATCGGCACGTATGAAAAAAAATTCAAAGTAACCAAAGCGTTTGATTTATTTTATTTTTTTTGAAAAGGATGCAAGAACCTACAAATCTGGCGCAGTCGGCGGTTAACCAAATCTGAAGATTGGTTAAATTAAATAATCGAAAAAAAACGCGAAAGTCGTGAAAGTGCTAATAGCTGCAAAACGTGAAAGCAATCAAATTTAAATTTGGTCAAAAGTTCGTACCATATCCAAAGATTGGTTTATCGAAACATACGGTAGAAGAAGCTGTGTACTCAGGAGCCCAATAGCTCTGCACATAGCCAGAGCCAACAAATAACGATAACTGCCGCAGATCTGCTAAAGGAAGCTGCAGCTATCAAGGAATTTAATGGACTGAAAGAAATCTCGTTCATTCGGGAAGTGGAATTGTTTTTGCCAATGTTAAGCGGAAACCAGGCAATGAGCAATTACGCTTTCAATCGCTATATTATAAACAAGATCCAAGGACCAGCCCTACAAGCAATTAGAACGCTACGATCAAATCCAACTTGGGATCAGCTAAAAGCAGAACTTATCAAGAATTTCGTTGTGCGAGAGACCTATCATCATATGCATCACCAGGCGATCAGTGCGAGGAATTATGGCAACGTAAGCGGATATTATTTTATTTTAAGAAATATTTTAGATTAGTTAAGTGCTAAGTATGAATTTGACTCCTGTAAACCAATAGAATTTTCGCCTCAAGCAAATGAATCTATTTTACTTAGAATTTTTCTTAATTGTATAAATCAAAATTGTGCAAGTGTTGTTTATAGCAGAAATATAAAGAATTTACGCGAAGCCCTCTATTTACTTGAAGAAATGGGAATGATTAGACAAGACTACAGACAGAAAAAACATACACGAGACAACGCAAATGTTTTGACATTTAACAGAACCCAGAACTTCAGACGGAATTATGACGAAAATACAGACCAGTTTCAAATTTCTCTAACAATCAATCTGGGCAGTTCCATCAAAATCGTAACGGTTTCAATAGGGGCAATTCGAGGTTTTCAAAATTAAATAGAAACGAACCAATGGTGGTAGATTACGTAGAAAGAGAACGCCAAGAACAAGTAAATTTTCAGTTTCCTGCCGGGAAACAAATCTACCGATAGTTATGCTAACTATTGGCAACGAAAAAATCAAGTGTCTTGTTGACACCGGATCTACAACAACTCTCCTAAATAAGTATAAATTGCCACAGTATAAACGGTGTATGGTCGACACTTCAATATTTTTTAGTACTTTAAGTGGGTTAACAAAAATTTTCAATGAGATCATTACAGAACTACCAGTGGAATTTAGTGAAGATAGTTTAATAAGTTGGAAACTCACCAATTTTACAAATAAAAGTTTTGATGGCTTAATAGGACAAAATTTGTTAAAACCTTTAGGAGCAATTGTGAACCTACAGGAGGGATATTTAGAAGTAAATAATACGAAAACTTATTTTTTGAATTCTTGCCCTTATAGCTATGAAGACGTTGATATTTTAGCAAGCTCATCTGCGGATAATGAAATACTTACAAAATTATTAAGAGAGGACATGAATCCTGAAGAGAGGCAGAAATTTGTTTCTCTGGTAAATAAGAATAAAAAGTTGTTCTTCCAAGAAGGACAACAACTAACTCATGCACATGAGTTGCAACATGAGATTGTCACCAATACAAGTAGACTTGTATATTCAAAAATATACAGATATCCCCAAATCCATGAAGAAGAAATCAGTAAGCAAATAAAGTAAATGTTGGAGCAGAGTATTATAGTAGAAAGCTGCTCACCATACAATTCACCATTGCGGATTGTTCCAAAAAAATCTGACAATTCTGGTAACGAGAAATGGAGAATTGTTATTGATTACAGAACTCTGAATGAAGTTACAGTTTGTGACAAATTTCCAGTACCTAATATCTATATAAATAAAAATGAATCGCCAAATGTGTTGCTAAGCGCAAAACTCGAGAACGCCTCGACCGATTAGGCTATATTTTTAAATATATTTTCCTCAAGGCACAAGGATGGTTCTTACGGAGAGAAAAATTAAAAAAAAAATTAAAATTTTTTTTTTAATTTTTAATTAATAAAATTAATTTTTTCTATTGAACTGCGACAGACCAATAACTTTTGACAGAACGAAGTCTGTCTGGGCAGCTAGTTGAGAATATATTAGAAAAATTAGGAAGATCACAATATTTTACAACTCTATATCTTGCTAAAGGGTTTCATCAAGTTCTAATAAAAGACGAAGATAGAAAGAAAACTGCTTTTTCTTCACCCTTGGGTCATTATGAATTCGTAAGGATGCCGTTTGGTTAAAAAAATGCCCCAGCGACATTGCAGCGACTTATAAATTCGGTGTTGAGGGAATATATTAATCATATACGTGTTGTATATTTGGATGATATCCTAATATTTAATACAACAATAGAAGAACATATGGAAAGCATTCAAAGGGTATTTGATAAACTAAGGGAACACAGTCTAAAGGTACAAATAGACAAGTGCCCATTTTTTGCTAGATCTGCGGAGTATCTAGGGTACACTCTAACAACTGAGGGTATAAAACCTAACATAGATAAAATTGAAAATTTTCAAAAACTTAAACTTCCTCAAACGGCCAAACAAATCAAATCATTTTTAGGCATAACGGGGTACTATAGAAAATTTATTAAAAATAATGCAAGCATTGCTCACGGAATGACCAAGTACTTCAAGAAAAACACAAAAATCAACGTAAACCATCCCAATATAAGAAACAGGAGTTAACCGTTCTTCCACTAAAGTAATATTTACAAATATCAAGACAAAAGAAATTGAAATCATAGATAAGAAACGCAAAATTTTTGTGAATGCCGATGATATTTCAACAAATTTCATGACCGATATATTTCGAAGATTTTTGACTTCAGGTAAAGTAGGAATCTATTCTGAATTATCCGAACATGAGTATAAAGTTGTTCAACAGAAACTGCTAGACATTTTTAATAAAAGCATATCTTTCTACAAATGTACTTATCATGCTAAGGATATGAAAAATGAAGACGAAACTCTTAAACAAATAGCTAAATATCACAGAAAAGAAACGGGTCACGGAGGCATAAATAAAAATTATGCAGGCCTTAAGAAATTGATTTATTTCAAAAATTTAAAACAGGTCATTCAGAAATATATAAATAATTGTGACATTTGCAACCGAGCAAAATATGACCGGAAATTTTTGAAGCCTATGTTTTGTATTACTGAGACTCCGAACAATATTAACCACATAGTTCATGTAGATATATACACAAACGAAAAACATGGTTTTATAACATTTATCGATAAGTTCTCTAAGTTTGCTTTAGCTCTTTACCTAGAAGACAGGAATAGCATACCTATTGTGGAAAAGATAAGGCAATATTTTTCTATTAAAGGCAAACCTTAGCGTTTGGTAATGGACAATGAGTACGATTCGGTTAATGTCAAAGAATTTTTGAGACAAGAAGAAGTAGAAGCTTATTTCACGAAACCAAACAGCCACACCGGTAACGCTGATATAAATAGCATCCACAATACTCTTGGACATAAACTCAGAACTCTGGAATTAGAAAAATCAGAACTATCTATTCAGGAGAGAATCTTCAGACGTGTTGAATGGTACAATAAATCTGTACATTCTACTATTAATGCTAGACCGATATATGTAGAACAGGGCAATGTAGATAGGAGTAGACTAGAGAAACTATTGAGACGCAAAAAGGAGACAAGAATAAGCAAGCTTAATGAAAATCGAGAGGACGTACAGATAGTTAAAGATGAGGGCTATGTTAAAAATTACAAAGCTTTAAGTCATAAGAATGAACCTAGATATCGAAAATTAAAATTAAGAAATATACATTTAGCTAACATTAAAAGACCAAATAAATTTTCAGATCAATTGGATACTAATGGTTTTCATGCTAGTACCGACAACAGTAATGGGAACCCTAACAGTAGAGAAGATATATAATGATAACGGTTTTGTAGAAATCAAATTAGAGGAAATTCCTATTATTCAAAATTACGATATAGTACTTCATGTTATTAACCCATTTGATATCGAAGAAGCCATTAATTCCCTTAAAACAAATGTCGAAAACATAGAATCACTTGAATCTAAAAAACTTTTGCAACACGAACTTAACACGATACGAATTAAAGTACGGACATTAATACCTCACAGACATAAACGAGGACTATTTAATATAGTTGGCCAAAGAATGAATTAGTTATATGGTTCCATGGACGACAATGACAGAAAGGATATAGAAGAGCACCGAAGAATAATTGATCAAAACAATCATTTGGCTACCGAGAATTTAAACAAAAACATTCGAATAAACGATCGTTTCAATAAAACTTTCGATAAGTTAAAAGAAGCAACCGATTCAGATAGAAGTAAATTTACAGAGAAATTCAATGAAGTGAAAATAAATAATAAGCTAATTTATAATCAACTTTTGTATTTGGATATTTTGATGAAGATAAAATTTGATCATGTCCACCATATTCAAAATGCTATTGTTTCAGCTAGGGCAAATGTGATGAGTAATAGTATTTTGACTGACGAAGAAATAGTAAACTATAGTGTAGATTTTTATAAATTTCAAAACATAAAGTTAGGTACAGCTAAATATAATGAAAATAAAGTAATTATTGCAATAAAGATACCTAAGATAACCAAATTAGCGGAAAGATCTGCAATCATTCCAATTACCAATAGCAACTTTCAAGAGCTATCATTTAAGCCGCACGCAATTGTAAAGCTCAATAATATGTTTTATGATTACAAAGGAGATAACTATGAAAAAAATATAAAAGAATCTGATCTTTGTATATATAATCAAAACTGCGTTAGAGTTAGAAATTTTAAATCAGAAATAATGGAAATTATACCAGGTTTGGTATTGGCAAAAAATCAAAATGGAACATTCTTCTGCAGTACATGTGATGGAAGAATATTAAACTTAAAAGGAAATTACCTATTCAATTTTCATAATTGTAACATCCAAATTAGTCAAGAGACATTTATCAATAAAGAGGAAAGAATTAAACAAAATTATGTGATTCCCTCGTCTTTTAAAATTAATGATACTGTGGAACAATTATCTTTTGATGAGCTTGTAATAAACCAAATTGAAAATATGGAACAGTTGAAGGAATTACAGTTCCATAGAGTAAATAATAAAACCTATAATATGTTAACATTGGTGGCTATATGTACCATTGTAATTATCTTGCTAATATCATATATATACTTCTCTAAGAAATATAAAACTCTTAAGACAAATGTAACCGACAAAGCTCAGGAGAGGTTTCAATTAAAGGAGGGAGGAGTTACGTCATCAATGCTTCCACCTATTAACAGCATAATACCTCCACCCATTACATTACCAATGTCCCCTTTGGTTTCATCACCCAGTAATAATGTAAATGAACTTTGTGTAAATTGGTCAGCACAAATTCCATAAATTAAAATTCTTTTTGCCATTTCACTAATAATTCGCAATCATTGTTCGGAATGCCGATAATTGCAACATAGGGCATTCCATTTAAATCTAACACTTTTATTAATTGCCAATATTGCGAATCTAGCAATATGAATTTCTGCCGACCAATAATGTCAACAACATTTGGTGAATGTATGTCAAGTAATGGTGCGTAGGTAATAAGTTAAGTAGAATGTAAGTTTACGATCAGTCTTGTCTTGTCTCGTATTTTATATTGGCACGTTTGAATAAAGAATTCAAAGTAACCAAAGCGTTTGATTTCTTTTATTTTTTTTTGAAAAGAATTCAAGAACCTACAAATCTGGCGCACTAAAATAACACTCTACACTCTAGTTAAATTGGTCATTGATCGTAAAAATATTCTAAATATTGTACAGACAATTTAATAAAAGATACTTCAATAGATGAGCCCAATGCACAAGTAAAGCCTGATCAACTTTTCGAATGGGATTGCACATCAATATCCGAAGTAAGAAAAGTTATGAAGTTGAAATTTATATTGCGCAAAAATAATAAATTCGATATCGTCAGAACAAGCGACGAAGTCATTGTATGCTGTAGTGATAAAATTATTATACGTTTCCGCTAACGAAAATATATCAGCGAGCTCAAATACAATTAGATTGAATGTTAGAATCTGCAACGATAAGTCCAGTGCGATACGTATCCACCATGGAAAAGTTGTTAGATGGAATTCTCGAGTTGAATATATATGAATTAGTGTTATCAAATGTAGGACCTATGTAAATTTTCATCCCAAAACCCATAAAATATCCTAAAATATCCGTATTGAGTGTAGCGTAGAATCCTTGCAAGCGCATATGTAGTGCCCATATCCTGAAGATTTATTTGTAGAAAATAGATAAGAAGCCGGCTCGCTACTTTGTCCTCGATGCCAAGATAGCGGACCGGTTTTGCATGTTATCTCACATCCAATGTTGCGTACATATGCGACACATGTTGTATTAGCCTGATCTTGGCGTGTGATCCTTGCAGCTAGGATCAGCGCGTCATTATCAGTGCAGACGTGTGAGTTCGAAGTTGTGAAAGTTTAGTGTGGACGTGAAGCGACATTAAGGAGCGTTGATTTATTGGAAAGGTAAGCCGTAAGGTTTATTAGGTGCCGTGGTCGGTAGTTTTATTATTGGATATATATATATATATATAGAAATATATTAATATATTTGGATATCCCAAGCGTTAAGGGATTAAATAGTGCAATAGTTGATTGGTCACTAAGATCAACTGCCCGTGATCGCGTATGTGATTAGATTCAGTAGCGTAATGTGACGCTGTGTTGAGGAAAGTCGAGCCAGGGACTTGGTGTGTGTGTGTGTGAGTGTGTATGAGGATGGGTTTAATCCTTAGAATAGCGGGGATGGAGTTAATCCTCGCGGGGTTGGTTGATGGCGCTCCTCACCAACCCAAGGAACACGAGTTGTTGGCGCCTTGTGCGTTCTCCCCTGGCGTCAGCGTATTCGTGGGTTCCGGCTCGTCTTGTGTGTTCTCCCCTGACGTGGGCTCGGCTCCCCTATAAAGTTTGGATTCGGAGATAGAACACTTAAATTGAAGAGTTTATCGGAAGAATACCGGGCAGTTGAGTGTAGTGATCTATAGTAGTGGCGTCAACGACTTAATCGTTGTATGAATACTCGACCATTGCACTTACGTGTTGCTTCTTTTATTTGTTTACAGACTCGGCAGGTCATCAACAGCGACCCGCGGACACTCGACATCCTGTCAACGCCAGTGTGTTCATGTACTTTGACACATTATATTGTATTTAATCCATAATAGATATATTTTTGTCTTACAATTTATCAGAAGTGGGATAAAGAAGTCCGAAGTCCGCATGTCGCAAAGTTGAACTGTCGAGTTATTTTTTTTTCTTCTGGAAAATAAATATAAAAACGATATCCGAATTACACGAAAAGGGACCTATTCAAATATTGATTTATAAAGCTTGAAATTGGTAAATAGTAGTTTATCATAGAAGCTTTCCTTTAGCGTTGAAAAAGGGTGTTCGTGTTGAGATTATTCAGTATGGGCCGAACTAATAAATGATCGCGACGGCATGACCGATGAAGTCCAGTTTCGGACTCAGAAAGTGACCGAGAACACCGTCGAAGGAGTCGTAGGCAGGATTCGACGTCAACCAAGGAGTCACTAGATCGATTTACGGAAGTGGTCACCGCGGTATTACAGCGAAGTAATATGACTCAGCCGGGCATGTCTGTAAAAGCAGATGCAGTACCCAGCTTCAATCCGGAAGATCGTAACCAGTCATCTGAGATATGGTTGAAAAAGGTTGACGAATTAAGGGAAATATTTTTATGGACGGAGGAAGGTACCATTTATTTTGTGTTGGGAAAACTTCGCGGATTGGCAGAAACCTGGTACAAAGAGTTGGGGTCAGTCAATTATTCATGGGAAATGTGGAAAGAAAAACTACGACGAGCGTTTCCACCGTAAAATGATTTCCACGCAATGCTGATTGATCTGGTCAACAGAAGAAAAAGGAAAGAGGAAACTTATTTAAAGTACTTTTATGAGAAGGTTGCACTATTAAATGCGTGCAAAATTTACGGAGCGGATGCAGTATCGTGTTTGATAAAAGGGATAAACGACCCTATTGCCCAAAACGGAGCAAAAGCCGGAAATTATTCGTCTCCGGAGGAACTTTTACAGTATTTGAGTCAACTGACTGACACTACATCCTCCAGTTATCTGGCTTCAGATCGAAAGTACTCCTCACAACGAAAGGATGTAGCTACCACCTATAAGGCAACAACCGGGTCAGAACCTAAATCGCTCAAACAATACATGTTTTAGGTGCGGCAAACAAGGCCATTTTGCCAATAAATGCTACACAACACCGAAGGATACACCGCGTTGCCAGACTTGTAGAAGCCATCATCAAAAGAATGAGACATGTCGCAGGCAAAACCAAGGAGAATCGAATAAAGTAGTAGCCTTGCTGGAAACAGTGGACACGGATGCAGCAAATCGGAAGTATTATAAAAATGTTAAACTGAATGGGACGTTGTCGACAGCTTATATCGATTTCGGGAGTTCGTGTACCTTGATCACGTGGCGCGAAGCAATGAAACTTGGACTTCATATAAATCAAGGAGATATCATAACATTGCGAGGCAATGGAAATGGGACAACGACAAGCAGAGGGTCCACCGAAATAGAAATTGAGTTAGATGAAATGAAGACAACAATCAAAGTAGTTGTGGTATCCGATTATGAGCAGAATATTCCGCTGATTGTTGGTCGAACCTTTACCGAACTACCACAAATTATCGTAATCAAAAACGAATCGATTTTAAAATTTATCGAAAAGCCTTCATGTGACTACTTACTAATGCCGGAGATGGAGATACCTGTCAGTAAAATCACCTTACGAATAGCCGATACGGTTTTGATACCACCGAAGCATTATCGCAGGATCAAACTAGATTGCGACCAAGAAGTGGAGATTGCTTACGTCGAAGCTTGTCTGCGGCGGCAAGTAGGAAAAGAGGCGTGTATACCCCGAACGGTTGTATCTAGTGACAAAAACAAGCAAGCGGAGGTAGCGTTCATTAATCTTTCAGATGAAGATATCATTCTTCGGAAAAAAGAAGTCCTTGCGCGGGCCTGGCCGATCGCAAACCGGCAGGACCCGAAGGAACATGTCTTTAAAATCAGCCAGAAATCAGATAGAAAGGAGATTCATTTGAGCGAAGTTACTATTGGAGAAATAAGCGAAAAATATCAACATGAGCTGTTACAAATGTTGAACGAATTTCGGGATTGTGTCGCTGTTGAAACGGGGGAATTAAGGTGTGCTAAATCAGTGGAAATGAATATTCAATTGCAGAACAACATCCCGTTTTCTTTCCGCCCATATAGAATGGCGAGAGAGAAGAAGTGGTCAAAGAAATGGTGAAAGAACTCTTGGATAATAAGGTAATCCGTAACTCTGATTCAAGCTATGCCTCACCAGTGGTGCTCATCAAAAAGAAAAAACGGAGAAGCTAGACTGTGCATTGACTTTAGGAAGCTTAATTCAATTACCATCTGCGACAGTCATCCACTTACGCGAATTGATGACCAAATCGATCGATTACACGGAGCAATTTATTTCTCGAGCTTAGATTTGAGATCGGGATATTATCAGATACCCATGGCTAAAGAGTCCAAGCGTTATACGTCATTTGTAAAACCATCAGGACAATATGAATTTGAGCGCATGCCTTTCGGGCTAACTAATGCATCACGTGTGTTCCAGCGACTAATGAATAAGATTTTGTCCCCAGTGGGCGATGTTGCAGCAGTTTATCTGAATGACATTTTACTGCATGCAGAGACAATCAATAAATCATTGGAAGGACTCCGAAAGGTATTATTACTACTTCGAAATAAAGGATTAACCTTAAACCTGCAGAACTGTTCATTTTTAACAACGAAAGTTACCTGCTTGTTTTTTTTTGATTTCTAATGGTAAAGTTCAGCCAGGGATAAAAAAAAAGCGGTAGAGAATTTCAGCGTATCGAAATCAGTACACAATGTACGCCAATTTCTGGGTCTCACTAGATATTTTTGGCACTTTGTCAGGAACTATGCCCTTATTGCGCGCCCATTGACTTCACTGACAAAGAAAACGGAAACCTGGAAGTGGAACCAACCTGAAGAAGAAGCCTTCCGTATATATATATATAACATATATAACGAAAGTTCACACGGATGCCAGCTCGTTAGATACAGCAGGAATCATTCTGCAGTATCCAAAATAAGACCGTATTCATTCAGTTGCTCATTTTAGTTGGCAGACTACCGAATTAAAAAGCAAATATCATTCGTATGAGCTAGAAACGATTGCGGTAGTAAAGTCTTTAAAAAAAATATATAACAAAAAAACAAATTCCGTAGTGTTGTCTAGTGAGGAAGCGGATGAAACCGACGCTGTGTAACTCGAGGCGAGTTAACGTCAGGATGGACGACTGTAAGACCTATGTAAATTTTCATCCCAAAACCCATAAAATATCCTAAAATATCCGTATTGAGTGTAGCGTAGAATCCTTGCAAGCGCATATGTAGTGCCCATATCCTGAAGATTTATTTGTAGAAAATAGATAAGAAGCCGGCTCGCTACTTTGTCCTCGATGTCAAGATAGCGGACCGGTTTTGCATGTTATTTCACATCCAATGTTGCGTACATATGCGACACATGTTGTATTAGCCTGATCTTGGCGTGTGATCCTTGCAGCTAGGATCAGCGCGTCATTATCAGTGCAGACGTGTTAGTTCGAAGTTGTGAAAGTTAAGTGTGGACGTGAAGCGACATTAAGGAGCGTTGATTTATTGGAAAGGTAAGCCGTAAGGTTTATTAGGTGCCGTGGTCGGTAGTTTTATTATTGGATATATATATATATATATAAATATATTAATATATTTGGATATCCCAAGCGTTAAGGGATTAAATAGTGCAATAGTTGATTGGTCACTAAGATCAACTGCCCGTGATCGCGTATGTGATTAGATTCAGTAGCGTAGTGTGACGCTGTGTTGAGGAAAGTCGAGCCAGGGACTTGGTGTGTGTGTGTGAGTGTGTATGAGGATGGGTTTAATCCTTAGAATAGCGGGGATGGAGCTAATCCTCGCGGGGTTGGTTGATGGCGCTCCTCACCAACCCAAGGAACACGAGTTGTTGGCGCCTTGTGCGTTCTCCCCTGGCGTCAGCGTATTCGTGGGTTCCGGCTCGTCTTGTGTGTTCTCCCCTGACGAGGGCTCGGCTCCCCTATAAAGTTTGGATTCGGAGATAGAACACTTAAATTGAAGAGTTTATCGGAAGAATACCGGGCAGTTTAGTGTAGCGATCAATAGTAGTGGCGTCAACGACTTAATCGTTGTATGAATACTCGACCATTGCACTTACGTGTTGCTTCTTTTATTTGTTTACAGACTCGGCAGTTCATCAACAGCGACCCGCGGACACTCGACATCCTGTCAACGCCAGTGTGTTCATGTACTTTGACACATTATATTGTATTTAATTCATAATAAATATACTTTTGTCTTACACAAATAACGATGATATCTTCAAAATAATAAGTGAAGAATATTTCAAGAGTATAATTAATTAATATGTTGCAAGAAAGTAAAAAATATGAAAGTCACGCAAAGCTAAGTATAATGTTATATGGACCACCAAAGAATATAAAGAATCAATTGATACAAGAATATCATAACACGCTACACAGAGGGCATCTGCGAGTTAGAAAAACACAATTAAAATTGAAGCAGAGACTTTACTGGAAAAACACGAATAGCATGATAAAAAACGTTAATCATTGCACACAATGCAAACTGAATAAACAAGTGCGACACACCAAGTAAAAACACATGAAACTAGATAGAAGCTCACTGAAATATATTTTGAATTATATAAGAATTAAAAGTAGCATACTTATCCTATCTTTAGTTGGAAAATCCCAGGTGACCAATGCACATGCAGCAAGAATAACACCGTAATTTTTTTTTCTATTAAGTATTCTGTACTAATCACTAAATTAGTACACAACACTTCTGAGCGGTAAGGGTGTAGTGTAATACAAACTACAACAAGCGAACTAAACATATGCTAACCACCATGATGGACGAAAACAATATTTATACATTGCCATCTGATAACCCGACACGAGTCAAAGCATTGTGAGTCAGGCTTTGTAGGTATATCCCAAGTCCACTGTTTCGATCATAAACAATGAAATAAGAGCGACTCAGCAAAACAATTAAAGACTGACTGACTGACTGTGCACTGGGAATGAGTTCAGCATGGACATGTCATAAGAATGAAAACGAATCCGGGGTTATCGGCCTTTTATTGCTTACATCTGCGGTAAGGTTCTTGAAGCCAATAAGCTACACTTAATTGCTTGTGCTTGCATTTTGTGCCCATGGGAAAATATCGGAAATAGATTTAGGTCAGGAACATGTAAATAATATTTGATTAGTTAGTAAGTTGTACTTAAGGAATATTTTTATATAAAAGAAATGGGAATCAATGAATAAAACAACATTCCTACTAGAGAATTTGAACTGCATACATCGGCATCCTTCTTTTGATTGTTCATTGCGGGGCTTGCGCTGCGTTAGAAATATAGTCAGCTCCTTTCCTTGCCATCATCTTTGGCGCTTGCGCCGATAACTAGGTAATATTCAATTTTGTTTAATATGCCAAGTTCCGCACATTTCATGGCGATCCAGCTATTCCATTTCAATCTTATCGTCAACTTAGCTGTGATACCTTCATTTGTCAGGTAGTCTTTGAGCTGGTTTTCCATGTACTCTTTTCCTCGATCTGAAAGCAAAATTTCGGCTACTTCTAGAATTTGTTCTTCGCCATCTCGACAAATTCTTAGATTGACCGTTCGACCTTGCTTTTTCGTCCCAAATATTTATTAATTGTCAAGCGCGAAATATCATATATGTACGTGATGATGTTGCGTTTTCCGCTCGGGGTTGTTGTGCGTGGTTGTGCGCAAACTTCCTTATGTACAAGATCCAGTACAGCTCCTTTTCTGTTTTAAAGATTCCTTTGGAAATGGCTGCCTTGTTATTTTTCCTTTTGCACATGTCTCACATAGCTCCATGATTCTACATTCAATTATAATGACGAGTTCTTTTGCGGTCTTCTTTCTGATTGCTTCGGGGTCCCGATGTTCTAATTTCTTGTCCCTGCTGTGAATACAATTTTCGTTATGACCTGATTTCAAATTGTCAGGTGTTCGTGACACGTACAGATTTTCGGTCTACAATTGCGACCTGCTTGTGATTTTTGTCTAAAGATTTTCCCTGAATATAGTTTCAAACCCGTTATAGTGGTATTATAGTATTCACAAACCATATCCACACACACGCTACAATTAGCACATCCAAGATCTCTACCACCTACCGCGACTTATACTTCTTAAATTGAAATGAAAACAAACAAATTTAGTTGCATACCCTTCGGCGCAGTTAGCATTCAATTCAAAGATCAAACAATAATAAAAATACTTGAAGTAGCTAGGCCAAGGGCCCTCGGACGGTGAACACTATTAAGAACGAACGGAGCTGAGGCTCGTCCTCATTAGTTTTGGTGAATTCTAACTGTTGCTTCAATTGATCAGCAACATTGCCTTCTTTCCCGCGAAACTGTAGAGCATTAGTCCGCCTAACATATCGGCAGGCTTGGAATTGCCTCCAATAGTCACTCAGAGGGAATTTGAAATATCGGCTGCCTGTCCTGACGGATTGCGTCAAAGATACGGCATTTAAACAGATGCCTGTAGGTGATAACTAAATCGTCCTTACCTTTCTATCTTAATTTGACTTCCCCTCAGCAGCAGCGAGAAGGTCATTCTACTGGAGGAATATCGAAGGAGAAGAAACTGTGAAACGGCGAAGAAAAGGATTTTGGAGGACGATCCGGCCTGCCTACAGCATATCTTGCATAACGATCAAACTTTACTACACCGTTTCAGTCAATTTTCCAATCGATAACATGTTGATGAGTGAGTTGCAAAAAATACTTTATTCCGGTGCAAAAAATCTGCTACCGCTTCCAGAAATTGTCCGATCTGGTTCAAAAACTTCGCTTGTTTGCTTCCGATCCCAATTACATTCACCCATTTGCCGTTTTCAACCTCGATAATCGCTTTGTAGGATTCGTCCAGGAAGTGGGGAAACTGCTTGCTGTTGGAAACGTGTTTTGTTGCCCCTGAATCTAGCAACCAGCCATCCCTGTTCAATTGATTCAGTGAAAAAACCAATTCGTTACGCTCTGCATTGACTGATTTAACTTTTTCTGTATTTTGCTCCTTGGTCCTGTCCTGCGATTGCCTTTTGACAAGCCACTTTTTGTATTCTGCGTAGTTTTTTATGTGATTTGGCTGTTTACAGAAAAAGCATGCGATCCCTGGATATTTATTCTTTTCAGCTACTTTCAGTATCGTCTCGGAAACAGAATTTCCTCCTGCGTAGACACGGCGCTCATATTCCGCAATTAGTTTTTGTTGAACAAAACCGAATGTCAAATCATCATCATCTCTTTGTAATATTGTGTTTAGCACGAGTTTAGTTTTTCTGCTTTTCTTTTTTCCTATTTCTACCTTTCCCAATTTTTTTATCTCTATTAAATTTTCGACATATTTTTGTGTCAACTTTGTATATTCCTTAGTCGCCATTCTTCCCACCCAAAATCGGGAACCATGCACCATCCGAAGCGCACCCACCTTATTCTCCACGTTGCGGCTTTGATCAGTCCTACTTGGCATCCGAGTAGTGGCGTGTCGATATACCACTAGGATTGGTGCTGGATCGTGCTGCGAGACAAGATTGTGAAGTTTGCTGTTTAATTGTGGTGTTTTCAAGGTCACGTTCCACACATATTAAATAAAGTAATTTGGTTCCAAGCAATTTCGTATTTTTCGGCCTAAATGTGCTATACAAACACGTGATCAGGTAATGCATGGAAATCTAATATGTTCGATTTGGCCGAAATTATCGGGGCGGAAGTTCAAGAGAGAAAGAATCTATTTTGTATTTAACTTCGCATGATGAACTTAGCGAAAAAGCCTTCTCGAATCGGATGCAAAGAGGGGTTAAGGAAAAGTAAAATAAAGAAAGTTACGTCGACTTCTCCATTGCAGCGGATTCAGGTTACGGTTTAGACAATCTCACCTGGCTTTAAACCGCAACGAGGGGTGTGGGGATATTTTTCGAAAAGCGGCTCACCCGTTTCTACGCCGGGACTGCCACGAATCTGGAAACGGGAACTCGACTTGCGTCGACCCGAAACCATTGATCGAAGCAGAGAATTCGGAAAAAAGCATAGAAAAAAAGGAGCCGAAAACGCGACGTCCGTACGGCACTTCACACAATCAAATGCACTGAATTGACTCTTAAGTGACTATTTTAATTAATGAATCTTACCTAACTAAACCCGACTAATCTTACGCTTACCTACAATTTTTTTTCTTACGCTAACTCGGCTTGATCCTGAATCCTGCACTAATTGCTGCTCGCTATTCGTCAGCATCGGGTAGCTGCTCACGCTAACCGTAAGATGCCGCACAGTTTTTCGAAGTCTTTGAAGCAATTCCAGCAATTTTCCATCCACACCACACCAGGCCCAGAACAGAACAGACCCCCAACAGCTGTCGATTACCGATGCTTTTAAGAAAACCCATTGATGCATTGGCGCTGGAGTGCCGATCTGAAGATGAAGCATCGCAGACAATAGGCCGGGTGAAGATCGCATTGCCGGCGACCTGAGTGGTGACATCGGTGATACGATGAGTTGCGTTGGATTAAAATTGTTGTAACTCAATACGACACAAGACGCAGTTCCAACCCTTCATGACATTTCAATCTACTTAACTTACTTAAAATATACCTTACCAAAATAAAACGAATCCATAATTAATTAATTTTAAAGCCTCAACTTAATGAACTCAATATATATTTATATATCTTAAGGCAATCAATTAAATATTTGTTTCATATCATACCTTAAACCTAGATAAGTCTATTCACTACTTATTTAATTTCATTCTTCCAATTCAATATAATTACTGACATGCTTGGCGACACGTGTGAAGTGGTGGTCCATGTTTGTCATTTCGTTGTAGTGGCAGCCCCATTTATCCAAAGGTGGCTCACTTAGGCCACGATAAGCCCATTGTGGTACGTATGTCATTTACAATTGATCAATTTGTCGTTTTCCACACGGTGGTAAGGGGTCTTCGGGGCAAAACAGTCCCTTATTTTACCCTAATTATGTATATGGATTGGGCACGCTGTGTGGCAAACGCAACAGGAGGGACAGAAAATTGGGACCGAAGCCGCGCAGCAGGCATGCAGGACTAGATTGCAAGCAATCCCAGCCATTTTCGAAAAGCCCTTTTTGTGAAGGGGCTAGATACTGTGCATAGTTTTATCGACGCGATCCGCGCGAACGACATAGCCACTCGGCCATTTTTGGCAGCCAAAGAAAAAGATGCATATGCTACTAAAAGGGTCATGTGACGAAAATTTATTGCTTCAGTGGTACGAAACGCTCCTTGCGTGGTGTATACTGGCCAAATAAGGGGCTGGTGCCATAAAATCCTTGAAATCTGGCCTGTTGAAACAGGCCACGTGTCCTGTGCGGCGATCATGTACAAGTAAGCCCTATGTCACCAAGTTTTGTGTGAAAAGAACAACAATGTGCTCCTCACCAGTGCCAGAGTTGCTTCACCGAATCAGAGATACTGCAGAACGATCAATAGGCCAGGAATGACTTATTGCTCGAACAAGATATCAAAGTTTACATTTCAATACTCTTAATTGTTAGTAAAACGATATTATGAGATTCTGTGGAAGTATATAGGTAGTTAGGTAGGTTGAAGGGTGCTAAGCCGCACGGCTTCCGCTTCACTTAGGCCCTGTTGGGCTAGAGCCGCACAACTGCAGAGAAGATGCTCTACAGATTCCGTCTCCTCTTCATCACCGCAGCTTCGACACATGTTCACCGAAAGCCACATGACTCGTCAGTATACCCACAAGGTTTCTTATTGCACCTCTGTCTAGGGATAACAAGCCCAGAGTGCGCTTTTTGTTATAATTTGGCCACATCTGTCTAGCGGTGCAGCATGTGCCTAAATTTCTCCAGCGCCTCAATGCTAGCTCGTGAGCTGATACCTTTATATCCTGCCTAAGAACTTTCATTGAGACCCCTACCCCCACTTTCTCATGCAGGTGCGCCTCACGGGATCCCTCCCTAGCGAGCTGATCCACTTTTACATTTCCGTGCACTTCGCTGTGCCCAGGAACCCAACATATTTTTAAACTGTTCTTTTGAAAGATCCTCCCCAGTTCCGACCTGCATGTTTCAACTAATTTGGAGGACACTAAGACTGATTCTAGCATCCTTATGGCCGCTTTGCTGTCCACAAAGAAAGTGATGTTTTTATCGACCTCCCCTCTCTTGTTAACTTCTTTCGCAGCTCTCAAGATTGCCATTATTTCCGACTGCACAACTGTGCAGTGCACGGGGAGCTCCAACGATATACTAAGGCCCCAGTACTCAGAAAAGATTCCTGCTCCCGTGCCCGTGCTCGTTTTCGAGCCATCCGTGTACACTGACACAGTTCCTTTGCCGGCTAGCCCCCCGCTCTCCCACTCTTCTCTTGAGGGGACGACGGTCAAGAAATTTGTTCCAAAGTCCAGTGTTGGCACTCTATAGTCCATGTTGACATAACATTGCTTCCCACAAAGACTTTTCAGTACTGTGGAGTGCCCATAGGGCCTTTCCCTCCAGAAGCCTCCACCCTTCAGACGCACAGCACTGGCGGCTGCCGCCTCCTTGCAGTGCAGATCTAATGGCAGAAGATCCAAGATGATCTCTAATGCAGCTGTGGGAGTAGTACGCAAAGCACCCGTTATCCCCAAGCACGCCACTCTTTGGATCTTAGTGAGTTGAGCCAGGTTACATTTCTTGCTCAGCGCCTCCCACCACACCATAGCCCCATAGGTCAGAATTGGCCTGACTATAGCTGTGTACATCCAGTGTACCACCCGTGGTTTGAGTCCCCACTTAGGCCCAAAGAGCGCCTTACACGTGAAAAAGGCTACTGTAGCCTTCCTCACTCTCTCTTCCAGATTTGCCCTCCAGGTAAGCTTATGATCTAGCACAACCCCTAAGTACCTCACCTGATTGGAGAGCGTAAGACTTTCGCCATTAAGTGTGGGCGGCCTAAAGTCTGGAATTTTACGCTTCCTTGTAAAGAGGACAAGCTCCGTCTTAGAAGGGTTCACTCCCAAGCCACACGTTGTGGTCCACCTGCTGGTTAATTCAAGGGCAAATTGCATCCGTCCGACTATGAAGTCGATGAATTTGCCCGGTACTATGATGGCCACGTCGTCGGCGTAAGCAGCGACCTTGAAACCCTCCCTTTCTAATTCCGACACAAGATTGTCCATTACTATCAGCCATAGTAGCGGTGAAAGAACTCCCCCTTGAGGGGTTCCCCTGTCCACGTATTTCCTGATAGTCAGGTCACCCATGGACGAGCTAACTATTCTAGTTCTGAGCAGTGTATCAATCCACCTACAAAGGCTCATATTAACACCTTTTTGTTAAAGCCCACGACATATGGCGCCCGGCTTAACGTTATTGAAAGCCCCTTCGATGTCCACGAATACCCCAAGTGCTACCTCCTTGTACAGAAGGGCACTCTCGATAGTGAAGACTACGGAGTGCAATGCAGTCTCTACGGACCTTCCTCTCATGTAGGCATGCTGTGACCGTGCTAGTTGGTCCCCAATTTTGCTCCTAATGAAGGTGTCCACTAGCCTCTCCAACGTCTTGAGGAGGAAGGATGCCAGACTAATTGGTCTGAAATCCTTGACAGAACTGTGGTTTATTTTACCCGCCTTAGGGATAAAAACCACTCTTACTTGTCTCCAAGCTCTTGGGATATAGCCCAGCTGGAGACATCCGTTGAAGATTCTTTTCAGCCATGGTGCGATAGTTCCGAGAGACTTTTGGAGCATTATAGGCCAGATCCCATCCGGCCCAGGAGATTTAAGGGGCATGAAGGTTCTCACCGCCCAATTAATCTTTTTGACATCCACGATACGCTTTATGTCGTCGTCGTGCTGTCGGTCCTCATTTCCCCAGCTTTCGTTGACTATGTCAGAGCACCTCGGAAAGTGCTGTTGAAAAAGTGCGTTAAGCTGTTCTTCTTTGGTGTTAGTCCAGTTTCCGTCCAAATCCTGAATAAAGCTAGGAGAGCTCCTGCTAAATGAGAGGTCTTTTCGGAGTCTGGATGCTTCTGCCGTTTTCTCTATTGACGTGCAAAACACTCTCCATGAGTCCCTTTTTGCTTGTCTGACTGCACTCTTAAAAGCTCTTAGACCATCCTTATATTTGTACCAGTCATTTGGCAATTTAGTGTCCTTGGCTTCATTAAAGAGCCTTCTTGCAGCCCTCCTCAAATCCTCTATCTCGTGGCACCACCAATGCGGCAGACTCCTCGAGGCGGACTTTCGTAAGGAACAGCAGCTTTTGAAAGAATTGCTCAGGATGTTTGTGAGGGATTCGACCGCCGAGTCAACTTCCTTCACAGTAGACAGTCCTCCCAAGTGGGACCCCTCTAATCCTATCTCAACCAAACTTGCGAAACTCAACCAGTTGGCTTTCCGCGCATTTCTTAACTTGCCAGACCCAACAGTCGACGATGATACCTCAATATCGAAGTGGATCATACAGTGATCCGACAAGGATGCCCTGTCCGAGACCCTCCACCCCGATACCGCGGATTTAAGAGATCCCACGACAAGCGTCAAGTCGAGAACCTCTCTCCTGTTGCAGGTCACGAACGTGGGTTCGTTTCCGCTATTACATACCCAGAGGGTAGTCCCCAACAAGTAATCGTACAAGGACTCCCCTCTATCATTAATGTTGCTGCTGCCCCAGAGAGTATGGTGGGCATTAGCATCACAACCAAGCACTAAATCAATCTTACCTCTTTCCGCGACCTCCACAAGCGTCCTGAATGCAACCGGTGGTGGTTCTTCTGGATCGTCGTGCGCAAAGTAGGCAGAGGCAATCCAACATTTGCTGTCCGGATTGTCCAATGCCACAACAACTAGGTCCTCGGAACTGAGATTAGGAATCATTAGTGCATTCAAGGATCTTTTTTTATCATAATACATGATCAAATCTTCCCTGTTTTACGACAGTGGAAGATGTCGTATCCTTTTATTCCTAGCCCCTGAACCTGATCGTTATGGATCCATGGTTCTTGGGCTATGGCTCCATCGGCATCGTCCTGTAGCAGGACCAATGCCAGGTTGGCCGAGGCCGCTTTACTGTGATGGAGGTTGATGTGAAGTAGCTTTAGAGCTACCATCATCAACAACCTCCACCTCCACCACCGCCCCATCGCCGGCTGGCATGCTCCTTTTGAACAGACGAAGGTGGACTTCGCCTAGTGCGAAGCACAATCTTCCCTGTCTACTCGCCATGGTGGAGGGGGACTTCGTATCCATGAGGATCACGAAGCCCTTACCTCCCTCCTTTGGCGGCTCCTCCCCGATGACCTCCCACTCCTTCATTGGGACGTCAGGATTTTGCGCCTGCAGGACGCTGAGCAGCTGCTTCCTACTCACCTCGTCATTGTGGATCCAAACCCTGCCTTTCGGCCGGCTCGGTATCCTCCTGACATCGACGAGCTGAAGCTTCACTCCCTCCCATGGCGCCTTCATTTCCGCGACCGTCCGATGAAGGAACTCACGCGAGAAGTCATTTTTGCATTCCAATACCCGAACTCCGTACTGCCATTTTGCAGCCCCGAAGGTCGGGCATGGTCTCCCTGGGTTCTGGGCAATGAACTTGAAAAGTGATGTAGAGATTACTCTCTCCACCACTTTCCACTGTTCCCCAGAGTACCGCCCGTCCGGTTTGCTGCTGTCGACAACCGCAAGCCGCAGTGACTCTCTCGCCGCGTCGCTATACGATTTGCCGCCAGCAGCAACCCTTTCAGCAGCAACCCCAAAGGCAGTCTCCTCCAGCTTCCCTTTGGAGACATACCTTATCTTTTTTGAAACCGAGCCCGTCTCCTCCGTAGATCTGTCTCTCTTGCTTTTTCTGAACTCTACCTTCTTGGCCTCGGCCGTGGTGTTTCCGGTATTGGAACCCGCCACAGGCCTCGTGAGTTCATCTTTTTTGACGACGCCTTCCGCCCAGCAGAAGCTCGCCCTCTCTTTTTCCGTCCACTCTTCAGAACTCTTCTTAAGGAGGATTCCCACCAGGCGTTTAGCAGCCATAAACTGCTTCTTCCGCTTCATCCCCTCCGTTGGATTCCTCGGCTTCCACCTCTTTTTCCTAGTCTCTGGATCGGCGAGAAGTTTCTAGTCCGTATCCGTCGACATATACTCAACTGTCTCCCCTATGGAGCCCAGTTCTTCCTCCTTCCGGGGGTGTGGCGCTGAGCTACCAGCCTCCGCACTCCTCGTTTCTTTTTGTTGGCTGCTGGCGACACGCAGAGAAGAGTCAGACTCTTCCCCGTGCCTGCAAAGAGGGTTGTTTCTTCCGTTTGAGAATACCAGCTTGGTGGGTAATCCTCCTCTTGATTTGGTCTCGTGAAAAGAGTCGGCATGTCCTTTGACTTTATGTATTGTGAGTACCCTACATTTTAAAATGCGGGATAGGTCCAGTGAACCGTGTACACGGGATGTTGGCGGTCGCTGGAACACGAGGTACTGAGCGCTGAATCGAGCCGTGCATTCGTCCGCTCTTTTGGCAGCACGGAGTTGCCTGCTCACTCGCCTCGGTAAAGTTAGAGAGTTTTTTTTGTCAGGAATTGATTTTTTAATGAACTAAATGAGCACTCTCGTCGGAAGGAGGACTTCATTGGAGTCTATTTACCTCTGCCGGGGCCCTGGGTCTTGGTTGAGGCTGGAGGAATCGCACAGGAAACTCTCGTAAAACCCTTCAAACTCGAATTTTCAGTAGTAACAAGATGTATAACTTGGCAGTTATATATATAATTCGCATTTCATAAACACCTTCCACATCCTTTATATACACACGCAATCTTCCTTTTCATCGATACGTAGCTATTCATAGATATATTTAGTAACGTTTTTGAATTTATTTTGTCGACCTTAATTGAAAGCTTAAAGCAATATATTAGATATCGCTTCTTCAAAGCCCGAAGGCAAGCAACACGGCACCAAATGCCAGACGTAGTATCTGCTCCGAAGAAGGCGCCGACGTTGAAACTTGGCTGCAAAAACCCTGCCTGCATGGAGAAGTGGTTGAGCAGCCACCAGAGTTGCTTATCGTGCCGGAGAACGTGCCAACCCCGCAACCTGAAGCTGTTTTCGGACCGGGTCTAGCAAAGAGGGGTAGGCTTTCCGGCAGAAGGAGCATTGCAGGCAGCCATTCTTAAACCTTAACAGGGAGCTAAGCCAAAACAAAACCACTATCAAACTCGACTGCAGGCTTCATTTAGCCAAGAGATGAAGAAAAGGGATTAACGGGTAACCTAACTGATCCTTCTAATGTAACGAACTTCACACCTAGCAGAGAGTTAAGTCCACCCTGGCGGCAGCCAGACAATACATCAGCAGCAGCGTGTATATCTTTTGCCCAAATACAGTGATTTATCGAGCAAGGGGTGCAACAAGAACTAGCTTGCCGCAATTGGGAGGAGCAAACCCCGGGATATCAAACGTACTCAGAAAGGTCACCACAAGCATGAAAATGAGAACTTGCCCAAGGGCTGCAAGCTGCCTTTGGTTGGAGAACGCAGTCCTCTTACCTTTCGTCGGAACGCGCGCTGACCATAATTCAGAGTTGGAACGCGAAGTTCAGTGGGCGTAGCGATGCTTTATCGTTGGATAAATTTATATTTCAAATTCAGGCTTTGATGAGGACGACCATAAGAGGTAGCTTTGATCTACTGTGGCAACACTTACATGTGCTCTTGGTGGAGGAAGTGGCTGAGTGGTAATGGCGATAAATGCGCAGCGTGGAGCGCATCGACTGGTTCGCGTTTTGCCACGCTTTGCGGCAGCGGTTCAGTGACTGAATGTCTGAGATGGAGATCCATGAGCTGATCTGCAGCCGCAAACAAGGAGCTCATGAGCGGTGCTCCGACTCTCCGACCGACTTGTGCACCCTATGGAAGAAGCCCATTTGACAGAGCTACTGTGCTTCAATTCGAGACCAGAGCTCTGTAAGAATTTGCTCCACCTCCCAATGTCCTCCGTGCAAATGTTGAGAGAGTATGTAAGGCAGCAGGAGTGACTGCACTGGATACGCGACGATTTTAGGCCTCGCCTTCTTGCGCAAAATGGCCCACGACAGCTGGAGGAATTGTGTTCGCGGAGCTTCCACGGCCAAGGTGGCATATCGAACCCTTGGAATGAACCAGCTTGAAAAGATGACCCCAATCTCTCCGGAGAGTGCGCCGAAGAATGTATGGTGGAGGCGATGGAAAAAACTTTAATCTGTTGGAACTGTAGAAAGCTTGGTCATTTTTATCAGCGCTGCATGGCAGCAAAAGTCGTCTTTTTTGATGGCTGCGGCAGGCCTGGCACAAACAAACCAAAAAATGGGAAAACGGCGAGACCGCAACAACATCAGTGGCATCTCGAACGAGATTACCATCACTTTTCCTGATAAATCATAGCAGTATTTAATGAAGGCGCGTCCTAGCAGGTGCGATGCCTTTATACTTAAAATTGATGGTGGCGGGGTAAGACTGTTGCATGGTTGCGGGAAAAGTCTGTTAACTTGGAGTCATTCGTAACTTTGCCATTTTGTTAGTTTTTTCCGATACCACCGCTATTGAAAATTGTTGTTTTTGTTTGCACTTCAATTCAAAAATATGTTGATCGTATAAATAACCCACTATTAAGAATGAAATCTTAGTCGGTTGTAAGGGCGCCATTGCATGCCAACATGGCAGGCGCTAAGCTAAGGCAGGGAGAGCCCGGACAGCTACATCGATGTCCAGCGCGCCTCCAGTGACGTCTCCTTATCTCGAGGAGTGGCTCAGACGCCAGAGAGATAGTTTGCTTACACGGTTTTCTTCTTCACTAGCTTTGCGTAGGTTTTTCTTTGAGCATTTCGATTGTAAAGTACGTGATGGTTTATCTCTCTGGTTGGCGTTGTATTCGCGGTTTTTCTCGATGCGCGCGTGAGTTAGTTTAAAGTAACGTAGGAGATCAAGCCTCAGATAGTTTTGGTGTTTAATTTCGAGCCTTTGAGGCTATAGAAAATTTTGTCGAACTTGTAAATGAGGCAATTTAGATGTCTGAATGTCTTGGAAATAGGACTCGGGACTGGAAATAGGCAACAGTATGTATGACATTACGCGCATAAATCAGTTGGCCTGCCAGCAGTCATCACCATCTAGCCATGTATAGGCTGAACTCAATTCGTTTACATGACAGGCCAGTTTGTTGGTTCGTCCTAAGACTTAACGTTTCTCAGGTTAACAGGATGAAAGTCTTGTTGGCTTGCGTATTTCCGTCGCGATTATTTCGCTCATTTCAGCTTATTTTTATTTCAGCCTCGAGTACTATTGTTAGGGTGTCATAACTCTTGGGCAACCTACTAAGCAGCATAGCGACGCTCCAGAGCTGCGATAATTCGTCATTGCTGATAACCTTGAGTTTCGAAAACAAATTTTGCATCTCATAAATGTTTTTCGGAACATCACAATTTTTCTCCATTTTTACAGAACAAATAATTCGCATCAAATAGACTACATTACTCAGTGTTTTGTGGTACTGATCTAATTGCATCCAAGTACCGAATGATGTAGTTTTATTACGAACATGTACAATTTGGTCATCACCAATGTACACACCTATTAAAGAAAACGCATGTTCGTGAATTCGATCCCACTCCCCTGCATATCTTATCTCGCTACTGTTCTTTGCATTCGAAGTCTTAGCTCATAAATCCACAGGCCTTATTTTATTTACTGCCGCCCACAAAAGTTTCTTTAGCTACCGCACCCCAAACTACGATCAACCTTGCCGACCAGGATAATCTCCTACCACATTCTATCACTTCATTTTTACCCTCACTAATATTGTCCTTAACGATACTTCAACCGAAGATATCAATCCTTGGATATTCCTCTCATTCAACTCTCATATCTTAAGTCTTCTATTTTTTCCCAATTGACTGGAACCAGGTGATTTATCGCGAAGATGCTTCTTGCAGTGGCATCGCATTCAACGTGTAACATGTGTGTTTATCCTATGAAGCGAAGATAGTTTTGAACCATGTCGCTTCACAAGATGAACTCAAGTGCATTTTAAAGATTCATTATCGCATCTTTAAAATGCAAGCACTTTGCTCATTTTTAATATCCCACATATACGAGTTTAATTTTATTTTCCATATTTTATCTTCTTCGGTCGAAAATTAGTTTCTAGTGGCGCAGTCTAAATTTTATACTCGAATCGTGCAGAGGTAAAATAAAATAAATATTCGTGTTTCTAAAGGAAGTATTTTTATATTAAAAGTGTTCGCACATGCGAACACGCAGCAAACTCTTCTCTGGCGCAGTCGGTTTCAGAAAATCTTTTTACTTTATACCGCGAATCTAGAATGCGAATTATAATTAAAAGCTAATATTAATAAACAAAACATAATCAAAACGTGATCGTGGGAGTAATTTGTTAAAAGAGACGTTGACCGTACACTCAAATTGGTCACTAAGCCCACTTCTGAGGCTGGTTGTGGGGCGTCTCATCATTTTAAAAGCACTAATTGTGTCAAAAAAAATAAGATAATTGAATCTTCATATCTGCACACATTGCACTGTAATTTCATCAGCTCATTGGACTCATAAAAAACTTGCACCCCAACTGATTCGAGTATACAACTCAACATATCTATTGCAATGTAACAGGAAGACATCAGTCAGCAACTCCTAAACTTGGAAGTGGATCCAATCACATACATAGAAACATCTTCACTTAAACCATTAGTCGATGCAGTGGACATCAACACACCAAATTTGGGGAAGTACAGCATGACTCCTCAAAATATCATCTAAAACTAAGATTCAAGGTAAGGCTAGAGTAATTATTAATATAAACAGCCATATATGCAAATGGGAAGAAATTCAATCAAATTTTTACGCGACTTCACTGATAGTCGAAATAGTTTTTTATAGCGTTGACACACTGACCCATCATCAGTACGAAAAGCATCATCAGCACAAAAAACCCCATCATAATGACAGTGAGATAAGCACCAAAAAAGACCATACTTATCTCGATAAGTACGAAAAACTGCCATCTATGTTTGCGTAGAATAATGAGAAACCATCTGCCGTGAATAGAATTTGACATTATTTATATCAGCTTCGAACCAAATCTGACGTGCCATCGTGGACAATTGCCGTTTGTCATCGAAACGACACCAACGACCGAATGATAATGACAGCACCAATGACGAAAACATGTGTGTCACCCCGTCATTTGTAGTTTCGTGCTAATGACGGTTTTCGTACTGATGATGGGTCAGTGTGTCAACGCTATAATAGCGTTGACACACTGAATTTCTATCGACCTCTACTTCCGTTTCCATATTAAGCTCACATAACTTTTTTACAATATTATTATAAAATTCTAAAATTGATCTTTTTGATCTCGTTCTTGCTAGTTCGTCAGCGAATTATAGCGTTGACACACTGACCCATCATCAGTACGAAAAGCGTCATCAGCACGAAACTGCAAATGACGGGGTGACACACATGTTTTCGTCATTGGTGCTGTCATTATCATTCTGTCGTTTGTTTCGTTTCGATGACAAACGTCAATTGTCCGCGATGGCACGTCAGATTTGGTTCGAAAATATTAAACAGCTGATATAAATAATGTCAAATTCTATTCACGGCAGATGGTTTCTCATTATTCTACGCAAACATAGATGGCAGTTTTTCGTACTTATCGAGATAAGTATGGTCTTTTTTCGTGCTTATCTCACTGTCATTATGATGGGGTTTTTTGTGCTGATGATGCTTTTCGTACTGATGATGGGTCAGTGTGTCAACGCTATAATTCGCTGACGAACTAGCAAGAACGAGATCAAAAAGATCAATTTTAGAATTTTATAATAATATTGTAAAAAAGTTATGTGAGCTTAATATGGAAACGGAAGTAGAGGTCGATAGAAATTTGCCCGAGTTAACACAAAAAATGAATCCAAGAAAAGATTAGCACTTGTTGTGTTCAAACATAAACTATTTCAACCATCCAAAACGTTTCTTGCATGTAGAAATCTTTTTTTCTTAGAAGCAGCTCTTAACATGCTTCAAGAGGGAGGTTTTTTTCATCAAATTCGACTGGAATATCATACAAATAGATTTCTTAACAAAAACAACCCATTCGAACTAAATAGCAAATATCCTAGTCAGCCTGCAAGTTTCTATCCTCGAAACCACTATCCGAATGTAGAGAGCCAAAATTATAATTTTCGAAATAATACGAGATAGATCAGTCTAACCAATTTCATTCATATCCTCGCAATAATACTCTTACAACTAATCATAATCATCGCAGGTTTCAACCTTACAAACATTTTTCAAATAACATTGACAATCATTTTCTAAATGGAAATAATTCGCAAATAAACCCTTCTCAGCAGAGAAGAATAAAACGTTTCGGTAGACCAGCCCCTATGGATATCGATCATTTGAAATAAATAGCATATAAAAACTACACCCATACTAATCATGTCCGAAATTTTCATATTCCAGCTTCGGAAACTCACTCCACGGAGCAAAACTCCCCTTTATCAGAATAAACTCGTATTCTAAACCGTTAAGATTTATTTTGGATACTGGAGCAAGTATGAGCATCATACAACCAGGAGTTTGTGCTCACCATTTTAGAGTACCAACACAAAAATTTGGTATCTTCACACTTAACTCTAACTTCGAATGTGAATACGTAGTGGAAATAAAACCATTTGCCGAATTTGGTGGCATTTCTAAATTCCAATTTGTAGAAACACCTTTCCATAACTTTTTCAACGGCCTCATTGGTAATAATATGCTTCTGAAAAAACAGAAAATTAATACTAAACAATATTTCAATTCCAATATTCTTTAATAAAGGAAAAGAAGAATATGAAAATACAGTTCAATATTTCTGATTTGAACGAACGAGAATCTTCTATCAATCGAATGAATTCAATTCGTATAGATCATTTAGACCCAGGAGAAAAACATAAACTGCTTAAACTTTTAAATAAATCTATTTTTTACAAATTCAATTAAACACGAAATTAAAACATCAAATAATAATCCCACATTCGAGAAAAACTACCGGTATCCTCAAATTCACAAACAGGAAGTTGGGAAGCAAATAAATCAAAAATCTACCCAGTTCTTAACCATATTCATCTCCACTATGAGTCGTCCCAAAAAAGTAGATGCTTCTGGAGAACATCAATGGAGAATCGTTATCGATTACCAAAAACTTAATAAAGCTACCATCGACAACAAATTTCCTATTCCAAACATTGATGACATACTCTGCAAACTTGGCCGAGCAATGTATTTCACTACAATTGATTTGGCTCAAGGCTTTCATTAGATCGAAATTTTAGAGTCAGATATAGCAAAAATAACTTTTTCGACACAACTTTTTGGACTCAAAAATGCACCAGCAGCGTTCCAAAGACTTATGAACTCCATTTTACAGCCTTATATCGGAAAAATTTATTTCGTGTACCTCGACGACGTTATTGTTGTCAGCACATCGCTTGAAGAACATTTAGTGCCGTTAGAGAAAATTTTTAACACATTACACAAGCACAATTTATGGAAAAAGAAACCGAATTCTTGGGTCACACTGTAACACTAAACGGTATGAAACCGAATCCGAAAAAAAAAACAGATTAAAAAAATTGTCGGACTTGTTGGGTTTTTACAGAAAATTCATACAATATTTTTCCAAAATTGCTAAGCCTTTAACATAACGATGAAAGAGGAATACTAAAATTAACACTCAAGACAAAGATCATGTCGAATCTTTCGAAACACTTAAACTGCTTATAATGAATAAATCAATTTTAATTTACTCTAATTTTGATGAAAAGTTCGTTTTAACAACAGATGCTTCAAACTATGCCATCAAGTCTGTTCTGTCTCAAAAAGGACACCATGTTTGCTTCGCTAGTCGTACTCTAAATGCACATGAGATTAACTATTCCGTAATTGAAAAGGAATTAATGGCAATTGTTTCGGCAGCTAAGTATTTTCGTCCGTACATTTATGGAAGAAAGTTTACGATAAGAACTGATCACAAACCCCTCACTTGGGTTGCAAGTCTAAAGAAACCTAATCCGAAACTGCAGAGGTGGAAATCTAAACTTGAAGAATACAATTATGAGGTCATATATATAAAGGTTAACGATAATGTGGTAGCAGACGCACTTTCCCGGCCTGAAGTATACATAAACGAACCAAATTGCAGTTCAACACGAGCCACAGTGCATAGTGCCAAAGAGATAGCTCATTTTACATTCAGATTTCCGAAAAATTTCTAAATCTCTATAGACATCAAATGATAATCAAAAAAGGTAACTCCATCAAAAAAAAAAGTAGTCGGAAGACAAACAATAACGTTAGTGGTAAGGACCATGCTTTCCCATAATTTTATTCAAGACAAGCAATTCGGAATTATGGTCAGAATTTCGTTGCGCCCCCTGTATAAACTGTATAGAAAGCATGGACAGAATCGTACCTAAGCTTACCGTGGAACCCTACCCAGGGGGTTTAACTCCACGGTCCGCGGTCGGATAATGGGCAGCTACCATGCGGCTGTCAACGCCCTCCCACCACCACTTGGGAGTACCAGTTTGCCTACTGAGTGCAGACTCAGTGACCTTACTGATGGAAGCCAGGCCTACCTAATCCTCTGCCGATCTCTCGGTCTCGGCACCGGGTTACCTCGTAACTCCACGCTGAGCGCCCAGAGATGCTGCAGAAGTCCCCATGCGCGGAAGACTTCAAAGCGCATCCAAGTGGGCTCTACCCGCATATGGCTCTTAACCAACAGCCACCACCTTCTCACCCCCTATAGGGGGTCCTCACCGCGACTCGAGGGAGGATTTTCCACCCTGGTAAGGCTTCGTGGACTTGAGCGCCTCTCAAACCCACTTCGGTTGTGTCCGACTGCAGACACTGGACCGATCACCAACCTGAGGTACGCGGGGACAGTACTCCCCGAAAGCTGTGCTGGAATCGTCCAAGGACTTTAGCCAGCACAGATGCTAGAAGCATCACCTCCCTGCGTTTCCCCGCCCTTTCAGCCCACGGCTGCTGCCACTGGCTGGGCAAAGTCATCTAGTGCATCGTGCGACTGCAGGAATCTTTGCCGCAAGTCCAACGCTCGGTGAGCAAACTTGTTCCACGAACAAACACCATCACCAACAAGAAGCATGCGTAGGTCATGCCTATCATGCACATGCAGAACAGCAGGGGCAAATGTAACGCGCGTGTTCGAATAGGCTGGGCAGTCAAACAGGACATGCTGCCAGTCTTAGTCCACTGAGGAAGGACAAAAAAGACTATCACCTAGTCCCCTGCGGTTCAAAAATACATTTAAGCTACGGTGCCCGCTTAGAAGGAAGCCCAAACCCAGACAGAAGTTCAGGTGTAAGCCCCTCTGTGCAAGCCGGACATCTGGCAACCAACGAAACGTGATGTGTCTCTTAGCTGAAGTCAACCACTCTTCATGCCACTCAGAAAATACACAATTCAACAAAACACGCTTCATTTGACGTCTCGACAAGGACGTAACATCGACATTCTGAAGCCATGCATAGTCCAAGCGGAAGCCTCTGCGGACCCTGAACATAAGCGACCTGCGCATTACTTCCAGGTCAAGCGGGGAGATACCCATAAGCGCCTGCATCACATCGGTTGACACAGTACGGCAGATAGGTAAACAAGTATAAAAGACAACACACTGGAGAAGCGACAAATGCTTTACGAAACGAGGGAGAGGACAAACAGTCACTGAGAATAGATGCGTCATAGGCAGCGCAAGCTACAAACAGACCAATGAATATCGCTCTGACTGCTCGCCGACCAAGACTCCATTCCGTCCTCAAAATTCTTCTTATACTACCTACGAAACAAGACGGGACTTAACACCTTTCAGATGAGGCAGGAAGTTAAGACGTTCTCCAACGAGAATCCCCAAGTATTTAACCGAAGCCGGATACCGGAGGCTCCTTCCTTCAACTAGGATCAATGGGGGCTGCGAGTGGGCCAGTTTGCCCTTAAGGAGCATTGAACAACTCTTTTCCATTGAGATGGAGTCCCCAACCCTCGTGCCCCATGTAGCAACACGAGGCAACAGCTCGGTGCCCTTGTTATCCAGTGAGTTTCGGGAGCTACCCTCGACGCACAGGAGGAGGTCGTCGGCGTACGAACATACAAAGAAATCTCTTTTGAGATCCAACAAAAGACTGTCCATCATCAGATTCCATATGTATGAACCTGCGATGGACCCCTGCGGACAACCACGCATTACGTTAATGGACACACGATCGTAAACGCCCTGGACAAAAGCCCTCCTATCAACAAATATATCTAACGCATATACGGAGCTACTGTTGCGGACGCATCCCTTGTCTGTTGTCCACGCATCAGCGACGGAGCGCCCCATACAGAATCCATACTGTCGCCAAGGCGGCTGGTTTAATGGCAGCTCCAGTCGCTGCACCATCACAAGCTCCAGTACCTTTTCAAGCACCGGCAGCAGTGAGATGCCCCGATAAGACCTAAGATTGGTCTTATCCTTATCCGGCGCCTTGTGAAGCACGACCACACGAGCAACCTTAAATGCTGCCGGGAAGTAGGCCTCACGCACACACCCCTGGAAAAGGTACAGAAGATAGTCGGGGATGCCTCGTCAGATGACTTTGCACATCTCGCCAGTCATCCCATCGCATCCCGGGGACTTTCTCGCACGCAGCCTTATAACACTAGCGACAATCTCATCAAACATGATATCAGCGATGTTGACAGCAATACTTCGGGGAGGCATCGGGGATGCCGCCTTCAGGAACAAACTTTCCAGAAGTGCAGATGCATAGTCCTCCCATGCAGAAAGAAGGTTGGCACCAACCTTCAGCACGGTAAGCTTGTCTCGACGGATCATCGGGGCTCTCGCCGACAAAGCGTTTCCAATCAGCCGAGAGTGATACTCTCTAGCTTCGCGACGGAAGGTGGCTTTCAGCTGGTCCAAGGAAGGGTCACAGCGTATACGAGCACGCTGAAAAAATCTTCTGCAGCGTCTTACAATTCCGCGCTCCTCAGTGAGGGCTCTTGTCCACCACTTGACATGCTTCGGATTCGTTAGGCGAGTCCGCGAAAGCAGCTTGCCATTGACAAGAACCATCCCAGACAGGACAACACTGACTTTCTCATCAGTGCAAAGTGCCTCGAAGTCAGCTCACGGGGTGCTCAAGGAGCAATGCCGATAGAGAGCTTCATAAAAGCCCCTGTTGCAGCGACGAGTGTACCAACTCTTGGTCGCAGAGTCCACCCGCTAACCAGCAACCCCATCAGAGATCATTGTGATCAGGATAGGCTTGTGGTCACTTTCTCCCCAGTGAGAGACGGCCCAGTGAAAAACCAGACCACACGAATGCGCAGCATCATTGACAAACGAAACATATATATCGCCATTACCCCTGGGCCCTGCAAATGTAAATAGCTCATAAGCCACATTAAGAACATGCAAACAGTTACACAACGCAAAATTACTTAGCTCAGCCCCACGGCGTATAGCTTGAGAACAAGACGGCCCAGGTGCAGTCTTGCTTTGCCACATCGCGGACTGAGCGTTCGCATCCATTCCTATTAGAAGTGGGTTATTACCGACCAGCGGCAACACCCGTTCCAGCAAGGAGAGGTACAACATACAATTGCCCGAATGAGCCCATCACCTGAACACACACACCACATTCAATCGCCATCACCAACATGCAGTCAAGTCTCACGTCGTTGATAATGACGGCCGCTCCAGCCTGACCAGTGGCAGCGAATACTCGCATACCAGAGGGGAAGCCGTAAACGGCGCTACGACATATCCAGGGCTCCTGGATAAGCGCGACAGAGACTTGACGGGAAGCGAGTTGCTCGCCCAGGTCATATATGACTGCGGCACTCCTCCGATAGTTCAATTGCACGATGATGGTCCCCATTTAATGACGAGCGGCAGCCCTAGCGGCTTGTGTAGCGTAAATAGGGCAAAGAAGGGACCTCAGCGAGTGTGATGAGGGAAGTCCACGGAAGGTGCAATTGCGGCAGCTGGTTGCACTCTTGCATCCAGCTGCATTGTGCGCTGGTTGCGTGCAGCAAGCGCAAGTTTGCTCAGTGGCACGGCAGTTAGCGACGCGGTGGTCAAACCTAAGACACCGGAAGCTCATACCCACCAGGTCCTGGCACCGCCAGCGGTAACTTAACCACTTGACTTAAGCCCTGTCAAGGACAACCAGGGCATCAATAATGTCTGCTGGCCCCTTCAACACGACGTTGGAGGCGACGCGATTTTAACCTCCTTCGAGAAACGGTCGGAGAAGCATACGAATGGGAGATGGTTCACACAGACATCATTCATAAGCTCATCCGGCAGGAGGAAACAGTGCACATTACTGAGCACCACCCGCGGAAGCCAGTCACGGACCTATATGTCGAGTTCACACTGGGCGAACTCCTGGGATTTAACAACTTGGTCCCGCACCTTCTTGAAGGAAACCCGGATCGCGACGTTTTCAGAGTGGATCGTCGAAAGCCCGTGGGCGCATAAGCCCAGCTTGGGAAGCACTGAGTGCTTCACCAACGTGAAGCTTCCGGGTTTTTGTCCGTGCTCTCGTAGCAGGGGCACTAACCAGGGAAGCACCACGTGGACCGGTTGACTAGTGAACAAGGTATCGCAGATTCTTGTCATGTTACATGGCGATCACGAGGCGGGCACGTGGTGCATTTGAAAGGAATTGACACAGTCACAGGCACTGATATTCCATATCCAGATTCTGTCCGGCGAAAGCTGACTAAGTAGCACCGGAGCTACTTAGTAAAAAAAAGAAAAAAAGTAGGATCGAACACGCGGTCAAAAAGTGCCGTCATTTTTTCGTGCACAAAAAAAGCGTGCTCAGAAGAAGCACACTGAAAGTTCCAAAAATCGCTAAAGCAAAATGCAACTTTGAACTCCGATGGGTAGCCAAGTTGCGAAACGTTAAATCAAAAATCAAAATCACTACTTTGACACGCGGTCGCGAGTAGTGAAATCAAAAACAGGCAAGGTAGTCACTATAAAATCACTTAGACTTTTCCAACGCGGTGGTTGCGAAAAGGTGTCGAAAAGAACAAACAGAACAATCAATAAACTAGCGGTAAACGTCAACAAAACCAATATTTAAAGCTTTCGAAAATTTGAGATCACTCGAGAAACATGTCTGTCCACGATCTCTATAGACATCAAATTATAATCAAAAAAGGTAGTTCCAACTCAACGAAAAAACAAAAAATATTCGGAAGTCAAAGAATAACGCTAGTAGTAAGGACCATGCTTTCCCATCTTATTATTCAGATGTGCGTAAAGACAAGCAATCCGGAAGTGTGGTCAGAATTTCGTTACACCCCCTGTATAAACTGTAGAGAAATCATGGACAATTCGAACAAAGATTTTTGTTCTTTTTATGGCGCCAATGGGTGTGAATGGGTTAGATCTTGCATGCGAGTTTCTTTGCGAGGTAAACTTATCTCACCTGAGGGTCCAACATTTGAATTGAAAGTGCGATATTTAAAGTATCGGAATGCATGGTGGCGAGATCTTCTGGTGCTGTCGCACTTTCCGGAATTTCGGATGAATTTAACTCGCAAAATACGTGTTACTAGTCGCTCCTGTGTGATTGGGAATCGATGCATGGGAAAACAGTGGACATTTGCATGGTCGCCTCCTTAGCTCAGAAATCGAACCTGTGTGTATCTCGCATAGTCATGTAAATGTCGACTATGATTTGATTCGTGCATTGCCAAGGTATCTTCGGATCTTCGTGAGCTACCTTCAATGGTGGGACGAGGTAGAAACATGATCTGACTTGCGGTGTCAGAGTGGGTAATCGAACTTTGTTCACCTGACTAGCACGTGGTGACTTTGACTTGACTTGTTTTCATTGATTGATTGCGCGGTAATTTGAATATGGATGCTTACAGCGTATACTTGCCGTATGCCTGTGCACATTTAAGATGATGAAGCTTTGATCGAGCGTGCAAAAAGGTTCGAAAGGTAATAGTAGTTGAGATCATCAAGATCAAGTCACCGGATGTCTTTGACAGTAATTTGAGGTAGTTAGCTAATGAAAATTGTTGGTTTGGCTAGTATTTGATTGAGACACGTGATTTGCCGTGTTTTTATTACTTTTCAGACAGTGGACGGATATAAATGCGTGAACAAATATATTGATTCGCTTGATACCTGTGTGACTAAGCAAAATAAATGAAAGGGAAAATTAATTGATATATTTTATATAATATATTTATTCATTTATATTGTTTTCGACATGATGTTAGGTTGCTAGTGCGGAAAGCCGGTTTTTGTTTGCTTAAGCTAATGAATGAATGATCAAGAGTAAAATTAATTTGAATTTTATTCTAAACAATTGATCAATATTGCTGCTGTTTTAAGGGTGTCGTAAACTTAAAGAGCGTGAAATTTTTGCTATAGTTTGAGGTAAATTGAAGATTATAAAACCGCTCCATAAGACATAGAGTCATCAGAAGTGTGAAAATAGCTGTGACGATTCTAGAGCGATATGATGATAGTGTAGATGTTTTTCCAGCAGTTGCTTTTGTGTGTGACTTCTCGTATATACCGCATAAATCTTTTTCATTTGCATATGTACAGTCTGGAGAATTGCGCAAGTGCTTGACCTCCACGTTAGAGGGTGAGGTAAATGCAGACATTACCAATGAACAGAAGTAGCATTTGACATAATCCTCCACGTAAGTGTAGAAGAATACACTGCCTGCTAGTTTTACTGCTTTCCTTACATCGACAGCTAGGTTGGCGAAGGTTTTCAACATGGTAATTAGTACATGGTGGGCTACATATAATGTCTTTTATAGGGATCCAGGAGTTATGACTAGCAGGAAAACCAAGCCATGTGACAAATGCTTGTTTTCGCCTTCTCTTCAAGATTTTTTCAACTAAATAGATGTCGGGGTATTTGACGCGCAACAGTTCCTGTTCATAACCCCCGCTCCCATTTTTTGATGTTTCGCTGATAATCTTCGAGGATGTAAGTGCGAGGCTGTGTTACCCTCAATTTCTTTATCCTAAATATTTCTGTAGACCAGTTATGGGTGTAGCCATTTTCAAACACATGCTTGTGTTCACTTGTTCATACATAATCGACCATTTTATACCTAAGTTGGGATGTTACCTTCATCTTCCTGTAGGCTGTTGATAGTAGATATACTTCATTCTTCGAACTAATATCCACATGTTGCATGCTTATAATGCGATGTTTTGTGCTATTGTATTTACTAACCAGTTTACTAAGAATACTCACCCACTGATAGTTCCCCTTCATACTGAATTATATATTTGAAACTCCTATTGAGTCTTTCCACAATGGAAGCTTTTAGAGAGATGTAAGAGGAGTAGTGGTTAATCTCATATTTTTGCATCGAATGTTAAAATATTTTGTTGAAAAAATCTTTGCCGTCGTCAGTTAGCAAATTTCTAGGAATACGGTTTTGACTAAGAATCATTTCCATTGTTTTTGATGCCTCAGTAGCACTTTCGTCTTTTATGGGGAATGCCCATGCGTACCTGGAAAACGCATCTATTACCGTTAGAAGGAAACGGTAGCTTCGACTTTTCGACTAATAAGCACTCATATCTACCAAGTCTGCCTGCCACAAATCATCTAGTCCTCTCATAGTCACACGACGACGGGTAAAGTTCTTTCAAGCTCCTTCATGAAGCTCATTAACTACCTGCCTTCTACTCATCTTGTGAAAGTTATAAATAACAGAGCCGCTATCTAGCTATCTATATATTAAGAGTTGTAATGGCGCACGGTATGGAGAAAAAAATATATATCTTTGGTTCACTGAGAAGCGGTAACCCCGCACACCAAGCATGTCGTCTCGAAAACCAGCTTACAGCGCTCGAATCGGGGAATCTTTTTTGGCAACTACCCGACCGGTTCTGGCGACAGAACCGGTATCGGATCGAGAAACAGTCGCTGGAGATAGAACAGGGAGTCTGGTTCATGTCGGCCATCCGGATAGAAAGTTTTAAAGAAAGTGAAAAACCAAGTCGGGAATATTGATCTACTAAAGTTGATTGTTAGACAAATGAATTTAAAAAAAGAAACGTGTTTTGTTATTGAGCATAAAAAGGGAGCTTGTTCACGTTGGCTACCTGAACGCAAAGTTCTAAGAAGCGTTTGCAACCTGGTCGGTGGATATTGATGAGGAAAGTTGATTGTGAGTCACCGGGTAATTTTTTAGAAACGTGCAGTGTTATTGAGCAAAAGATAAGTGTACTTGTCGGGAATCAATTGTCTTATTCCGAATATATTAAGCTTCAAGAGGAAACTGGACGACAGAATTCCTTACAGAGCATTTTTCAAACAAACCTAAATGCTTTGAGGAAGCCGTGAAAAAAACTGAAGAGCGAAACTATAACGGTGGTGCGAAGTTTTGTGCGAATAATCCTTTTCACCATGTGGAGACACGAAATCGAAACCAGTTTGCTCCATTAAGTGAATTAAAACTGATATATGCAAAGGGTTCATCTTGCACGCGGTGTTCCTAGGAGGATTGTTTCCACACCGTTTCTCGACCTGTAGGAATTCATTTGAAAAAAATCAAAGGACAACAAGAAATCGTAGCCAGCTAAGATGGATTGGTTTTGGGAAGTAACTGGAAAGATAGAACTGGTTTTTTTTTAATCTTCTCATACTTATATACCAAGATAACTTTTGAGATGTTTTTCGGTGTTTGTTTGAGATGGTTTTTTGTGTAATTATATTGATAAATGCCATTGATTACAAGAAAAATTTACGTATACTAACCTGTTATCAAGTTGCTGCACTATCGAGTATCAGTACTCGTCATTCGATCTATCAACCTATCGTCTTTCATTGAAAAAAGCCATAAAATTTGAATTAATTGAAAAGGTAGATATGGATTATTCTTAATCATTTCTTACGATAACGAAAACGCTTAGTATATTGTGGAATATTTCAAATGATATTTTTTTGGAGTTTTATTTTTAACGAACGAAACGAGAAAAAAAACTTGATATTGTCTAATTTATTTTTAAGAAAATAATTGCAAGTCTTGATGGATATAATATGGGAATAAGAGTTGATAATATTTATAAGTTTAACAATTTATCAGTTTTATAAATTGGTGTTTGGAAAGCGCCCCCCCCCCCTTCAGAATAAAATTTAAGTTTTTGCATTAAATTTTTTTTCTTCGAACTTGTTGACATAATTATTTCAGCTTTATTTTTTCTCTAGTTTACTGTTTCTTTTATTGGAATAAATTTATGAATAAAAACTTCATATAAAGCTACAAATTCATGCAGAACGTACAGAAAAAAATTGGATATTTTTCTTAAAATTAAAGCTTATGTAAGATTAATCCGCAACTACAATCAAATAAGATAGGAAAGTAAAGAATTTACGTGAATATTTTTACACAGATGATAAATGCGAAAAAAAAATCTTTAACAAATATATATTTTTGAAGTCCGTATAGTATATTTACTTACTCGATTTATAGAAAGATTAGTGAAAAAATCAAAAAAATGAACATGGATTACAAACCTAATCAGCGAGAGTTTCCCTAAGGGTCCTCCCTCCTTCTTGCTTGAGGTACAGGGTTCACCCCGGCCGAGGTAAGTATTGTTGGGCCTAGTGGGCCTAGAGTGGACCCAAGCAGCAACATCTGCGCCTGGCGAGCTTCGCTGAAGCTCGTCTTCCTAATCGAGAGTAGCACGGCCACCCGAGAGATTGTTATTGTACGCGGTAGTCTTTCTTTTGTTTTTTTTTGTCTTTTTTGAGTTGTTTCGGAGTTTCAGCCGAAGATCGAAGTAACTTAAAGGATTTTTCCTCTCGAGTAGGTTTTGAACGCGGTGTTATCTCAGTATGCGCGCGAGAACTCTTTGGTAAAGTTACGAAGGAGGTAAAGCTTCACAATATGGATAGAATGTTTTGCTTTGTAAGGTCCATTTTTTTGTCGGTATGTAATCGGGCAAATCTATAGCTGAATCTCTGGAAATGAGATTATGGTAGGAGGTATGTAATCGGGACTGAACGAAAGTCTTGTTGCCTTGAAATTTGGAGTGATATCGTTCGCAACTTGCATTTCATTACAACTTGCATTTCTTTAAAAATCAAAGATGATGTAATTCACACATCCACACACAATGATGGTTGCTGGACCATCAGGATGTGGAAATACAACTTTTATTGAAAACCTTCTAAATAAAATGTCATTAGTACAGCCTCAAATAAAAAAGGGTAAAAAAAATAAAAAAGGTTCAAAAAAGGTAATAAGGGTTTCTTTTCAAAAACATAGAATACCTAGATTCAAACCCTGATCAATTTACAAACACTGGGGGTGACCCGATACTGATTGTGCTGGACGACATGATGTTTAATGCATTTTCAAGACAAGTATGTGATCTGTTTACAAAAGGATCCCATCATCGGAATCTTTCCGTTATTCTAGTGACTCAAAATGTATTTCATCATGGAAAATTTTGTCGTGATATATGACTCAACTGTAAATACCTGGTTTGTTTCAAGAACCCCAAGCCAAGAGCAAATTTCACCATCTGGCTAAACATGTATACCCCGAAAACAGTTTGGACCTAATGAAAATATATAAGCAAATAGCGTAGCAGCCGCATAGCTATTTGTTAATTGACCTTATGCTAGATATAAATGAAGCATTACGATTTCGCACGGATATATTTAATAGAATTTTTTTAACGTGTTACTGCTCACCGCAAAGTTTGAAGAAGTGTAATAGTGTCAGGAATGAAACGATTGAAGGACAACAAGCATATGCTATATGTTCTTAAAAATGCAAGTCCGTGTTTAAGAAAGGCTGTACTGAAAACCGCCGATCCTGAAGTAAATTAAACTCTATGCGAAATCACGCACATTAAATTGAAGGGTAATCATACACCATCTCAGAAAGTAACAACTGCGCAAATATAAAAAGAGCCTGCGTAAGCTTTCAGGGGCACGAAAGTCTGTTTTGCGACAGCGTAAAGTCTTAGTAAAGCAAGGAGGATTTTTGCCTGTACAGTTAGGAAGTGTTCTTTAAGGTGTGATAGGGTATTTAATTGAAAAATATGCAACGAAATAGCTGTCTTAATAAAATGCTTCTATTATCCCTGGAAGTATATGAACGATTAAAGGAGACAGTTGAGGGCGCTAGTACACAGACTCTGTTTAACAGAACCATGAATATGATACTGAAAAATAAGCGCCAAGATGATAAAACAAAATGGTATCAGTACCGAAATGTGCTAACACAATTTTTAAATGCAAGACGAAGATAAAAATCATTTATGGAGACGAAATCTGAAAATCTTTCATCGAAAGATCACATGGATAGGCTACAATATAAGAATTGCGTGACAGCAGTACACAGACGAGGTTTCTATTTAAAAACGAAATACCCACACAAACTTCACCTCCATGACCGGAGGAGATATTTGAGTCGGTAAACGAAATAACACCATCAACGGTTAAGATTGAAGACCGTGCCTAGTTCCAGAGCTAAAAAGCTGAATTGGGACAGAATTTAACAATGACTATAAACATAATAGATGAAGAGTTCTACGTGTGACTCTTGAGCACCAGTTCCCTAGGCATTTACCCTAACAATACGCTATCGTCTTTCAAAAATATATTACCGAGTATGTGTAAGTTTACCGGCAATTGGTATGTCGGAATAACGGAGATCGCTCCGCCAAAACGTAAAAAAGAGAAAAGTAATCAGGTAGCAGCGCAATTTTTAAACATTCTTTACCTTCTGAAGATGTAAGCGTTACCGAAGCACCACAATCTTTACCAGTTCAAAAAGATCCAAAAGCAATAATCGCTAAAGTTATTGGATTGGGAAAGTATCATCTTCGTTTTAGATGGGATGCTAATGATTTGCAAAAGTTATGTTATAAGGCAAATAACATGAAATTTTCATCATTTCTTTCGTAATTTTTTTTTAGCAATTAGACCTGACTATTATTACTATTACCTGACCGAAATTAAACAAATAATGTACGATCGTATGGAAGAAGATAGAGTTGGAAGCGTGATCTCCGACATAAGAAGTATTATAGAAGAAAGAGATTTTTGCATACATATTTATCAGTCCGGAAAGATTGCTGAGAAAGTCTTTTTAAAGTCAGATGCGAAATTCGAATCATTCCGAGCACTTGTAGACTACAAAATTGGACAGATACCAAGAAACAAACGAAGCCACAATAAATTATTACAGATGGATGATCAATTTATTTATCCGTTAAAGCAGGTGTTTAACAAAATTGCCTCAGCTATCCGAGGGTCTATGTTCCGCACCACTAAAGAGTCCAGCACAGAAATATTACCCGATGAGTGGGCTAAAACTGATTTTCACACCATTATTAACATGCCATACAAAAGAGCTGATGGTTCAAATGATACAACTCCTGTTCCAATAAAAGTGGATAAAACCGATAATATTGCTGGCTTATTCATCGACACTTTCCTAAAGACACCCGTTGAAAAACGCGAAACCAAATCGATCCATACAACAATACTGGACAATATAAGCGAGCTGGAAAAATTATTGTCTGTACTTGAAAAAGGAGCACATGGTGACACACCGTCCAAAGCTATTGATGATTGTGAAGGAAAAAATTTGATATGTGTTTATACGGATATTATTAAACCCAGAATAAAAGGAAGTAAACTGGAAAGAAATCTACGAGCAATCCCGCTGGGAATTTGTGACAGCGTTATTAGATTCGATCATGTGGAGTACTGTCCACTTGAGAAAACTTTTATTGAAAGTATCTCAATCAAAATTACAGACCATCATGGCGAGCTAGTCAACTGTGAATCTAGCTTTACTCCAACTTTCATCATGCTTCATTTCAGACGAAGTTAAGAATCTATAAATATTCGCAAGTTCGAAATAACAACATAGTTTTGGTACGGGATTTAACACGCCTCTATGTTAATGAGATCACTTCACACTACGCACGTTACTGCCGTGGCCAGAGTGGGGGTAAATTATCTGACATTGGAGAATTGTATCGATCGCCATTTGTGTATCAGCAAGGAAGGCGTGTTGGTAGTTTTTTCTGTGGATTGGTACGCTATATCCAACCATTATTTCTGCATGGAGCAAAAGCTATAGGTTAAAAAGTTTTCGAAACAGGAAAGTCCATTTTTAAAGAGGCAGGAAGCAGACCACTGAAGCAGGTACTAGGGGAGCATGTAAAATCTGCAGTTTACGAATTAGCCCAAAAAGGTATAAATAAAATCTTTGATAAAATGAAGATTAGCTATAAAAAGAGCTAACTATCACACGAGTAAGCAGTGTGTAAGTAAAAAAAGGGGAAAAAGTGAGAAAGTTATCATTGCGCAAGACTAAGAAAACTATAGAAAGACGACGACAACTAAGAAATCGTGCATTGGATATATTTGACAAGTAGATAATAAAGAAAGAATGTATGAGGTCTGAATTGGATATTTTTACCTCACCACCGATTCAAAACAGTATTCTGAAGACCGAAGAGGTTACTTTCAAACCCAATGCATCACTCTACAGTTTTGCGGTGTTGGTATTTGTCTCACTTGGACATGGAGACACATATTGAGACTTATCCAGCATTTACTTACGACTCAAGGTGCAACTGATTAAACTATAGAATGATAAAGATGAACTTTTCACTGGGAAGTGGAAACTTAAGAAAGCTGATAGGGCTGACGTTTTAGCTGATCCCATTGGTGTAGCTAACAACCTCATGCACTTTTTAGACAATGCACTGTTCAATTGAATGTTAAGAAAATAGCGCAGACAAACAACAATTACCACTATTGCGCCTATATTGAAAATTAACTGAACTATGGTAAAGACGCTGCATCAACTCATCTCAAATCAACCGGTTGGTATCTAGATTAGAATGAGATGGAGATGATTGGAGACTCAAAACCTGGCGGTGGTTCTACTGAGTTAAATGAGGGCTATCTTAAAAGGCCTGCAATGGTGAAAAAGAGTAACGTCGTTGAACTGATGGGCAAAATTCACAGCGATCTGTTAAATCAAGATAAACTCTTAATGAATGGAGTGGACTTCCGTTTAACACTTTCATTGGAAAAACCGGAATTGTATTTGTACTCAAAAGAAGATGACTTTAATCCATCCGTAAAAATTCTAGAAGTGACATTATTCATGAATCATGTTACGGCCAATCCCAGTATATTAATAGCACATGAAGCTGTATTACAGCGCTTGAATGCAGTATACCCGTACAAGCGGGTGGAAGTGAAAACCTATATACTACCTACCAACACCTATACTCTATCTCTAGATAACGTAGTCATCGGGCAATTACCGATCCTGTTTGTTTTCGGTATGGTGGATAATGACTCCTACACTGGAAAGCGCACGAAAAATCCATTCAACTTTAAGCACAACAATATTACCAACTTCAATCTATCAGTAAATGATGTTCAAGTACGAAACCTTCCTCTAGAGCTTGCTTGTTCGCGCGAAAAACCAGTTAGCACTAGAGGATATCTTTCTCTGTTCAAGGGGACTGGAATCAATTATTTTGATAAAGGTCATCAGATATCCAAGAATTTTTTTGATAATGGCTGTTTTCTGCTAGCATTTGATTTAACAGCAGACAACTCATATGATTCGGGATGCCTAGTTTGTTAAACGAAGGTGTGGTTAGGATATAGGGAAGATTCAGAGAAGCTTTAAAGAAAAGCGTCACCTGTATCATTTAAGCGGCATACGAGGGAAGGCTTGAAATTTATAAAAATCGGAATGTATTTACAAGCTTTTAACAAAGCTATATATATACCGCAATAACAATCAGATTTGGATAGTATTTACTCTAGTACACAGCAGAAGCCATGACATATTGCCTTGTAAATGTTGAATACTTCTCAGAAGGTCACTTAACCTTCTTTAAGAAAGTATCGCTGAATGGGTTCGCATCACAGAACAAACTTTACTCGAACGAAATTACGTATAAATATCCTATTTCTTCGGTTATAACCACAGATCAAGCGGGTGTATTTGGAAACTTGGAACTCAAACGACTCGATGAGGATCTCATCAGATCTTTGTCAAAGTTTTCAACAGCGTTTGTGAACGGGAAATAGATAAAGGAATTCTTACAAAGTAACATGACATCACATACAAAGATTGTAAACCTAGAGAACATACAAGAAAAAGAATGAACACTGTGGAGATTATGAATATGTTAAGAAGTAATACCATTACAAATAGATTTTTCCAAAGCGTTTATCCCTGTGACCGTTTACCTCGAAGAATAAAAAACCCGCATGTGTCATCGGCAACACGGACCCGATATACAAAAGTGGCACACATTGGTGGCATTTTTCTGCTCTAAAAAGGGACCAATCGAATATTTCGATTCATTTGGAAAAAAAATCCTTCGTATCAATGTAAAAAATTTGTGTATAATAAGCAGCGGTTACAAGGTGGCTACTCAACAACTTGTGGACAATATTGTTGAGTCTTTCTCTACTATCGCTCTAGTGGAAGGAGTTTCAAAAACTTTCTGAAATGGTATCTTACTACAAACTATGATACCAATGATGACAAAATACTTCATTTATACCGGAATATCTTCTTAAATAATTTCTCACAACATGGCGGAGAGTATTGCAACCAGTCCTATAAACGAGAAACTGGTGGTATAAAAGCAGTGTGACGAAGTCACACATCCATCATTTCTCTATTTCAGCTCGTTAGGTAACATTGGGAACCGTTGATAAGATATTTCGCAATAAGAGAACTCAAACCTGTAATACGATTGAACAAAAGCTGCAAGAGAAGGAAAAGTTGCCTGATTTACCGGAAATTGATAGTTTTCGCATTGATGGCGCCATGTCGAGTTTCAAAGAGTCAAAACCAAAAACGAAAGCAGTATAAAAATCTCAAGTTGCATGTGAAAATGTCCTACAGAATTATACATATTATCTGGATGACTGTCATTTTCGTAAAATTACGCTTGGATTTGATTTGAGCACATTCCAGGTCAAAATAATCTGCCACAATCATGGACGATTCCCGCAACCTGTAAACTTCAACCAATGGATATTACTCTACAAATACCTCGATGATTTAAAAAAAACAGTGGGTGCCGAGTATCCTGAAAACCAGCTTGGACTGCAGAAACCCTATCAGGTACCTGTTGGTAATGGGACCAACTATTCGAGATGATGGATTTTTCCAACATTGCTAAGTATCACAACAATTCTAGCTCAGAAGATGATATGAAGGAATATTACGACCAGTATTGTGCTAGATGCAGGGGGGAAAATCTACTGAAATTTAATAACGAAGACTTTTTTATACCATCACGGGCATCGTATACACCTAAAAACTCTTCCAGACTTTTTTTATGAATTTCCATTATTTTGTGGTTGTAACATAACTTTTCATGTTTTAAAATAAATTAAAATATATAAAATCGCATACAAATATCTTTTATTTTATCTCAGTAATACATACTATTCATTAGGTAATACATGTAAAGGTTTATGCAATTTCGGGCTGCACACCTTTTTGGTGATGCTAATGAATCGTGAACTTTACAGATGGTTTTGAAATGTTTCAGATCCTTCAATTTCGGTGATTCCAACTGTACTATATTAACGTCTGGTAGATATCTTGTTATTAAGTCTTCATTGATACCACCGTTAACGTTGAATTCTTTCAGGGTTTGCACGAGGTGGATTATAATTAACATCATTCAAATCAATTGGTAGTTTTCATTTCAAATTCGTTTTGTTTGTCGGCTTTTAAACCTAGCTCCTGATAAGGGTGGGGTGGAGCAAGGTGGTAAATCACTGGTACGGTTGAATCGAAAGGTAATATTGCGAGTTGTTTTTCAAAATATTGACCATTGTTTCCAGAGGCACACTGAATGTCAAACACGAGCTCGGGAATGTTTTCCATGCAAAAAGACACAATAAAATAGATGGGTTTTTGGAAATAGACAATGTATTTATACTCTCCAATTCAATTATTTAAGAAGCACAAACATCTTCAAAAGGTGTTTTCTTATTCCTCGCATATATTATCAACCCTCACAACACCAGAAGGTACATTTACAATTTCAGTGTTTAACTGCATGATCTGATCTGAAAGAAAAGCTATGTTCGATTGGTTTACATTTGAAATCAGACCAAGTATGTACTTCCCATTTATCTCACGGATAGATCTTAAGTTGGACCAGATTGGTTTTATATTAGGCAATCCCGGGAGAGATATGGTAAAGCTGATTTTATCGCCCCTCTCTGAATTCGACACCACATCTTTGAAAACATTATCAATTTTTTTTCTCATTCCTGATTTTCCATATCAAGGCCGTTTATGCGAAATGTTATTTTATTTCCTTCTAAGTTGAATTTAAAAAAAATATATATGGCTAGATAATACTTCATAGATTTTACTTAAACCACTACCACACTGAATTATTACGCGATTGAGAAAAGTTTGCTATCTATTTGATCTACCTCAGAACTCTCTCCACCATTCAGTATATTTCTTTCACCCCGTTGACATAAATTATCATCTGTTTCAGTATTATTAAAAAAACTGAGGCATTCGTTCAAAACCTTAACACAGTTACACTGCATGGAATATCTTGTAAAATTTTGCAGAAGAAAATTTTTTCTCGTCACAAGGAAAGGTTGATTTTCTTTCCCTTACAATTCTAACTTAATTACTTAATTTAGCGGAAAACAAGGAATATTCTATACTTAATGTACTATCTAGTACTAGAATATTTTTTTTACATCCATTTTTATGTTTGACGGTACTCCTCTTCACCCTACTGCCCTCTTTCCCGCGTCCCTTTTTGCGTTACTGACGCTCTCCAGTAGGATCTTTGCAGCATCCAAATGGGACCTCACTGGGATTAGAATCTGCTTTTTCTTCCTGAATCTAAAATCTATTTAAGATTACCCTCACACCAAAAACGGCAATTTCTTAAGTTTTATACCTCTAAAAAAATATATATGGAGTCGTGCATATATTTATCCGCTCTAAGCATAAACAATTCTTTCGCGAAATATTTAGTGGAAAACAGCAAAGCTTGAAGACACATAAAAAACATGTTAGTCATCAGGATTGCATTCTAAAAGACATTTGTATAATTTTGAGCACACAAAGCTGTTTCTTAGAAAAACATCGTGTCAAATATCGAAGAATAAGAATTTCACTACGACCACAGTAATCCAAAATTTGGCAACTGTTAAACAATTTCGTCCCTAATATATACTATATGCCACAATTCTACGGCTAGTTATAGTGGGCGACACCCTGATTATTGCTTTTTGCCGAATTGGTATCGAGACACGAAGAAGAGGCCAGGTTGATTCTAGCAACAAGGGATGATCCTACCATCAGCTATGCTTTTTTCCGATTAGAACAATTTTTAAGTATCCAATCTTTCGAAAAGGAGTTTTAATTATTACTTACAAACATGAATGAATAGCAGGCTGATGAATGAATATTTGCCGATTGTTGATTTGCCTTCAACCAAATCTTTCCTTTTTCTTTGAAAAATTGAATAATTTACGCCAAACTGGACTTGAACATACAACCATGTGATCCTGGGCTAGCGACGCTGCTGTCTAAATTGCACTGTTTCCAGCTGCGATTAAAACTTACAAATTGATAAGAGACGCAAAAAAACTTCCAAGTTTTTTCCTCAAAATCGGGAGCATGTTGCGGTCTGCTGCTTATATTCCAAATTTCATACCGATTTGAGGATACGAAGCCGTACCTTCCCCTAGCAAGTAGCACTCGAAAGATAATTTTCAACGTGTTACATTGACCGTCTAAAATACACTCGTAGGCTGAGTGCTCAAGGAATACTATGTTGTTATTGGATGTTATCGTCGGCTAGCTATTTGATTTGGGTTTCTTTGATGCTGGCAGTTTAAGTACTGCGAAAGCTTTTAAGTCATGAAGCTTTTTAATTTATCTATGTAAATGAAATTAAAGTATTTCAATTGGAAAAAAATAAAATTCTACTAGTGTAAATATTGTGCTATTTCATTTATGAAACGGTTTCTATTTTTTGCAATTATTTCAAAAAATTGATAAGAAAATAAAGAATGGATGGCGCCAAATGTTATTTATAAAAATTTCTCTTTCTTATTGTAACAATATTATTAACTACTTTTTTAAACCACGACCAATTTTCCTTTGCACGATTAATTTCTTTGTGCACATAAAACTATGACTGGTAACATTCAAAACGATTTCTATTAATCCACAAGACATAATGTAGCCAATATACCCTGTCTTGAAAAGAATATAACTTACAATGATTTTATGGTCTGGTCGCTTCGTTGGATTTGATCGATAATTTATAAGTAGCAATAAGCAAATATTTTTGAAATGAAACACGTTGTCTTTGAACATCTGGCACTTTATTATACTTTCTTTTTTAACAACCGGTTTACACTTTTGATAGCAATTTTTTTGCTTTTTTTGGTTGGAGTTTCTAAAACTGCAGCAGTTTTATACAAATAAATCAAAGGTTGGCCTGGTTTACTTCGTAAAATTCTACGCAAGTAGCAATCCTGTGTAGCAACAATGTATTTACCATTCCTTACCTGAAAAGATAGAGGGATAAGGAAACTTTTCAAAGTAGACAAAACGATCATAATGGGAATAATATAGGAGCTCGACATTAATTTTTGGGATATGCAATTGATTTATAGTTTAAGTATTTTCCATTTTAAAATAACATATTGTGTTAAATGAAACATATAAATAATTTACATGATATAGTACTAGACTCATACAGTAGTTCATTGGTCGTTTACATGGTAAGCGATCGATTAGCGTTGTTGTAAAATTATGATGTCACTTTATAGACTTTATGACAGCACTAGTCGATCGCTTATCAATAGAATTAATTATCGACATTTACGACTGTTGAGTGGGAAACACAACGTTAATTTTTACCTATTTCAATTATTGTGTGGCCACGCTGGGTTTCGCGAGTAGCTGTTCCGCTTCAAACGCGGTTCGACAGTAATGTGCCCAGCGTGCAGAGAACCGGGCACGTATTTTTAAATTGTTCAATGTCCAGCCAGGTGCGTGGTGTTCTGAGCTCTGGTGTTAGGGTGCGAGGCAAGCGTGCAAAACGTAATGACTGAAATGTCGCGAAGGAAATGATGGTGGAATTAATTCCCACCGAAAAGGCGAGGAAAAACGTGCAACACGCGAAGTAATGCCTTTCTGCGGTTTCGCAGGGTGTAAACGAAACAAGATGCGTGGTTTTAGTATGAATTAAGTCTCAAACTATTCTTCTTTCTAGTGAAGTAGTGTTTTTCGAAGATTTTCACCTCTAAATAAGGATGACCTCAGTATATCATTAAGGATTAACACACATCGTTTTCGCCAACCTCTACAAAAATTGACCAAATACAGGATGTTCTAGTCGAAGTGTTTGTGGATCCTTTAAATTGACGAGACAGAAAATTTTCTGTTATAATATGCAAAGTGGTTCGGGGTATAGTAGACGTCAGAAAAAAATCTCAAACATGCGTCATATCAGTTTTACATGAAGAATGTGTCTGGGATATATTGCTTTGTAATAAATAAACACATCAAATACATTCTGCATATAGTTCACTAGTAGGCAAGCCAAATGTGCAAAGTAAAATGCTGAGACTTTTGCAAAAAATACAATTTAGCCAGTAGTACAATTGCATCAAACAGCTAAAGCCGAAATTGTATTAGAATTGCAATACTACAATACTACCAGCGACACAAAATACAAGGGCGATTTAATAAATTTGCGGAATCAGGCAGTTTGTACAAGGGGATGTAAATTTTTTTTTTCGTGACAGGTAATTTTTTAGGAATAAATCTGCAGTTTCTGATTGTTTTTTTTACTTAGTTTATCTGCACAGTCCGTAATATTTAAAATGTAACCAATATTGAGTTTTGTGTATTAAACACAAACTATGAAAAGTGTGGAAAACATTCATGTTAAATGGAAACAGTACATGGTGAAAGGAGTTTTATTGACTTCACGATATTGTACTTGTTGACATCGTTCGAATTGCATCGGCTGCTATTATGTCAAAAGATTTTTAAGAATTACACGATCCATCTCACAGTCTAGTTCTACAACAAAGTGATTATTCCCTATTTTCAAATTTAGAAAAAAAAGCCGTTTTGACGCCGGTGAGTCAGTAAAAGCTAGTTTTATGGTGGATTAGAAAAGTTGGTCGATATATTTAAGAAGTATATCTAAACATAAAAACAGTATTACCCACCCACACACATATAAATATATATATAAATAAATATATATATATATATATATATATATATATACATACACACACACACACACACACACATATATATATATCTTTATGCTCACCAATAATTTATGTTTAAACTTTTGTGACTTAATTTTTTTTACTGAAAACTGTTTGAAAACACAATAACTATAAGTAGTATTTGTCCAAAAATATTTCAATTTTGTTTAACATTCAAAAAATGGAAAAAGACAAAAAACTATTATTTTTTGATAAAATTGATTTTATTTTTTATTAAAATTGAAAAAAACAGTAATGATAATAATATTAAAAATATTTTGTTTGAAATTTTTATACAGTTGACATTTTTTTAAAATATTTAGCTACCCCCCCCCTCCCCTTTCCGCCGTATTACTTCTCTGCATCTCTTGGCATAGATGCAATAATTTTTTGTAATTTCTCCCGTGATATCGTTTCCCAGGTGTCTTTAATCAGATTTTTTAACGCTTCTTTGGTGCTTGGCCTTTCCTTTGTTACTTTTAATTTAGTTATAGCCCAGAGATTTTCGATTGGATTTACATCTGGGCTATATGGCGGCCAATCCATAGCGGAGATATTCATTTCCCGGAAGTAGTCTGTGATCTAAGAATGATAAAACAAAAAAGAAGCGATTTACAATTTTCCGAAAAATTTAACACTAAACTAGGCAAGATAATCTTTAGAATGAAACATTTTTTTACATGGCGCATTATCCTGTTGAAATATGTAGTCGCACGTTTCCTCGAAAAGCTTTAGCACACTAGGTTCCAGGTGATGGTTCAAAACATTTAAATACACATCTGCGTTCATATTTCTTTCCACAAATGCTAATTCCCCAAGCTTTCAGGAGATATCCTGAAAAAAACAGCCCCAGACCATTATACCTACCGATTTGGAAGGTAGTGCTTGCATGCACTGGTCACTGAGCCTTTCTCCCGGACTTCGACGTACGCAGATCCTTTCATCGCCGACATGCAGTTTAAATTTGGATTCACCTGAGAAGATGACCTGGTACCACATCTCCTCAGTCCAATTTTGATGTTCCTGCGCCCGAATCCTGCGAGCTTGTTTGGTCGAAACACTAAGAAACGGCTTTTTAGCACAGCGTCGACTCCTCAAACCGGCTTTTGTGAGCCTTCTTCTCACTGTGCTTGAAGAAATCGTTTTGCCTGTAGCATTGACTAAATCGCTTCTTAAGTCCGAAGATGTTTCAAAACGATTCCGTAGGCTTTGGACCTTCAAAAAACGGTCATCCACTGAAGTGGCCTTCCTAGGCCTTTCGGAACCGCGTTTTCTTTTCGTTGTGCCTGTCTCGCGATATTTTTTCAATATCCAGGCCACCGCACGTTGGGAACAACCCATTCGAGCTGCGATAGCTCGAGTTGATAACTTATCCTTAGACATCAACAATATATTGCTTTTTATATCAGTACTAACTTTTCCCATTTTGTGCACTTGTAGCTTCAAGTAACAACCTTAACTAAACTAAAAAAATCGTCTAAGACCTCAGCTATTTATAGACTCTTAAAGGACCTAGGTAATACCAGAAAGCAATTAAAGGTCATTGCTTTCTTGGAATTGGTAAAAATATGGGCATTTCCAAAAATTTGTAGGGTGAGCAATTTTTACATATATGACTATATATATATATATATATATATATATATATATATATATATATATATAGGGTGCGCCATCTAAATGTGGTCGATGGAAATATTAAATAACTTTGACAGATTTACACCGATTGAGGTCGTCGAACACATTTCCATTGACGTTCGTGACACCGCGTGTGTAGGTTGTTTCTCGACCGATCCATAAGGAATTTGTAGTAGCTTTGAGCCTCATAAAAACCAAGAACTTATCAAATCCATTTTTGGTGGCGTATTGGAGTGATCTTTGCTAGCTGTTCCTGATTAAGGTATTCCTGTTAAATAACTTAAAACTAGGTGGCCAGACCGGCTAAGGCACGGAGGAAAGTTCCGCAAAATGGCGGCCAATAGGCCGCCCGATCAAATGGACCTCGTGGAAATCGAAGTACCAATAGCCGACAAGGACTCCTCAAAATGGAAAAAACCTCAATAGCCCATGAACATCCGAAAAAGATGACCACTATTGAAACGCACGCAAGTACAATAAGCAATGTTGATTACAGTGTAGGTAACAAATATGAATCAGGAGGCCAACCTAAAGCCATTGCTAGCAGTGCAATAATTAAGACAGACAATGACCCCCCCCCTAAACGTGATCCAAAAATAATGAACAGTTATAGTGAAGTAAAAAGAAACAGCTATGCAGTCATAGTTGAAAGAAAAATTGAAAATGAAAGGAAAAGGCTAGATGAACTATCTTTTCTAATGATAATAAGGAAAATTAAAAACATCAAACCCATAAAAGCGAACAGTGTAGGCTTTGGTAGGATAAAAGTGTTCTTTAAAACCCATTTAGAAGCGAATGATTTCAATACAAACCCTAACCTCAAAACTTATGACCTAAGTGCTTTCATTCCAAATAATCTATTATATAGATATGGAGTTATTAGGAACATTTCAGAGGATATAAACCTGGGTGAACTCAGGAATTACGCAATTCCGTGCAATTGGGAAGGAGAAGAACTGAAAAACATCAAAATAATAAATACTCAAAGGATGATGACCAGAAACAGAGAAAAACCGGAAGAGTTCATTAACACGAGAACAGTTAAAGTCACGTTCGAAGGAGAATGTATCCCTGACGCCATAAAATTTGACTTTATAAAAATTAAAGTGGACTACTTCCTGTTTAGAACTAGGCAGTGCACCAAATGTGGTCGACTAGGTCACACAGGAAACTTCTGCAGAAGCACCAAACCTAGATGCCTGAAATGTGGCAATGAATTGTGCACAGGTAACTGCAATATAATTTACTGCATATTGTGCAAAAGCTCAGAACATGATGCTAAGTACAAATCATGCCCAGTTAGGACCCAACATGAAACTATAAATGAGATTAGTGCGAAACTAAACATTTCTAACAGAGAGGCAAGAGATCTGTGCACAAATAACAGATTTGCCCCCCTAGAGAACGTAAACGACTACGAAGCAGATTTTCCAAGAATAAAGAACAGACATATCACAAACTTCAGAAACCCCAGAGTGGACGCCAACAAAACAATCACCAAGTGGAAATACGCCAAGGTAGTGATGAACAATACCAAGAATGCAGATAACAACAAAGACAAAAACACCGAAGAAACCACACCTTCCTACAAACACTTCAGTCACACTGATCTGACGGAAATAGAAAAACTAACAAGAATATTACACAATTTTGAGAACAACATCAACAAAGGCACTTCAAAAATAAACATAGGCTCAATAGTTCAAGAGATCATTCAAACACTTCAAATAAGAAAACAACAAAACAACAGTTTAACAACAAAACACTCTCCTGACCAGACAGCTGAAACAATACTAACCAGATAGCATGCTTAACATACTCAAATTTAACATTGAAGGCTTAGCTAAAAATAAAATAAATATAGAAACCTCTCTAATCAATAACAATATTGACATCGCCCTTCTTCAAGAAACCTACGAAGTTAAGGATGATGATAACTTTAAAATTAACGGGTACAACTTTGTCCACAAAAATCGACAAGATAAAAAAGGTGGCGGTGTCACTATTCTGGTTAAAAACACGATAAAATTCAAACAAATTACTGCAAACTCTGAAAATATAGAAGCAATTGCGATAAAAACTCTAAACTTAGATACAAACACAGTCTTCATATCAATTTATGCCCCACCAAAAATCACACCAGAATCTTTCAAAACAGAACTCGAACAACTTTTCGAAAACACGAACCAGCCGGTGAATACCCTAATTGGTAGAGACTTCAATGCGAGGAATACTAAATGGTTCGACAGCCTGTGCAATAAGAAAGGAAAAACCCTGTATAGTATCATCAAACAACACAAATTCAATATCTTAAATGGTAATGCATCGACTTTTTCCCAGAATCGCGGTAAGGGTATCATAGGCAAGTCAACACCTGATATAACACTCACAAACTCCAATGCAAATGCTGTCATGCTGGAAACTCCTAAACGATGACATAAGCAAAAGCAGGCACGAACCAATCTTTATTAATATAAAAAATCATAAACTTAAAGAGAAAGCAGCTCTAGCTAACAAAAATATTCTAAAAACCATAGAAACGACAAAGTTCAGCAATAAACTAAAAGAAATGTCAAAAGAGCTCGCATCAATTATTAACAACAATACAAAGCTTAAAAACGAATACAACCACAACCCAAAATACTGGTGGAACGAAGAACTGAAAGCCCTCTGGTAAAAAAGCTAATGCCTTGAAATGGTTTAAAACCGCGAGAAACTGGAAAAATTGGATTAGATTATGCAAAATCAGGGACAGCTGGAAAGAACTTGTGAGAAAGAGCAAACATGAAGCCTGGGAAAATAAACTCATGGACATTTCACAAAGAGGAAAGATCAGAGATTTCTGGAACTTAGTCAGTTGCCTAAAAAACAAAAATGCCAACACTAGCATAAGGCACTGGGAAAATGAGGATAATGACAAATTTCTAAAAATCATCGAAGTAAAGCATCTTCCGCAAACTGAAACTGTCAAATTCTGTAACAACAAAGAAGCAAGGCGGATAGAAGAATTCTCACGAGAAGACCTAGACAAAGTTCTAGATGCCAGCAGGAAAAAAACATCGCCAGGCACGGATAATATCTCGTATGAGATGCTGAGCAGTTCAGATAATAGAAATTCACTCCTTGAAGCTATAAATGTAGCAGTCAATAAGACTCAAGTTCTTGAAAATTTCAGAGAAATCAAAATTGTCCCGATCCCTAAAGCTGGTAAAAATAGAAACGAGATTCAAAATTACAGACCAATCTCCTTAATCAGCACGCTACTAAAAACAATCAACAAGCTCATCAAAAACAAAATCGAGCTGTCGCTTGTGAACACTCATAAAATACCAAAAAACAGCTTTGCATACCAAAAATCAAAATCAGCTAGCATATGCATAAACAAAGTAAATACCATTTTAGAAAAAGCCAAAAACAATAGACTGAAAATAATGATGCTAAGTCTCGACGTTTCAAACGCATATGAAAGGGTTGACCTTAACATCCTAGGTAAAAAACTGAAAAAGCTAAAAATAGAGGACAAATTCATCGAGTGGATTACCGAAATCTTTGCAAGGAGAATCCTGAAATTAGGAAACGCACAAACAACTGTTTATAATGGCCTCCCTCAAGGTGATGTGCTCAGCCCTACCCTATTTAACATATACACAACAGATTTTCACAACCTAGCTGATACCAACACGGAGATAATCCAGTATGCAGACGACTTCCTCATTATATGCACTGGCTCAAAAAATATAGAGACTTTCAACAGGATTCAAGAAAAACTGAAGAGTTTCATGAAAATATGTGACAATCTAAAACTCCTGTTAAATTTAGGCAAAAGCACAGCATTCCAACCGTCCACCAAAAAAGACTGGCCTAACAAAATTTCTCACTCGGGCACGGAAATCAACTGGACAAACAGCTTTAAATACCTCGGTAAATTCCTTAACAAAAACGGAACTATCAAATATGATCTGATAGAAAAGGAAGCAAAGCTTAAATCCAATCTGAACATACCCAAATTAGTGGCGGGTATCAAATGCGGTATTCACCCGAACAAAGCGATCAACCTCTATAAAGCCTTCAAAGAGCAAAACTGGAAGCGAATATCACAACGATGACGTCAGCCCCCAAATACTTCTCCAATAAAATCGACAACTTAAAAGCCCAAACACTCAAAAGATGCCTTGGCCTCCCAAACAATACAGAAAACCTGGTCACCTTATCAATAGCAAAAGAATTACCAACTCAACAGAGAGCAGAACTGCTGACCATCAAAGAAATATTTAAAATGGTTTATAACAACAAAAGTAATTTTAAAGAGCTCTCAAAAACGAAATCCAACTATGGACTAACTCTCAAAAAATTCGACCATCTCCGCTCAGATCACAATATAGAATATTGCAAAACAAATGCGCCAAATCTCAAGGTAACAGATCAGGAAATCAGCCCGTTCAACCCTAAAAACATTACCAATAATAATGTCAACCTGGACGCTATCCTGGAAAATTTCTGCTTAAACAACGCCAGCGGTGGAAAGAGCATCACTTTGACAGATGCCAGCAGAAACGACTTTGGCACGGGAGCAGCTTTTATCTCACTTACAAACAATAATAAGAAGTCCTTCTCCTTAAATCACCACACATCAGTAATAAATGCAGAACTGAACGGAATCTACCAAGCAATTAAACATAGCATCACCGAAAACTACAAACACATTATAATACTCACAGACTCAAATGCAAGCTGCAAAGAATTGAAGAACAACATCAGCAACAAAAGGATAGTTTTTAAAATCATGCACAAAATAACAGCCATAAAAGAAACAAATTTTGAAATAATATGGTTCCCTGGGCACAAAGGCTGCTCTAAGTTCAAGGAAGTAGACAGGCTAGCTAAGGATGCAACTCTGAATGGAACAACAACCGCAACTCCCAAAGAAACGGATGAGATTCTTACTGAAATAGAAAATGAAATAAAATCCACATGGGATAATAAAATCAAAGAGTAAATGTGCAATTACAATAATATCCCCTGGTATCATTCAAACCTTCACTTCCTCAAGAAAACATGGTTTAATAACAGTAAACTCCCACCTAGAATTATCAAATGTATCAACAGAATCCTCACTAACAGAGCCTACACTAACGATCGGCTAAACAAAATAAAAATAAAAAACTCGAACTTATGCGAAACCTGCAACACCAAAGATGACATTAACCATAAAATCTTCCACTGCAGCGAACACTCAAGTGCCAGACAAAACTTTGAAATCTTTAGAAAGTGCTTCAACATAAACGACATCTGTGCCAAAAACAATAGCAAATACCTAGAAGAGCTAGGCAAATTCATAGAACTAACAAAAATAGACATTTAAACCAATAAAACAAGCTGACAGATCTCAACACCAAGTGATAAAGACTATATCTGGTAAAACCATCCTCTAAGTAGTGCTAATCAAGTGAAACTAATAAGTAATATAGCCATAGTGCAAAAGTGAACCCGATGGCTAGTACGTATAACGTCAATACAGCCAACCACAGATCCTTCATTTAGGATCTATCTCAACACAAGTGTTGAGACTAGTTTAAAAAAAAAAGAACACATTTCGGAAAGGTTATTGCATTACAATTTTAACCATGAATCGATTCACGCCCAAAAAACGCGTGGAAATAGTAACAATGTTCATTAAATGTAATCGTTCAGTTGTTGCAACACAGCGTGCGTATCGTCAAAAGTATCGCGGTCGTTCTGCGCCTAAAAGTCTGAAAGTGACTGTTTGGGCCGGTGTCTGCTCGAAAATCATCATTGGTCCGTTCTTCTTCAGAGTTGGGGAAACTGTCAATGGGGATCGGTATCGATGGATGTTGGCACACTCTGTTTTACCAGAAATGCGTGAAAAGGTGTTAAAGGCTTTTGGTTTCAACAAGACGGCGCGACCTGTCACACCGCGAAATTAACAATGAACTTCTTGCGTCAAAAGTTCCCAGGACGTGTAGTATCGAAAGGGGGGATATTGAATGGCCACCGAGATCACCCGATTTAACGGCACCGGACTTTTTTTGTGGGTTTTTTTAAAAAGCAAAGTGTATGCCAACAAACCGAAGACTTTAGACGAGCTTAAGGACCATATTCGAGAAGAAATCACTGCGATATCACCCGAGATGCTGGCAAATGTCATGGAAAATGCCAGAAAAAGAGCTGAATTTTGTATCCGCAATGAAGGTGGTCATCTGATCGACGTTGTTTTTGGAAACTGAATGGAAAAAATTGTAAAGCATCAAATTTTATAAAAATAAATAGTTTTCCAAAATCGATTGAGAATTGTTCAAGTTATTCAATATTTCCATCGACCACATTTAGATGGCGCACCCTGTATATATATACACATACACACACACACACATATATATAAATATATATATATATATATATGTCACGGTTCGACTCGCAGCACCACACCACTCATTCACATTAGGAGCTACCACATTTTAGTTTAGTATAGTTTAATGTAAAGAAATTTCGAAACATTTGGTAAGGGGCTCGACGCAACCGTCTTGTGGTACTATGGCGGTTGACGTCGAGACCAGCGATAGGATTAGTCGGCGAAGTTCACTCAGCGCACCGCCCACGCAAACCTGCTCTTCAATCGTGGCGAAGAGTTCGCGGGACGTTTGTAAGTGATAAATTTACTTGTAAAAAACTCAAACACCGTGAGTTCGTTTTTAATGTGTTAACTTTATTAATACCGCCTAATGACTAACTGTACAATGTATAATTCTTTAACTTTACAACAACCTGACCTAGATAATACAATTTGCAAAAGTGCTCGCAAGAACAAGTGATCAGCATAAAAATATTTCATAATGGAAACAATGCAGTTCGAATGTGGATCAATGCAATGGAATGTGCAATTGCATTGATAGGCAATATTACGAAAGTAAATTAATTAATTGGGTTATACATGAACCTTTAGGTTCATTGAATTTTTATGCTGACCAATCTATGTCAATTGGGATTAATGAATCTTGTATTGGTCGTGGAAGTGGTGGCGACGATGTTGTCGACATAACCCGGCGACCCATAGCCAGAACACGGGCTCGAATATCCACTCCCTCGTCCGAGGCCAACGACCGCAAACAAACAGTCCGGTTCGCCGTTGGTTGCGAGAACGGGCCAAGCGGTTTCGGGCAGGGGTATAAAAACGAAACCGCACCTTGCAAGCGGTCTGTTTTTTGATTGTGATACTCTCGCGAAGCCGACGCGGATTCCTCAATTGGGAGATCTTGGAGAAGTCAGAAAAGCCGGAACGGAAATTTAATTCGCGTGAACTAATTGAGAAGCAAAAGAAATGCACGTCGCGCTTTACCAAAACAAAATTAACTCGGCCGCATAATGATCCGAATCGGTGTGACATTATTCGAACAGTGCCAATAGCATGAGGAGATAAAAGACCGTCTCTCAATAAGGACTATTCCAATTCTAAATCAACGACTTCGTCAAGTATATTCTCATCGCCGCAAGCTCCCGTTCGAGAAGCCAGCAACGTTGTAACGTAAGAGCGTATTGATCGGGCGGTGGTTGGTATGCGACTGCCTTTATTCATATGTCACAGTATGCTATGTTTATGTGACATCCCCCTTTTCTTAAAAAAATTAAATTATTTGGAAATACATTGATTGTCTAAAATTCAAAATTAAATGTAGTCGGATGTATCGAATCGCTTAATTGGTTTAACTGCTCGGCCGCTTCGTGTTATTACTGGTTGGTCGGCCGTTCGTTCCAGATTCATCCTTTTAGATGTTTGGTTGGACGTTTCAATCGGGTTTGCCGAATCGTTGTGGTGGCCATTCTCCTTTGTATTTGAGTTGGGTGTTTCAATCGGTGGAGCTGATATGCTCTGCCGATCGCTTGTTTTTTGATCTTCGCTGGATACTTCAATTGGTTCTGACGATGAGTCTTGTTGAAAGTTGTTATTGTTCGGCCATACATTAGACGATGATCGAAGATTTGCCTTTGTTCTGTGCAGATGATGAGTATTACGTCTGTATTGTCTGCCGCTCTCCGTTTCAACGATGACTGATCTCGGATATGGTGTATGCTCGACGACTTTTGCACCAATCCATTCTCGATGTCCAGTTTGTAAACGAACTTTGTCGCCCAATTGTAACATATCTGCCGGTCTCGCAACACGATCTGAATAAATGCCTTGTTGAATACGTAGCCTTTTTAATTCACCCGACACACCATTGACGACTTTCGGCTTCAATTCTTTTCTTGCCGCAGGTAAAATCGTTCTTGTTGATCTACTGTACAGCCGTTGACTCGGTGATTTCAATATTTCGTTACGCGGGGTGTTTCGCAGCATAAGAAGTGCTAAATAAATGTCTGAGCCATCAAGCCAACATCGTTTCAGTAAACTTTTCGCAGTTTGTACATTTCGTTCTGCAAATCCATTTGATCTCGGATAATATGGGCTTGACACCCGATGTTCAAACTGCCATTTTTTCGAAAAATCTGCAAATTTCTTTGATGTATATTGTGGTCCGCCATCTGATTCCAGCTTCTCCGGAATTCCATGCGTTGCAAACCACACTCGCATATGATTGATTACTTCTGTCGTATTTGATGATTTCAATTTTCTAAAGTCCATAAATCCAGAGTAATGATCTGCTATCAGCAAATATTCGTCGCCTTTGAAGTTGAATAAGTCGGTTGACACCATCTGGAATGGATATTCTGGAACCGATCGCTGTAGTTGAGGCTCGCGAATATTGCTTTGCTGTGTTTGTTGACAAACCGAGCATCTTTCAATAAAGTTTCGGATATCATTGCTCTGTCCAAACCAATACACTGACTGTCGAGCTCTTGCCAACGAACCAACAATCCCAATATGTCCGGAATGCAAATCGCGTACGATTTTGCTGATTTCATTTTTTGGCACTATTACTTTGTGCGCCTTGAACAATAATCCTTGTTCGAATGTTATTTCTTCCTTAAAGTTCGCATATTTTTTCAACGCTTCTGGCAATCTTTTGCATTCACTCGGCCATCCATGTAAAACCTCCTGCTTCAGCAACTGTAATTCCGCTGTAGATTTCACGAACCGCTCGCGTGCTTCATCCGTAAACGAAAGGTTTACAAGATTTACCCGGTATTTCTCCTCATCTTTAGCATCGATGGGATTGCAATCGCGACTGAGTGCATCTGCAATCGGTATTTGCATTCCTTTTTTGTATTTCACTTTCGGTGAATATTGGATAACGTCCCATAGGATTTTTTGTAGTCGCAGTGGGGCATTTTGTAATGGCTTTTTGAATATTGTTTCGAGTGGCTTGTGGTCTGTTTCTACCTCAAGTTGCTTGCCGTACACATATTCATGAAATTTTTCGCACGCAAATTTAATTGCCATCGCCTCTTTCTCAATTTGTGGATAATTTTGTTGAGCGGGCGTCAGTGCTCTTGTAGCGTATGCCACCGGCTGGTTCTCCTGCAGCAAACATGCACCAATTGCTTTAGAACTCGCATCCACTGATAGTTTTACTGGTTTGTTGACGTCGTAATATTTCAATACTGGCGTTGTACATAGCACATTTTTCACTTTTTTGAACGCATTTTGCTGTTCATGGTCCCAATGCCATAATACATCCTTGAGCAGCAATCTGCGAAGCGGTTCGGTCAACTCGGATAAATTAGGAATAAATTTTCCCAGATAATTCACCATGCCCAACAATCGTTGCAATTCTTTGGTGTTTGTTGGAACACGCAATTGATTGATAGCTTCGATTTTATCTTTGTCCGCTTCTATTCCATTGGCCGTGAAAATGTGACCAAGAAATTTAACGGATTCCTTGTTGTACTCACATTTTGCTTTGTTCAATGTGAATCCTGCTGCTTTCAAACGATCGACGACTTTTTTCGTGATTGCTTCGAGCTGCTTTGACGTTGCCGCAAAAATAAATATATCATCCATTGCTACTTCACAATTTTCAATGCCATCCAAGGTTGAGTTCATGATTTCGCTGAATACTTCTGGAGCTGACGAAATTCCGAATGGCAATCTCAAATATTGATAACGACCCCACGGGGTGGAAATTGTTAAATAATCTGATGTTCTCTCCGTTACGGGTATTTGCCAGAATCCCTTTTGGCAGTCTAATTTAGTGAAGTACTTTGCTCCTTTCACTTGTGCCGATATTTCTTCAACCGTCTTGAGTGGATAGTGTCGACACTTAATATATTTGTTTAAGTCGGTCGGGTCCATACATATTCGAATTTTTTCGCCCTTCTGAACGACGACAATCGGACTAACCGCTGGCGTTGGTTTTGAAACTGGTCGAATTACTTTCATTTCAACCATTTTATTCAATTCGCACTTGACTTTAGAACGCAATGCATGAGCAATGCGTCTCGGAGGAATAATTTTAAATTTTGGATCATCGATGAAATCTATGTCGTATTTAAAACTTTTGCAGCGTCCAAGTTGTTCGTTCGCGATCGTCGATTCAATATTATTCACTCGCACGATGAACCCGAACTGTTCGCACGTTGTCCGTCCAATGATTGGTACTAAGTTTTTCGGTGTGATTTTGAATGTGACGTCGCATATTTTATTTTTCGATGCACACGCTGTTTTCACTTCACCCACTACTGGAACACATTCATTACTGTACGTGACGATTCGTTTGGTGTTCGATTTTCGTATTTTGAGACCAACACGTGCTGCTTCTTGTTGAGATAATACGTTGCATTCAGCGCCTGTATCCAATTTCACAGTCACAGTTTTGTTGCCAATTCGCAGTGTTTCTGACCATTTGTCCTTGCATGAAATTATATTTACTCGCGCACCACAGTCATAACCACCGTTAATCGTGCTAATAGAATATTCTTCACTGCTTATGTCCGAATCACTCTGCAATGCATTTACTGTTTCGTCTCTTATTTTCCTTCCACTATTTTTCTTTGACTTTATTCCACTTTTTGATTTTCGATCGTCACTACTTGTATTTGTTTCTTTCGCGCGACAGCTCTTTGCAAAATGACCAACTCCCCTGCACTTATTACATTTTTTGCCAAACGCCGGACACGACCTCGGACCATGCTTCGTTCCGCATCGACGACAATTGAATTTTTTGCCTTCGACTACGACACTCACGTTCACTGAATTCTGATCGAGTCTCGTATTTTGTAGCTGATTTATTTCCTTCGACGTGCGTTCAGCTGCTCTGCAAATTTTCAACGCTTTGTCGATTTTCAATTCGTCTTCGGTCCATAACTTTTCTCTGGTTGCGTCCGCGTAAATGCCAACAACAATTTGATCCATAACGAACTCGTCTGCGTTTGTACCGTATCCGCACTTTTTCACTTGCGATTGCAACTTCTGAAGAAAATCTTCGAAATTTTCGTTTGATTGTTGCTTGATTCGGTGGAACTGACAACGCTCGTATGTTTTATTTTTCGATGGCACAAAATACGCAGTTAATTTTTCCTTTATTATGGCCAGTTTTCCACTCTCTTGATTTGTTAGATTTAAGTTTGCCAATACCTTCAAGGCTTCCCGGCCGACGCTCGCTTTGAAATTTGCCACTTGGATGGTTGGCGATTCCTCGGTTATCTTATTCGCGATGAAATAATTTTCGTATAATTCCCACCATTCGGTCCACTCGATCGACATATCGATGTCGCTATTTACTATTAATGGCTTTGGCGGTTTTATTCCACTCATTTTTAAATTTGGAGTAACAATAAAGCACGTCTACTAATTTTCGTCACGATGAGTCACTCGTGCACTGCAATTGTATAACTGCACTGTTCCTTTGTTTCCGATCGTATGATAGTACTGTTAACCACGTTCACACCGTGACTTTGTTCACTTGCAATGTTTTAATCAATGTCAATTTCACTTTATTAAAACTTTTCCGTCGCTTTCGATATTATTTCCTTCGAAAATGCTTCAGACGATAATAAAGACCCCACATCTGACACCATGTAACGTAAGAGCGTATTGATCGGGCGGTGGTTGGTATGCGACTGCCTTTATTCATATGTCACAGTATGCTATGTTTATGTGACAAACGTGCCGTCGCCTCAAGCTTCTGCTCGAAGAAGCATCGCGGCGCTGAGGAGACCAACGGCGCAGGTTAGCAGTAGTAGATCTTAGAGTAAGTAGGTATAGGCCTTAGAAATTAAGTATTGACACGGTAGCTTGTAGTGTAACAGTGAGTGAGTGGTGGCTAGGGTAATATAAGTTTCGGATTCGGTGGATGTTGGTTTTGTTCGTTTGCCATTTTATAGATATATACGTTGAATGTGACTTACTGTGTTGTGTACAGGATATGTTTTGTCAGGATACGTTTTGATGATTGTAGATTCAGTTTACACTTTTATTTTATTTTATCACAAATTTTTATAATTTTTTATATTATTTGTTATTTATTATAATTGGTTTGTTGTTGAGTTATTATGGTTTGGTGTTTTTGAATTCAGTTTTTCAATTGAATTTTCTTCAATTTACTTATTTGAATTATTTACACTTTAAACCAGTTGTTTTTAGATCATACGAATTTTCTTCGTATGATTAGAGTTAGTTATTTTTTCACTAATCACTTTTTATTAAACACATCGAATTTTCTTCGACTGTGTTATGAATTGTTTTCCAATTCAATAAGGTTCGTTTATATTCTAAGAGGTTCCTCCCAACTTAGACTAGCGACTGCGCCAGTTATATTTCTTGTAATATAAGTTTACAAAAAATATATATTTAACACACATTTGGTTCTTTAAATAAAAGACTGTATTTAATTTATTATAAACACTTTATTTAAGACAATTGGCTTGTCAAATTAATAATAACTATTTAACTGATTAACTCTGACTGACTGATCTGAATAATAACTCGATTGAATAATAACTAACTTTGATCTGGATGATCAAGTGGTATTTATACAGATGGGAAACAATGAACCCAAAATTGCATAGTTGCAATTTTGATTAAGGGAATAAAAAGATAAGATCAGCATTTTATGAAATATGATATTATAAGATACATCAGCATAAATATGAGATGATGCAGCTGTGTAAACAATGAGTTGATACGTTAGTGTTAATAGTTTATAATATGAATCATGCATCAGCATAATGAAGTCATGATGTTTATGAAATTGGATATGTTAAAAGAATTTAATAATGCTGTTGTTTATAGATTGGTCATCAAGCTTAGGAGCTTGTTTATCAATTGTAACTCGCGGTGGTAAAACGTTCTATCTTGTCGTTAATAATAAAAGCCGTGAATCCGGAAGTTGTTTTTTCCTTTGTGATATTGTGGGCCGGAACCAAATTTCGCGGGAACATCGGTGAGTCGGATTCTCGTCCGGTGGCTCAAGATGCCCGAGCCGATTTAGATCCTTACCCGAAAGGTAACGGTAACAATACATATATATATATATATATATATATATATATATATATATATATATATATATATATATATATATATATATATATATATATATACACATATACATATATATATATATAAATATATATATATATATATATATATATACATGTATATTATATATATATGTATACATATTTACGATTTCTCAACCCTTTAGCTGCTACAGGCATTTTAAAGTTTTAAAAAACTTGCCGTTCCCTAACTAATAAAAACGCAATGTCTCCACAGATAAAACATACACAGTTTCACAGATACAACATTGAAACAAACAATAAAACGTAGGTAACAGTTTATCACAACTTTTTGAAGCTACTATGAAAATTTTAAGCAACCATGTTGAGAGAGGCAGCTCCCGAAAGTCGAACAAACGTAATTTTCTATAGGAAAATTTTGCATTTTTCCTTTGTCTCGAATATATTTCCAAATATAGAATCACTGTTAAGTTGTCATTAAAAGTTAGAAAATCATTTTATGTTTGTCAATTGCTGATAGTTACAGGTTTGCAAAGTCAAGCACAAAAATTCAAAAAGTGCCAAAAACGTCTACTAACAAAAACCGAGCAGTTGGAACGTTCTCAGTCAGTTCAGATAAACAGCGCATGCCATTAGCTTGTACTCGAGCTTATTGTAAGCAGTCATAAAATCTTTAAGAATTAGTTTTTAAGTGATTTGAAAGCATTTACTTTCGGAAATAATCAGTGAACACTTATGAGCTAGAAAAATCACAACCATAAATTTGACTCAGGCAACGTTTTGTCGTCATACGATGATATAGAAGATGGTAGAAAGCATTATTTCACCAGGCAAATGACTTTTTGTAGTATTCTTCAACAGATTTTACTGATTAGGTGCTAGCGGTCAAAAATGGAATACTCATCCAATGAATACTTCGGCATGATTCTTGTGCTTGGGGCATGCAAAAATAATAGCCAACCTGCTGCCTCCGAATATAGACGACGATTCCCTAACAAACGGTATCAAAATGCCAACGTCTTCGGGGGCTTGAAATTCGAGGATGTGAAACAGAGGCCGGCCTAGGTCTTCAAGAACTCTCACTGTTGAAGAAGCCGTGTTCAATTTTGTTGTGCAAGATCCAACTTGCAGCACAAGAGGAATAGCACAGTGCAAATAATTCTTCGCAATTTAAATTTGCACCTTAAATTTTTTTCGAAGGTGCGAAAATTACATACACTGGATTATGCAAAGCGAATGAGTTTTTGCGAGTGACTACAGAGAAGAATTCTACAAAACCCGAACTGAAAAACTAATATTATCCCCTATTATGTATGTCGTATTTAGGATCTTCCGTATTAATTTTTCTATTTTTTTTCAGGTTGTCAGTTAATGGAAGGGCGATTTTTGCATAGTTTTTTATGAATTTTCTGTAATATCCGGTTATACCTAAAAATGATTTTTTTTTGTGGTGTCTGGTATTTTAAGATTTTTTATGACTTCGATTTTATTTGGGTTTGGTTTAATACCTTCGGTTGAAAGAATATGTCCATGATATTCTGTTTGTTTTGAAAAGAAATTGCATTTGTCAATTTGTATTTTCAATTGAAATTTTCTCAAAGTATTTAATATTTTTTTAATATTATTCTCCATTTCTTGGAGTGAAGTTGCAAAAATTAGTATATCGTCAAGATATACGACACATATTTTATTAATATGTTCTACAAGTACTTCATTCATCATTCTTTAGAATGTTGATGGGGCATTTTTCAATCCAAAGGGCAGGCGAATGAACTCATAGTGTCCTTGTGGAGTTGAAAAGGCTGTTTTATTTCGGTCATGTTCGCTGACTTCAATTTGATGAAAGCCTTTCGCCAAGTCCAAAGTTGTGAAATACTGAGACTTTCCAAGTTTGTCGAAAATTCCTTCAATATTAGGAATAAGAAATTTATCATCAATGGTTTCTTCATTGAGTTTCCTATAATCGATTACGATTCTCCATTTGGTTTTACCAGAGTTGTCTATTTTTTCGGCACAACCCATATTGGAGCATTGTAAGGGGATGTCGAAGGTTGAATTATGCCTTGTTTCAGCATATCATTAATTTGCGTATTAACTTCGTTTTTGTGAATGTGAGGAAATCGATAAATTTTCGAATATAATGGTTTGTTAGATGTAGTTATTATTTCGTGCTTAGTTTGTGTTGTACATGTTAGGTTATCTCCTTCTTTATAAAATAAATCATCAGCTTCTCTGATGATGTTTCTTAAAGCGGAAACTTCTTCTTGGTTTAATCCCTTGAAGATTTTATCCTTGGCATCACTTAATGGTTCTAGTTTGTATTGAAGATTAATTTCTTCAGGAACGGCATATGTAAAGAGTAAACGTTTTCCGTTTATTTGCATACTACCTTCACCTAGATTAAGTTTTGCATTTAGCGGATGTAACAAGTTTTGTCCAATTAAAGCTTTGAAATTTTTATTTTGAAAGTTCATTATGTTCCAAAGTATTTTATGATTTTCGGGTAACTCAAATTCATTAGGCATATTTGTTTTTATTTTTTCAGTTATTTGATATTCTCTACCTAGTCTCTCAATTGTTATTGGTTTATTTAATATAATTTTAGGAATTTCAGGCAAACAGTTTTTATCAATGCTGGAGACGGATGCACCAGTGTCGATTAAGGCAGGAATAGTTTTATTATTGATTGTTAGATTTACTATTGGTAAAGGACTTCTTCCGAGGCAATTTGATGAAAATCTTTATCCATTGCTTCTGGTTTTTGGTTTTGGTTATTAAATCGTTGTCGGAATCGATCTGAATTTTCAATTTGCATTGGTTCTGGACGATTATTGTTATATTGTTGATTATAGCGATTATTATTATTATTTGAAAATCTGTTCTTGTTAAAATTTCTGAAGTTTTTGTTACTGTAATTATTATTAGGATAATTGTGGTATCGACTGTTGTTATACCGATTATTGTTATATCGATTGTTATTATTGCTATATTGATTAGGATTATTATTATATTTTTTATTTTGAAATTTATGTTTAGTATTTTTTGGTACATAATTATTTTTATTATGTTGGTATGAGTTATTATGTTTAATGGTAAAATGTTCTCGATCATCATATGTTTGTTTTATTTCTGTTAATAATTTGTAAGCTTCACTTAATGTGTTGCAATTTTTCATTTCCAAAAGATATGATTTATATTCAGGCAATGTAGATTTAAATTTTTCAGAACAAGATTTTTATTTATAAAAGGGAAAATTCAGTATGTAAATGTTTTTGAGAATCCTGAATGTATTTAGTATTTAATTTATTCAAAAGGTTATTTAATGAATAATACATGTCATCAATATTTTTATTATTACTATTAACTTTATGTATGTTAGTAACAATATTGTTATAACTATCAGTTATTCCAAAAGTAAAAATAAGAAGAGATTTAACAGTAGCCCAATTAGGATCGGTGAGTTTTTGAACGGCAGCTCTCGCAGGACCTTGAAGTTTATGAAGAATAAGTCTGTATATGTAGGATTGTTGATTTCCCTGTGTAAAAGTAAGGAGAGTGTCTGCTTCCTCTATCCATGTGTTGAGATCGTATTCACAATTATTTCCAGTATAAATTGGAAGACGTCGAGCTTTCTTAATAAGCTCCTCAAAAGACAGTTCCAAAGGATTCGGTGGATGTTGGTTTTGTTCGTTTGCCATTTTATAGATATATACGTTGAATGTGACTTACTGTGTTGTGTACAGGATATGTTTTGTCAGGATACGTTTTGATGATTGTAGATTCAGTTTACACTTTTATTTTATTTTATCACAAATTTTTATAATTTTTTATATTATTTGTTATTTATTATAATTGGTTTGTTGTTGAGTTATTATGGTTTGGTGTTTTTGAATTCAGTTTTTCAATTGAATTTTCTTCAATTTACTTATTTGAATTATTTACACTTTAAACCAGTTGTTTTTAGATCATACGAATTTTCTTCGTATGATTAGAGTTAGTTATTTTTTCACTAATCACTTTTTATTAAACACATCGAATTTTCTTCGACTGTGTTATGAATTGTTTTCCAATTCAATAAGGTTCGTTTATATTCTAAGAGGTTCCTCCCAACTTAGACTAGCGACTGCGCCAGTTATATTTCTTGTAATATAAGTTTACAAAAAATATATATTTAACACACATTTGGTTCTTTAAATAAAAGACTGTATTTAATTTATTATAAACACTTTATTTAAGACAATTGGCTTGTCTAATTAATAATAACTATTTAACTGATTAACTCTGACTAACTGATCTGAATAATAACTCGATTGAATAATAACTAACTTTGATCTGGATGATCAAGTGGTATTTATACAGATGGGAAACAAAGAACCCAAAATTGCATAGTTGCAATTTTGATTAAGGGAATAAAAAGATAAGATCAGCATTTTATGAAATATGATATTATAAGATACATCAGCATAAATATGAGATGATGCAGCTGTGTAAACAATGAGTTGATACGTTAGTGTTAATAGTTTATAATATGAATCATGCATCAGCATAATGAAGTCATGATGTTTATGAAATTGGATATGTTAAAAGAATTTAATAATGCTGACTTGATACAACGGATGTTTAGAAGAAACGTACGTTGTTTATAGATTGGTCATCAAGCTTAGGAGCTTGTTTATCAATTGTAACTCGCGGTGGTAAAACGTTCTATCTTGTCGTTAATAATAAAAGCCGTGAATCCGGAAGTTGTTTTTTCCTTTGTGATATTGTGGGCCGGAACCAAATTTCGCGGGAACATCGGTGAGTCGGATTCTCGTCCGGTGGCTCAAGATGCCCATTGGGGTGGACGAGTGGCGCCCACGTCCCGTCTCCAACGGGTTGACCGGCACCCGAAGTCCTCGAACGATTCTTTAGGAGCCGATTTAGATCCTTACCCGAAAGGTAACGGTAAGAATACATATATATATATATATATATATATATATACATATATATATATATATATATATATATATATATGTATATTATATATATATGTATACATATTTACGATTTCTCAACCCTTTAGCTGCTACAGGCATTTTAAAGTTTTAAAAAACTTGCCGTTCCCTAACTAATAAAAAAGCAATGTCTCCACAGATAAAACATACACAGTTTCACAGATACAACATTGAAACAAACAATAAAACGTAGGTAACAGTTTAGCACAACTTTTTGAAGCTACTATGAAAATTTTAAGCAACCATGTTGAGAGAGGCAGCTCCCGAAAGTCGAACAAACGTAATTTTCTATAGGAAAATTTTGCATTTTTCCTTTGTCTCGAATATATTTCCAAATATAGAATCACTGTTAAGTTGTCATTAAAAAGTTAGAAAATCATTTTATGTTTGTCAATTGCTGATAGTTACAGGTTTGCAAAGTCAAGCACAAAAATTCAAAAAGTGCCAAAAACGTCTACTAACAAAAACCGAGCAGTTGGAACGTTCTCAGTCAGTTCAGATAAACAGCGCATGCCATTAGCTTGTACTCGAGCTTATTGTAAGCAGTCATAAAATCTTTAAGAATTAGTTTTTAAGTGATTTGAAAGCATTTACTTTCGGAAATAATCAGTGAACACTTATGAGCTAGAAAAATCACAACCATAAATTTGACTCAGGCAACGTTTTGTCGTCATACGATGATATAGAAGATGGTAGAAAGCATTATTTCACCAGGCAAATGACTTTTTGTAGTATTCTTCAACAGATTTTACTGATTAGGTGCTAGCGGTCAAAAATGGAATACTCATCCAATGAATACTTCGGCATGATTCTTGTGCTTGGGGCATGCAAAAATAATAGCCAACCTGCTGCCTCCGAATATAGACGACGATTCCCTAACAAACGGTATCAAAATGCCAACGTCTTCGGGGGCTTGAAATTCGAGGATGTGAAACAGAGGCCGGCCAAGGTCTTCAAGAACTCTCACTGTTGAAGAAGCCGTGTTCAATTTTGTTGTGCAAGATCCAACTTGCAGCACAAGAGGAATAGCACAGTGCAAATAATTCTTCGCAATTTAAATTTGCACCTTAATTTTTTTTCGAAGGTGCGAAAATTACATACACAGGATTATGCAAAGCGAATGAGTTTTTGCGAGTGACTACAGAGAAGAATTCTACAAAACCCGAACTGAAAAACTAATATTATCCCCTATTATGTATGTCGTATTTAGGATCTTCCGTATTAATTTTTCTATTTTTTTTCAGGTTGTCAGTTAATGGAAGGGCGATTTTTGCATAGTTTTTTATGAATTTTCTGTAATATCCGGTTATACCTAAAAATGATTTTTTTTGTGGTGTCTGGTATTTTAAGATTTTTTATGACTTCGATTTTATGTGGGTTTGGTTTAATACCTTCGGTTGAAAGAATATGTCCATGATATTCTGTTTGTTTTGAAAAGAAATTGCATTTGTCAATTTGTATTTTCAATTGAAATTTTCTCAAAGTATTTAATATTTTTTTAATATTATTCTCCATTTCTTGGAGTGAAGTTGCAAAAATTAGTATATCGTCAAGATATACGACACATATTTTATTAATATGTTCTACAAGTACTTCATTCATCATTCTTTAGAATGTTGATGGGGCATTTTTCAATCCAAAGGGCAGGCGAATGAACTCATAGTGTCCTTGTGGAGTTGAAAAGGCTGTTTTATTTCGGTCATGTTCGCTGACTTCAATTTGATGAAAGCCTTTCGCCAAGTCCAAAGTTGTGAAATACTGAGACTTTCCAAGTTTGTCGAAAATTCCTTCAATATTAGGAATAAGAAATTTATCATCAATGGTTTCTTCATTGAGTTTCCTATAATCGATTACGATTCTCCATTTGGTTTTACCAGAGTTGTCTATTTTTTCGGCACAACCCATATTGGAGCATTGTAAGGGGATGTCGAAGGTTGAATTATGCCTTGTTTCAGCATATCATTAATTTGCGTATTAACTTCGTTTTTGTGAATGTGAGGAAATCGATAAATTTTCGAATATAATGGTTTGTTAGATGTAGTTATTATTTCGTGCTTAGTTTGTGTTGTACATGTTAGGTTATCTCCTTCTTTATAAAATAAATCATCAGCTTCTCTGATGATGTTTCTTAAAGCGGAAACTTCTTCTTGGTTTAATCCCTTGAAGATTTTATCCTTGGCATCACTTAATGGTTCTAGTTTGTATTGAAGATTAATTTCTTCAGGAACGGCATATGTAAAGAGTAAACGTTTTCCGTTTATTTGCATACTACCTTCACCTAGATTAAGTTTTGCATTTAGCGGATGTAACAAGTTTTGTCCAATTAAAGCTTTGAAATTTTTATTTTGAAAGTTCATTATGTTCCAAAGTATTTTATGATTTTCGGGTAACTCAAATTCATTAGGCATATTTGTTTTTATTTTTTCAGTTATTTGATATTCTCTACCTAGTCTCTCAATTGTTATTGGTTTATTTAATATAATTTTAGGAATTTCAGGCAAACAGTTTTTATCAATGCTGGAGACGGATGCACCAGTGTCGATTAAGGCAGGAATAGTTTTATTATTGATTGTTAGATTTACTATTGGTAAAGGACTTCTTCCGAGGCAATTTGATGAAAATCTTTATCCATTGCTTCTGGTTTTTGGTTTTGGTTATTAAATCGTTGTCGGAATCGATCTGAATTTTCAATTTGCATTGGTTCTGGACGATTATGTTATATTGTTGATTATAGCGATTATTATTATTATTTGAAAATCTGTTCTTGTTAAAATTTCTGAAGTTTTTGTTACTGTAATTATTATTAGGATAATTGTGGTATCGACTGTTGTTATACCGATTATTGTTATATCGATTGTTATTATTGCTATATTGATTAGGATTATTATTATATTTTTTATTTTGAAATTTATGTTTAGTATTTTTTGGTACATAATTATTTTTATTATGTTGGTATGAGTTATTATGTTTAATGGTAAAATGTTCTCGATCATCATATGTTTGTTTTATTTCTGTTAATAATTTGTAAGCTTCACTTAATGTGTTGCAATTTTTCATTTCCAAAAGATATGATTTATATTCAGGCAATGTAGATTTAAATTTTTCAGAACAAGATTTTTATTTATAAAAGGGAAAATTCAGTATGTAAATGTTTTTGAGAATCCTGAATGTATTTAGTATTTAATTTATTCAAAAGGTTATTTAATGAATAATACATGTCATCAATATTTTTATTATTACTATTAACTTTATGTATGTTAGTAACAATATTGTTATAACTATCAGTTATTCCAAAAGTAAAAATAAGAAGAGATTTAACTGTAATATTCGTTGACTATTTGAAATTAAAGACTATTGTATGTCCAGTATTTAATACATCTTTATTGTTTCTTCTTCACCTTCATCGTCTTTTCCTGTCAGTGTGTTATCACCACCATTGATGGGTGCGTTCAAAAACTACCTGAATATATCTTGATAGCAGTGACATCTGGTGGTGTTATAATATTATTACACGCTTTTTTCTTTTAACAGAGATTTCATTGACATTTTCAATTGACTTATGTTTGATTAAATATTCTAAAATAATTGGACTGCAAGGGTTGTTACATTAACTACGGCCAACCATATCTTTGAGGTGGTCTACTGACCCTACCACTACGAGTTCTCCTAACATCTGGTTCGTTTACAATCACCGGTACAGGTGTTTCTTGATCTCTTACCGACTCTGTTTCTGACTCCGAATTACCAGCGGTTTGATATTCATCTGCTGATGCATTACTATCATTCAATTCTGGTAGATCCGGTTCATCCACATTACAATCAATTCTTTCATTGCCACTGTTAACATTTTCTTGTACGTTGCGCCCACGTGGCGTTACAATTTCAATTGGTTTCAATTTATCAGGACTTGCCACATTAAATCTAACATTATCTTCAAATAATACCTCTCCCCCATTCACCTCGTTGTTTTTAGTCTTGGCAATGAACCGTCGGTTTCGTCTAAAATGATTCTCAAAATTATCCCTGATAATATATGATCGATTGTTAACATTACTCACAATGGTTCCGTAGTTCCACTCCCTTCCGTTTTTCTTAAAAATAATGAGATCACCTACATTTAACACTGGCAGTGCTTTTGCATTCCGGTCATAATAATACTTTTGCTTTTTACGCTTTTCTTTAATTTTATTTTTAACCGTTTCTTCACTTAAGTTGTTTCGATACAACAATGAATCCGAAATTGGCATTCCCGTCTTGACCACCCGACCAAAAAACAGCTGGACTGGTGTCAATCGCATACTTGCCACAGGGGTTGTGTTATATTCCAAAATTCGATATTGATACCTTTCCGTGTCTCTCTCTTCAACACAACGTTTCAAAATATTTTTAGCAATCGCAACACCCTTCTCGGCTAAACCATTGCTTTGTGGGTACCGGGGGCTTGAAAATTTCATGACAATATTATAATCGTTTGCGAATTTTCCAAATTCACGCGAGTTAAATGGAATGTTATCCGCTTTAATTACCGTTGGGTATCCCAGTTTGTCAAAATTAACCTCTAACTTCGCGATGATATGACGCGCTGTTTTGTCTTTTAAATGTTCCACAATTATAAAACCCGAATACGCATCAATCACAGACAAGAAATCCTGTCCCGTATACTCGAACACATCCATTGACACTATATGAAATGGATACTTCGGTAGCTCTTCTTGAACCAGCTCCTCTTTTTGATTGTTACGCGTGAACTTTTCACAAATGGCACAAGATGTAACCATTTCTTTTATCTGACCGTTCATGTTTGGCCAGTAATAATGCATTCTTGCACGTGCTAGTGTTTTCTCGATTCCCAAATGTGGTGCATGCAACCACTTACTAAGTTTTCCTTGTAATTCTTTTGGAATAACTAGTCGATGATCACGAAATAGCAAGCCATTCTCAAAATGAAGCTCATTTTTGAATTTGTGGAATACCCGGCTTAAATCATCCAGTAGATGGTAATTTGGCCAACCCTTCTCAACATATTGACAAATTCGTAACAAATTTTCATCACGTTCAATGATTGAACGATACAAATCATAATTTTCTTCCGATAAACACGCTGCTTTAGTTACTGTATGTATTATCCCCGTTAAATCCGTGTCTTCATGACATTCTGATAATTGGGCCCGTGACAGGCAGTCAGCTACGAGCATTTCTTTGCCCGGTTTGTAAACAACAGTCATCTTTGGATATTTCAAAAGTGCCATGAGCATTCGCTGAAGCCGCATTGTCACATCATCAATATCCCGCTTGACTAGTGTTTCCAACGGTTTGTGATCACTTTCCACCGTAAATTGACGCCCATACAAGAAATAATGAAATCGCTGACATGCGAAAACAATTGCCAATAACTCTTTTTCGATTTGAGCCCACTTTTGTTCACTCTTGCTTAACGTCCGAGACGCATATGCTACTGGGTGTCCATTCTGAATGATTACGCAACCCAATCCATCTTGGGACGCATCCGTTTGCACAATGACTGGCAATTTCGGATCATAAATCGCCAATACCGGCTCCGATGTTACGACATTACGCAATTCCCTGAATTCCCGATCATGATTTTCCTTCCATTCGAATTTCACATTGTTTCGCGTGAGATCCCGCAAATGCGCCGATTGCTTTGACAAATTCGGAATAAATTTCGCTAAATATTTCAAAATACCCAAGAATCTTGACACAGCCGCTTTATCCTCCGGCGTTTTCATCTTTAAAATCGCGTCCCGATACTTTAAATTTGCTTTAAATTTTCCATCAAATAAAATATGACCCATAAATTTAACTTCGTGTTTCCGATACTGAATTTTATCCGGGTTAAATTTAATATTGTATTTACGTGCTCTTTCCATTACTTTATCCATTATCCGATCGTGTTCGTCTTCCGTTTCCGCGCAAATAGCAACATCATCGAAATAAATTATTACTCCTTCAATATCTCCTAACATTTTAACCATTTCTCGTTGAAACAATTCCGGTACAAAATTAAGCCCAAATGGCACACGCCTGAATTTATATCGACCAAAGGGAGTCATAAATGTTGTTAGATCAGAGCTCACATCGTCCAATTCCATTTGCCAATAGCCACTTTTCAAATCTAAAACCGAAAAAACGCGCATATTTGCCAGCCCAGACGTTAAATCATCTATCGTTGGAATCAAAAATTGCTCTCGCTTGATGCATTCATTGAGTGGTTTTGGGTCTAAACAAATACGAAGTTCACTCGAGTTAGGCTTTTCAACTATTTGCAAATTATTAACCCAGTCCGTTGGGTAATCAACAGGTGAAATGATTCCATCCTGTACCATCTGTACTAATTGTAACTTTAATCGCTCCAACAACGAATTTGGTATCCGTTTTTTATAATGAAGGACTGGCTTTGAGTTTTCTTTCATATTTATTGTGAATGTTCCCGGAAATTTACCCAAACCTTCAAAGACGTCACGATTGCTTTTTAAAAATTCCTCCCGTGTTTGTGACAAACATGCAACATAATTTACATCCGTTCGTTTAACTAATCCAAATCGTTCGCTTGATTCAAGACCCAGTATCGGTTCACACACATCATCGACAACAATAAAGCGAGAGACATGTTCCTTTTTTAAGTTAGTATCAATGCATTTTAGTTTAACCGTACCATAAACATTAACATTGTTTCCATTATAATCAAAGACCGAATAATTTTCATTTTCATTTTCCAATTGAACCCCCAACTTCTTGAATATTTTGGCCGGAATGCAGTCCACATCAGATCCAGTATCTAACTTAAACCTAACTAACTGATTTCCCACTTGAAACTCCTTATACCACCGCTTCGTGTGGTTGGGCACGTTACTTGAATTTATTCTATAAATACGATCCAGTTTTATGTCCCTATTCGCACTACCATCAATGATTTTCACACAATTACCTGTTTTACCCCAGCTGATTGAGTGTTGTTGCTGTTTTACATTTTGATTGTTTTCCGCTTTTGATCCACTGTTGTCCGTTTGCTTGCTCTTCGATTTACAAAAACGCTGGAAATGACCCTTACGCCCACATGACCGGCAATTGATATCCTTGGCTTTACACGATTGTAAATGATTTGCATTGAAATCATTACCACAATTGTAACAACGACGAGTTACAACATCAATTGTTTGTTTTGGCTGTTCAGCCACGCTGTCGATACTTGATTGGTTATTTATGTTCAACCTAACCCTATTTTCCTTCGCAGCTTCGTATGTTTTACACATTTCAATTACTTTGTTTAATGGCTCCTCCTTGCCATCCAACAGCTTCAATTGCAATTTTCTATCTTCCACTCCAATGATAATTCGATCTTTTAACATGCGCTCTTCATATTTCAATTCTTTTCCGCACTCACATTTGCTCTTGAAATCGCAAAACTGAACTTGCTTGCGAAGTTCAGTTTCAAACGCAGCAAACGGTTGCTTTTCCTTTTGCAAAATGTTGTTGAATTTGAAGGATTCCATAGTTGTGTTTTTCTTTGGACTCCAATATTCCTCAAACGCCTTCAGAACATCATTTAATGTGCGCTGGTTGACTACTGCGACAGAAGCCTGTTCACCCTCGGCTGGTGCAACTACAATATTCTCTCCAAGAATACCATTTTCCGTTCCATCATTTGGAAACAATGTATTATAAATTTCTCGCGCTTGACGGCCAATTAACCACAGACATGTTGCAATTTTTGTTGACTCCGTTCCATTTGCTTTACCTGTTGCTCGCATATACATTAAAAACTCACTTTTCCATGCGTGCCATTCCTTTGCCACGTTTGTGCAATCCAATTCTTTTGGTAAACGATCGTTCGCCATTATTATTCCTCAGTATTTCACCACTTATACGCTGAACTCCTTTGTTCGGTACCGAACACGATTTGATTTCCAAAATTAACTTCTGACACCATGTAATATTCGTTGACTATTTGAAATTAAAGACTATTGTATGTCCAGTATTTAATACATCTTTATTGTTTCTTCTTCACCTTCATCGTCTTTTCCTGTCAGTGTGTTATCACCACCATTGATGGGTGCGTTCAAAAACTACCTGAATATATCTTGATAGCAGTGACATCTGGTGGTGTTATAATATTATTACATGAGTTTTTATTATGAGTTATTATGTTTAATGGTAAAATGTTCTCGATCATCATATGTTTGTTTTATTTCTGTTAATAATTTGTAAGCTTCACTTAATGTGTTGCAATTTTTCATTTCCAAAAGATATGATTTATATTCAGGCAATGTAGATTTAAATTTTTCAGAACAAGATTTTTATTTATAAAAGGGAAAATTCAGTATGTAAATGTTTTTGAGAATCCTGAATGTATTTAGTATTTAATTTATTCAAAAGGTTATTTAATGAATAATACATGTCATCAATATTTTTATTATTACTATTAACTTTATGTATGTTAGTAACAATATTGTTATAACTATCAGTTATTCCAAAAGTAAAAATAAGAAGAGATTTAACAGTAGCCCAATTAGGATCGGTGAGTTTTTGAACGGCAGCTCTCGCAGGACCTTGAAGTTTATGAAGAATAAGTCTGTATATGTAGGATTGTTGATTTCCCTGTGTAAAAGTAAGGAGAGTGTCTGCTTCCTCTATCCATGTGTTGAGATCGTATTCACAATTATTTCCAGTATAAATTGGAAGACGTCGAGCTTTCTTAATAAGCTCCTCAAAAGACAGTTCCAAAGGATTCGGTGGATGTTGGTTTTGTTCGTTTGCCATTTTATAGATATATACGTTGAATGTGACTTACTGTGTTGTGTACAGGATATGTTTTGTCAGGATACGTTTTGATGATTGTAGATTCAGTTTACACTTTTATTTTATTTTATCACAAATTTTTATAATTTTTTATATTATTTGTTATTTATTATAATTGGTTTGTTGTTGAGTTATTATGGTTTGGTGTTTTTGAATTCAGTTTTCAATTGAATTTTCTTCAATTTACTTATTTGAATTATTTACACTTTAAACCAGTTGTTTTTAGATCATACGAATTTTCTTCGTATGATTAGAGTTAGTTATTTTTTCACTAATCACTTTTTATTAAACACATCGAATTTTCTTCGACTGTGTTATGAATTGTTTTCCAATTCAATAAGGTTCGTTTATATTCTAAGAGGTTCCTCCCAACTTAGACTAGCGACTGCGCCAGTTATATTTCTTGTAATATAAGTTTACAAAAAATATATATTTAACACACATTTGGTTCTTTAAATAAAAGACTGTATTTAATTTATTATAAACACTTTATTTAAGACAATTGGCTTGTCTAATTAATAATAACTATTTAACTGATTAACTCTGACTGACTGATCTGAATAATAACTCGATTGAATAATAACTAACTTTGATCTGGATGATCAAGTGGTATTTATACAGATGGGAAACAAAGAACCCAAAATTGCATAGTTGCAATTTTGATTAAGGGAATAAAAAGATAAGATCAGCATTTTATGAAATATGATATTATAAGATACATCAGCATAAATATGAGATGATGCAGCTGTGTAAACAATGAGTTGATACGTTAGTGTTAATAGTTTATAATATGAATCATGCATCAGCATAATGAAGTCATGATGTTTATGAAATTGGATATGTTAAAAGAATTTAATAATGCTGACTTGATACAACGGATGTTTAGAAGAAACGTACGTTGTTTATAGATTGGTCATCAAGCTTAGGAGCTTGTTTATCAATTGTAACTCGCGGTGGTAAAACGTTCTATCTTGTCGTTAATAATAAAAGCCGTGAATCCGGAAGTTGTTTTTTCCTTTGTGATATTGTGGGCCGGAACCAAATTTCGCGGGAACATCGGTGAGTCGGATTCTCGTCCGGTGGCTCAAGATGCCCATTGGGGTGGACGAGTGGCGCCCACGTCCCGTCTCCAACGGGTTGACCGGCACCCGAAGTCCTCGAACGATTCTTTAGGAGCCGATTTAGATCCTTACCCGATAGGTAACGGTAACAATATATATATATATATATATATATATATACATATACATATATATATATATATATATATACATGTATATTATATATATATGTATACATATTTACGATTTCTCAACCCTTTAGCTGCTACAGGCATTTTAAAGTTTTAAAAAACTTGCCGTTCCCTAACTAATAAAAAAGCAATGTCTCCACAGATAAAACATACACAGTTTCACAGATACAACATTGAAACAAACAATAAAACGTAGGTAACAGTTTATCACAACTTTTTGAAGCTACTATGAAAATTTTAAGCAACCATGTTGAGAGAGGCAGCTCCCGAAAGTCGAACAAACGTAATTTTCTATAGGAAAATTTTGCATTTTTCCTTTGTCTCGAATATATTTCCAAATATAGACTCACTGTTAAGTTGTCATTAAAAAGTTAGAAAATCATTTTATGTTTGTCAATTGCCGATAGTTACAGGTTTGCAAAGTCAAGCACAAAAATTCAAAAAGTGCCAAAAACGTCTACTAACAAAAACCGAGCAGTTGGAACGTTCTCAGTCAGTTCAGATAAACAGCGCATGCCATTAGCTTGTACTCGAGGTTATGGTAAGCAGTCATAAAATCTTTAAGAATTAGTTTTTAAGTGATTTGAAAGCATTTACTTTCGGAAATAATCAGTGAACACTTATGAGCTAGAAAAATCACAACCATAAATTTGACTCAGGCAACGTTTTGTCGTCATACGATGATATAGAAGATGGTAGAAAGCATTATTTCACCAGGCAAATGACTTTTTGTAGTATTCTTCAACAGATTTTACTGATTAGGTGCTAGCGGTCAAAAATGGAATACTCATCCAATGAATACTTCGGCATGATTCTTGTGCTTGGGGCATGCAAAAATAATAGCCAACCTGCTGCCTCCGAATATAGACGACGATTCCCTAACAAACGGTATCAAAATGCCAACGTCTTCGGGGGCTTGAAATTCGAGGATGTGAAACAGAGGCCGGCCTAGGTCTTCAAGAACTCTCACTGTTGAAGAAGCCGTGTTCAATTTTGTTGTGCAAGATCCAACTTGCAGCACAAGAGGAATAGCACAGTGCAAATAATTCTTCGCAATTTAAATTTGCACCTTAATTTTTTTTCGAAGGTGCGAAAATTACATACACAGGATTATGCAAAGCGAATGAGTTTTTGCGAGTGACTACAGAGAAGAATTCTACAAAACCCGAACTGAAAAACTAATATTATCCCCTATTATGTATGTCGTATTTAGGATCTTCCGTATTAATTTTTCTATTTTTTTCAGGTTGTCAGTTAATGGAAGGGCGATTTTTGCATAGTTTTTTATGAATTTTCTGTAATATCCGGTTATACCTAAAAATGATTTTTTTTTGTGGTGTCTGGTATTTTAAGATTTTTTATGACTTCGATTTTATTTGGGTTTGGTTTAATACCTTCGGTTGAAAGAATATGTCCATGATATTCTGTTTGTTTTGAAAAGAAATTGCATTTGTCAATTTGTATTTTCAATTGAAATTTTCTCAAAGTATTTAATATTTTTTTAATATTATTCTCCATTTCTTGAAGTGAAGTTGCAAAAATTAGTATATCGTCAAGATATACGACACATATTTTATTAATATGTTCTACAAGTACTTCATTCATCATTCTTTAGAATGTTGATGGGGCATTTTTCAATCCAAAGGGCAGGCGAATGGACTCATAGTGTCCTTGTGGAGTTGAGTTGAAAAGGCTGTTTTATTTCGGTCATGTTCGCTGACTTCAATTTGATGAAAGCCTTTCGCCAAGTCCAAAGTTGTGAAATACTGAGACTTTCCAAGTTTGTCGAAAATTCCTTCAATATTAGGAATAAGAAATTTATCATCAATGGTTTCTTCATTGAGTTTCCTATAATCGATTACGATTCTCCATTTGGTTTTACCAGAGTTGTCTATTTTTTCGGCACAACCCATATTGGAGCATTGTAAGGGGATGTCGAAGGTTGAATTATGCCTTGTTTCAGCATATCATTAATTTGCGTATTAACTTCGTTTTTGTGAATGTGAGGAAATCGATAAATTTTCGAATATAATGGTTTGTTAGATGTAGTTATTATTTCGTGCTTAGTTTGTGTTGTACATGTTAGGTTATCTCCTTCTTTATAAAATAAATCATCAGCTTCTCTGATGATGTTTCTTAAAGCGGAAACTTCTTCTTGGTTTAATCCCTTGAAGATTTTATCCTTGGCATCACTTAATGGTTCTAGTTTGTATTGAAGATTAATTTCTTCAGGAACGGCATATGTAAAGAGTAAACGTTTTCCGTTTATTTGCATACTACCTTCACCTAGATTAAGTTTTGCATTTAGCGGATGTAACAAGTTTTGTCCAATTAAAGCTTTGAAATTTTTATTTTGAAAGTTCATTATGTTCCAAAGTATTTTATGATTTTCGGGTAACTCAAATTCATTAGGCATATTTGTTTTTATTTTTTCAGTTATTTGATATTCTCTACCTAGTCTCTCAATTGTTATTGGTTTATTTAATATAATTTTAGGAATTTCAGGCAAACAGTTTTTATCAATGCTGGAGACGGATGCACCAGTGTCGATTAAGGCAGGAATAGTTTTATTATTGATTGTTAGATTTACTATTGGTAAAGGACTTCTTCCGAGGCAATTTGATGAAATTTTTTATCCATTGCTTCTGGTTTTTGGTTTTGGTTATTAAATCGTTGTCGGAATCGATCTGAATTTTCAATTTGCATTGGTTCTGGACGATTATTGTTATATTGTTGATTATAGCGATTATTATTATTATTTGAAAATCTGTTCTTGTTAAAATTTCTGAAGTTTTTGTTACTGTAATTATTATTAGGATAATTGTTGTATCGACTGTTGTTATACCGATTATTGTTATATCGATTGTTATTATTGCTATATTGATTAGGATTATTATTATATTTTTTCTTTTGAAATTTATGTTTAGTATTTTTTGGTACATAATTATTTTTATTATGTTGGTATGAGTTATTATGTTTAATGGTAAAATGTTCTCGATCATCATATGTTTGTTTTATTTCTGTTAATAATTTGTAAGCTTCACTGAATGTGTTGCAATTTTTCATTTCCAAAAGATATGATTTATATTCAGGCAATGTAGATTTAAATTTTTCAGAACAAGATTTTCATTTCTAATAGGGGAAAATTCAGTATGTAAATGTTTTTGAGAATCCTGAATGTATTTAGTATTTAATTTATTCAAAAGGTTATTTAATGAATAATATATGTCATCAATATTTTTATTATTACTATTAACTTTATGTATGTTAGTAACAATATTGTTATAACTATCAGTTATTCCAAAAGTAAAAATAAGAAGAGATTTAACAATAGCCCAATTAGGATCGGTGAGTTTTTGAACGGCAGCTCTCGCAGGACCTTGAAGTTTATGAAGAATAAGTCTTTATATGTAGGATTGTTGATTTCCCTGTGTAAAAGTAAGGAGAGTGTCTGCTTCCTCTATCCATGTGTTGAGATCGTATTCACAATTATTTCCAGTATAAATTGGAAGACGTCGAGCATTCTTAATAAGCTCCTCAAAAGACAGTTCCAAAGGATTCGGTGGATGTTGGTTTTGTTCGTTTGCCATTTTATAGATATATACGTTGAATGTGACTTACTGTGTTGTGTACAGGATATGTTTTGTCAGGATACGTTTTGATGATTGTAGATTCAGTTTACACTTTTATTTTATTTTATCACAAATTTTTATAATTTTTTATATTATTTGTTATTTATTATAATTGGTTTGTTGTTGAGTTATTATGGTTTGGTGTTTTTGAATTCAGTTTTTCAATTGAATTTTCTTCAATTTACTTATTTGAATTATTTACACTTTAAACCAGTTGTTTTTAGATCATACGAATTTTCTTCGTATGATTAGAGTTAGTTATTTTTTCACTAATCACTTTTTATTAAACACATCGAATTTTCTTCGACTGTGTTATGAATTGTTTTCCAATTCAATAAGGTTCGTTTATATTCTAAGAGGTTCCTCCCAACTTAGAATAGCGACTGCGCCAGTTATATTTCTTGTAATATAAGTTTACAAAAAATATATATTTAACACACATTTGGTTCTTTAAATAAAAGACTGTATTTAATTTATTATAAACACTTTATTTAAGACAATTGGCTTGTCTAATTAATAATAACTATTTAACTGATTAACTCTGACTGACTGATCTGAATAATAACTCGATTGAATAATAACTAACTTTGATCTGGATGATCAAGTGGTATTTATATAGATGGGAAACAAAGAACCCAAAATTGCATAGTTGCAATTTTGATTAAGGGAATAAAAAGATAAGATCAGCATTTTATGAAATATGATATTATAAGATACATCAGCATAAATATGAGATGATGCAGCTGTGTAAACAATGAGTTGATACGTTAGTGTTAATAGTTTATAATATGAATCATGCATCAGCATAATGAAGTCATGATGTTTATGAAATTGGATATGTTAAAAGAATTTAATAATGCTGACTTGATACAACGGATGTTTAGAAGAAACGTACGTTGTTTATAGATTGGTCATCAAGCTTAGGAGCTTGTTTATCAATTGTAACTCGCGGTGGTAAAACGTTCTATCTTGTCGTTAATAATAAAAGCCGTGAATCCGGAAGTTGTTTTTTCCTTTGTGATATTGTGGGCCGGAACCAAATTTCGCGGGAACATCGGTGAGTCGGATTCTCGTCCGGTGGCTCAAGATGCCCATTGGGGTGGACGAGTGGCGCCCACGTCCCGTCTCCAACGGGTTGACCGGCACCCGAAGTCCTCGAACGATTCTTTAGGAGCCGATTTAGATCCTTACCCGAAAGGTAACGGTAACAATACATATATATATATATATATATATATATATATATATATATAAATATATATATATATATATATATATATATATATACATATATATATATATATATATATACATGTATATTATATATATATGTATACATATTTACGATTTCTCAACCCTTTAGCTGCTACAGGCATTTTAAAGTTTTAAAAAACTTGCCGTTCCCTAACTAATAAAAAAGCAATGTCTCCACAGATAAAACATACACAGTTTCACAGATACAACATTGAAACAAACAATAAAACGTAGGTAACAGTTTATCACAACTTTTTGAAGCTACTATGAAAATTTTAAGCAACCATGTTGAGAGAGGCAGCTCCCGAGTCGAACAAACGTAATTTTCTATAGGAAAATTTTGCATTTTTCCTTTGTCTCGAATATATTTCCAAATATAGAATCACTGTTAAGTTGTCATTAAAAAGTTAGAAAATCATTTTATGTTTGTCAATTGCTGATAGTTACAGGTTTGCAAGGTCAAGCACAAAAATTCAAAAAGTGCCAAAAACGTCTACTAACAAAAACCGAGCAGTTGGAACGTTCTCAGTCAGTTCAGATAAACAGCGCATGCCATTAGCTTGTACTCGAGCTTATTGTAAGCAGTCATAAAATCTTTAAGAATTAGTTTTTAAGTGATTTGAAAGCATTTACCTTCGGAAATAATCAGTGAACACTTATGAGCTAGAAAAATCACAACCATAAATTTGACTCAGGCAACGTTTTGTCGTCATACGATGATATAGAAGATGGTAGAAAGCATTATTTCACCAGGCAAATGACTTTTTGTAGTATTCTTCAACAGATTTTACTGATTAGGTGCTAGCGGTCAAAAATGGAATACTCATCCAATGAATACTTCGGCATGATTCTTGTGCTTGGGGCATGCAAAAATAATAGCCAACCTGCTGCCTCCGAATATAGACGACGATTCCCTAACAAACGGTATCAAAATGCCAACGTCTTCGGGGGCTTGAAATTCGAGGATGTGAAACAGAGGCCGGCCTAGGTCTTCAAGAACGCTCACTGTTGAAGAAGCCGTGTTCAATTTTGTTGTGCAAGATCCAACTTGCAGCACAAGAGGAATAGCACAGTGCAAATAATTCTTCGCAATTTAAATTTGCACCTTAATTTTTTTTCGAAGGTGCGAAAATTACATACACAGGATTATGCAAAGCGAATGAGTTTTTGCGAGTGACTACAGAGAAGAATTCTACAAAACCCGAACTGAAAAACTAATATTATCCCCTATTATGTATGTCGTATTTAGGATCTTCCGTATTAATTTTTCTATTTTTTTTCAGGTTGTCAGTTAATGGAAGGGCGATTTTTGCATAGTTTTTTATGAATTTTCTGTAATATCCGGTTATACCTAAAAATGATTTTTTTTTTGTGGTGTCTGGTATTTTAAGATTTTTTATGACTTCGATTTTATTTGGGTTTGGTTTAATACCTTCGGTTGAAAGAATATGTCCATGATATTCTGTTTGTTTTGAAAAGAAATTGCATTTGTCAATTTGTATTTTCAATTGAAATTTTCTCAAAGTATTTAATATTTTTTTAATATTATTCTCCATTTCTTGGAGTGAAGTTGCAAAAACTAGTATATCGTCAAGATATACGACACATATTTTATTAATATGTTCTACAAGTACTTCATTCATCATTCTTTAGAATGTTGATGGGGCATTTTTCAATCCAAAGGGCAGGCGAATGAACTCATAGTGTCCTTGTGGAGTTGAGTTGAAAAGGCTGTTTTATTTCGGTCATGTTCGCTGACTTCAATTTGATGAAAGCCTTTCGCCAAGTCCAAAGTTGTGAAATACTGAGACTTTCCAAGTTTGTCGAAAATTCCTTCAATATTAGGAATAAGAAATTTATCATCAATGGTTTCTTCATTGAGTTTCCTATAATCGATTACGATTCGAGTTGTCTATTTTTTTCGGCACAACCCATATTGGAGCATTGTAAGGGGATGTCGAAGGTTGAATTATGCCTTGTTTCAGCATATCATTAATTTGCGTATTAACTTCGTTTTTGTGAATGTGAGGAAATCGATAAATTTTCGAATATAATGGTTTGTTAGATGTAGTTATTATTTCGTGCTTAGTTTGTGTTGTACATGTTAGGTTATCTCCTTCTTTATAAAATAAATCATCAGCTTCTCTGATGATGTTTCTTAAAGCGGAAACTTCTTCTTGGTTTAATCCCTTGAAGATTTTATCCTTGGCATCACTTAATGGTTCTAGTTTGTATTGAAGATTAATTTCTTCAGGAACGGCATATGTAAAGAGTAAACGTTTTCCGTTTATTTGCATACTACCTTCACCTAGATTAAGTTTTGCATTTAGCGGATGTAACAAGTTTTGTCCAATCAAAGCTTTGAAATTTTTATTTTGAAAGTTCATTATGTTCCAAAGTATTTTATGATTTTCGGGTAACTCAAATTCATTAGGCATATTTGTTTTTATTTTTTCAGTTATTTGATATTCTCTACCTAGTCTCTCAATTGTTATTGGTTTATTTAATATAATTTTAGGAATTTCAGGTAAACAGTTTTTATCAATGCTGGAGACAGATGCACCAGTGTCGATTAAGGCAGGAATAGTTGTATTATTGATTGTTAGATTTACTATTGGTAAAGGACTTCTTCCGAGGCAATTTGATGAAAATTTTTATCCATTGCTTCTGGTTTTTGGTTTTGGTTATTAAATCGTTGTCGGAATCGATCTGAATTTTCAATTTGCATTGGTTCTGGACGATTATTGTTATATTGTTGATTATAGCGATTATTATTATTATTTGAAAATCTGTTCTTGTTAAAATTTCTGAAGTTTTTGTTACTGTAATTATTATTAGGATAATTGTGGTATCGACTGTTGTTATACCGATTATTGTTATATCGATTGTTATTATTGCTATATTGATTAGGATTATTATTATATTTTTTCTTTTGAAATTTATGTTTAGTATTTTTTGGTACATAATTATTTTTATTATGTTGGTATGAGTTATTATGTTTAATGGTAAAATGTTCTCGATCATCATATGTTTGTTTTATTTCTGTTAATAATTTGTAAGCTTCACTTAATGTGTTGCAATTTTTCATTTCCAAAAGATATGATTTATATTCAGGCAATGTAGATTTAAATTTTTCAGAACAAGATTTTTATTTATAAAAGGGAAAATTCAGTATGTAAATGTTTTTGAGAATCCTGAATGTATTTAGTATTTAATTTATTCAAAAGGTTATTTAATGAATAATATATGTCATCAATATTTTTATTATTACTATTAACTTTATGTATGTTAGTAACAATATTGTTATAACTATCAGTTATTCCAAAAGTAAAAATAAGAAGAGATTTAACAGTAGCCCAATTAGGATCGGTGAGTTTTTGAACGGCAGCTCTCGCAGGACCTTGAAGTTTATGAAGAATAAGTCTGTATATGTAGGATTGTTGATTTCCCTGTGTAAAAGTAAGGAGAGTGTCTGCTTCCTCTATCCATGTGTTGAGATCGTATTCACAATTATTTCCAGTATAAATTGGAAGACGTCGAGCTTTCTTAATAAGCTCCTCAAAAGACAGTTCCAAAGGATTCGGTGGATGTTGGTTTTGTTCGTTTGCCATTTTATAGATATATACGTTGAATGTGACTTACTGTGTTGTGTACAGGATATGTTTTGTCAGGATACGTTTTGATGATTGTAGATTCAGTTTACACTTTTATTTTATTTTATCACAAATTTTTATAATTTTTTATATTATTTGTTATTTATTATAATTGGTTTGTTGTTGAGTTATTATGGTTTGGTGTTTTTGAATTCAGTTTTTCAATTGAATTTTCTTCAATTTACTTATTTGAATTATTTACACTTTAAACCAGTTGTTTTTAGATCATACGAATTTTCTTCGTATGATTAGAGTTAGTTATTTTTTCACTAATCACTTTTTATTAAACACATCGAATTTTCTTCGACTGTGTTATGAATTGTTTTCCAATTCAATAAGGTTCGTTTATATTCTAAGAGGTTCCTCCCAACTTAGACTAGCGACTGCGCCAGTTATATTTCTTGTAATAAGTTTACAAAAAATATATATTTAACACACATTTGGTTCTTTAAATAAAAGACTGTATTTAATTTATTATAAACACTTTATTTAAGACAATTGGCTTGTCTAATTAATAATAACTATTTAACTGATTAACTCTGACTGACTGATCTGAATAATAACTCGATTGAATAATAACTAACTTTGATCTGGATGATCAAGTGGTATTTATACAGATGGGAAACAAAGAACCCAAAATTGCATAGTTGCAATTTTGATTAAGGGAATAAAAAGATAAGATCAGCATTTTATGAAATATGATATTATAAGATACATCAGCATAAATATGAGATGATGCAGCTGTGTAAACAATGAGTTGATACGTTAGTGTTAATAGTTTATAATATGAATCATGCATCAGCATAATGAAGTCATGATGTTTATGAAATTGGATATGTTAAAAGAATTTAATAATGCTGACTTGATACAACGGATGTTTAGAAGAAACGTACGTTGTTTATAGATTGGTCATCAAGCTTAGGAGCTTGTTTATCAATTGTAACTCGCGGTGGTAAAACGTTCTATCTTGTCGTTAATAATAAAAGCCGTGAATCCGGAAGTTGTTTTTTCCTTTGTGATATTGTGGGCCGGAACCAAATTTCGCGGGAACATCGGTGAGTCGGATTCTCGTCCGGTGGCTCAAGATGCCCATTGGGGTGGACGAGTGGTGCCCACGTCCCGTCTCCAACGGGTTGACCGGCACCCGAAGGCCTCGAACGATTCTTTAGGAGCCGATTTAGATCCTTACCCGAAAGGTAACGGTAACAATACATATATATATATATATATATATATATATATATATACACAAATATATATATATATATATATATATATATATACATATACATGTATATATTATATATATATATATATATATATATATATACACATGTATATATTGTATATATATACATATTTACGATTTCTCAACCCTTTAGCTGCTACAGGCATTTTAAAGTTTTAAAAAACTTGCCGTTCTCTAACTAATAAAAACGCAATGTCTCCACAGATAAAACATACACAGTTCCACAGATACAACATTGAAACAAACAATAAAACGTAGGTAACAGTTTATCACAACTTTTTGAAGCAACCATGTTGAGAGAGGCAGCTCCCGAAAGTCGAACAAACGTAATTTTCTATAGGAAAATTTTGCATTTTTCCTTTGTCTCGAATATATTTCCAAATATAGAATCACTGTTAAGTTGTCATTAAAAAGTTAGAAAATCATTTTATGTTTGTCAATTGCTGATAGTTACAGGTTTGCAAAGTCAAGCACAAAAATTCAAAAAGTGCCAAAAACGTCTACTAACAAAAACCGAGCAGTTGGAACGTTCTCAGTCAGTTCAGATAAACAGCGCATGCCATTAGCTTGTACTCGAGCTTATTGTAAGCAGTCATAAAATCTTTAAGAATTAGTTTTTAAGTGATTTGAAAGCATTTACTTTCGGAAATAATCAGTGAACACTTATGAGCTAGAAAAATCACAACCATAAATTTGACTCAGGCAACGTTTTGTCGTCATACGATGATATAGAAGATGGTAGAAAGCATTATTTCACCAGGCAAATGACTTTTTGTAGTATTCTTCAACAGATTTTACTGATTAGGTGCTAGCGGTCAAAAATGGAATACTCATCCAATGAATACTTCGGCATGATTCTTGTGCTTGGGGCATGCAAAAATAATAGCCAACCTGCTGCCTCCGAATATAGACGACGATTCCCTAACAAACGGTATCAAAATGCCAACGTCTTCGGGGGCTTGAAATTCGAGGATGTGAAACAGAGGCCGGCCTAGGTCTTCAAGAACTCTCACTGTTGAAGAAGCCGTGTTCAATTTTGTTGTGCAAGATCCAACTTGCAGCACAAGAGGAATAGCACAGTGCAAATAATTCTTCGCAATTTAAATTTGCACCTTAATTTTTTTTCGAAGGTGCGAAAATTACATACACAGGATTATGCAAAGCGAATGAGTTTTTGCGAGTGACTACAGAGAAGAATTCTACAAAACCCGAACTGAAAAACTAATATTATCCCCTATTATGTATGTCGTATTTAGGATCTTCCGTATTAATTTTTCTATTTTTTTTCAGGTTGTCAGTTAATGGAAGGGCGATTTTTGCATAGTTTTTTATGAATTTTCTGTAATATTCGGTTATACCTAAAAATGATTTTTTTTTGTGGTGTCTGGTATTTTAAGATTTTTTATGACTTCGATTTTATTTGGGTTTGGTTTAATACCTTCGGTTGAAAGAATATGTCCATGATATTCTGTTTGTTTTGAAAAGAAATTGCATTTGTCAATTTGTATTTTCAATTGAAATTTTCTCAAAGTATTTAATATTTTTTTAATATTATTCTCCATTTCTTGGAGTGAAGTTGCAAAAACTAGTATATCGTCAAGATATACGACACATATTTTATTAATATGTTCTACAAGTACTTCATTCATCATTCTTTAGAATGTTGATGGGGCATTTTTCAATCCAAAGGGCACGCGAATGAACTCATAGTGTCCTTGTGGAGTTGAGTTGAAAAGGCTGTTTTATTTCGGTCATGTTCGCTGACTTCAATTTGATGAAAGCCTTTCGCCAAGTCCAAAGTTGTGAAATACTGAGACTTTCCAAGTTTGTCGAAAATTCCTTCAATATTAGGAATAAGAAATTTATCATCAATGGTTTCTTCATTGAGTTTCCTATAATCGATTACGATTCGAGTTGTCTATCTTTTTCGGCACAACCCATATTGGAGCATTGTAAGGGGATGTCGAAGGTTGAATTATGCCTTGTTTCAGCATATCATTAATTTGCGTATTAACTTCGTTTTTGTGAATGTGAGGAAATCGATAAATTTTCGAATATAATGGTTTGTTAGATGTAGTTATTATTTCGTGCTTAGTTTGTGTTGTACATGTTAGGTTATCTCCTTCTTTATAAAATAAATCATCAGCTTCTCTGATGATGTTTCTTAAAGCGGAAACTTCTTCTTGGTTTAATCCCTTGAAGATTTTATCCTTGGCATCACTTAATGGTTCTAGTTTGTATTGAAGATTAATTTCTTCAGGAACGGCATATGTAAAGAGTAAACGTTTTCCGTTTATTTGCATACTACCTTCACCTAGATTAAGTTTTGCATTTAGCGGATGTAACAAGTTTTGTCCAATTAAAGCTTTGAAATTTTTATTTTGAAAGTTCATTATGTTCCAAAGTATTTTATGATTTTCGGGTAACTCAAATTCATTAGGCATATTTGTTTTTATTTTTTCAGTTATTTGATATTCTCTACCTAGTCTCTCAATTGTTATTGGTTTATTTAATATAATTTTAGGAATTTCAGGCAAACAGTTTTTATCAATGCTGGAGACGGATGCACCAGTGTCGATTAAGGCAGGAATAGTTTTATTATTGATTGTTAGATTTACTATTGGTAAAGGACTTCTTCCGAGGCAATTTGATGAAATTTTTTATCCATTGCTTCTGGTTTTTGGTTTTGGTTATTAAATCGTTGTCGGAATCGATCTGAATTTTCAATTTGCATTGGTTCTGGACGATTATTGTTATATTGTTGATTATAGCGATTATTATTATTATTTGAAAATCTGTTCTTGTTAAAATTTCTGAAGTTTTTGTTACTGTAATTATTATTAGGATAATTGTTGTATCGACTGTTGTTATACCGATTATTGTTATATCGATTGTTATTATTGCTATATTGATTAGGATTATTATTATATTTTTTCTTTTGAAATTTATGTTTAGTATTTTTTGGTACATAATTATTTTTATTATGTTGGTATGAGTTATTATGTTTAATGGTAAAATGTTCTCGATCATCATATGTTTGTTTTATTTCTGTTAATAATTTGTAAGCTTCACTTAATGTGTTGCAATTTTTCATTTCCAAAAGATATGATTTATATTCAGGCAATGTAGATTTAAATTTTTCAGAACAAGATTTTCATTTCTAATAGGGGAAAATTCAGTATGTAAATGTTTTTGAGAATCCTGAATGTATTTAGTATTTAATTTATTCAAAAGGTTATTTAATGAATAATATATGTCATCAATATTTTTATTATTACTATTAACTTTATGTATGTTAGTAACAATATTGTTATAACTATCAGTTATTCCAAAAGTAAAAATAAGAAGAGATTTAACAGTAGCCCAATTAGGATCGGTGAGTTTTTGAACGGCAGCTCTCGCAGGACCTTGAAGTTTATGAAGAATAAGTCTGTATATGTAGGATTGTTGATTTCCCTGTGTAAAAGTAAGGAGAGTGTCTGCTTCCTCTATCCATGTGTTGAGATCGTATTCACAATTATTTCCAGTATAAATTGGAAGACGTCGAGCTTTCTTAATAAGCTCCTCAAAAGACAGTTCCAAAGGATTCGGTGGATGTTGGTTTTGTTCGTTTGCCATTTTATAGATATATACGTTGAATGTGACTTACTGTGTTGTGTACAGGATATGTTTTGTTAGGATACGTTTTGATGATTGTAGATTCAGTTTACACTTTTATTTTATTTTATCACAAATTTTTATAATTTTTTATATTATTTGTTATTTATTATAATTGGTTTGTTGTTGAGTTATTATGGTTTGGTGTTTTTGAATTCAGTTTTTCAATTGAATTTTCTTCAATTTACTTATTTGAATTATTTACACTTTAAACCAGTTGTTTTTAGATCATACGAATTTTCTTCGTATGATTAGAGTTAGTTATTTTTTCACTAATCACTTTTTATTAAACACATCGAATTTTCTTCGACTGTGTTATGAATTGTTTTCCAGTTCAATAAGGTTCGTTTATATTCTAAGAGGTTCCTCCCAACTTAGACTAGCGACTGCGCCAGTTATATTTCTTGTAATATAAGTTTACAAAAAATATATATTTAACACACATTTGGTTCTTTAAATAAAAGACTGTATTTAATTTATTATAAACACTTTATTTAAGACAATTGGCTTGTCTAATTAATAATAACTATTTAACTGATTAACTCTGACTGACTGATCTGAATAATAACTCGATTGAATAATAACTAACTTTGATCTGGATGATCAAGTGGTATTTATACAGATGGGAAACAAAGAACCCAAAATTGCATAGTTGCAATTTTGATTAAGGGAATAAAAAGATAAGATCAGCATTTTATGAAATATGATATTATAAGATACATCAGCATAAATATGAGATGATGCAGCTGTGTAAACAATGAGTTGATACGTTAGTGTTAATAGTTTATAATATGAATCATGCATCAGCATAATGAAGTCATGATGTTTATGAAATTGGATATGTTAAAAGAATTTAATAATGCTGACTTGATACAACGGATGTTTAGAAGAAACGTACGTTGTTTATAGATTGGTCATCAAGCTTAGGAGCTTGTTTATCAATTGTAACTCGCGGTGGTAAAACGTTCTATCTTGTCGTTAATAATAAAAGCCGTGAATCCGGAAGTTGTTTTTTCCTTTGTGATATTGTGGGCCGGAACCAAATTTCGCGGGAACATCGGTGAGTCGGATTCTCGTCCGGTGGCTCAAGATGCCCATTGGGGTGGACGAGTGGCGCCCACGTCCCGTCTCCAACGGGTTGACCGGCACCCGAAGGCCTCGAACGATTCTTTAGGAGCCGATTTAGATCCTTACCCGAAAGGTAACGGTAACAATACATATATATATATATATATATATATATATACACACACACATATATATATATATATATATATATATATATATACATTTACGATTTCTCAACCCTTTAGCTGCTACAGGCATTTTAAAGTTTTAAAAAACTTGCCGTTCTCTAACTAATAAAAACGCAATGTCTCCACAGATAAAACATACACAGTTCCACAGATACAACATTGAAACAAACAATAAAACGTAGGTAACAGTTTATCACAACTTTTTGAAGCAACCATGTTGAGAGAGGCAGCTCCCGAAAGTCGAACAAACGTAATTTTCTATAGGAAAATTTTGCATTTTTCCTTTGTCTCGAATATATTTCCAAATATAGAATCACTGTTAAGTTGTCATTAAAAAGTTAGAAAATCATTTTATGTTTGTCAATTGCTGATAGTTACAGGTTTGCAAAGTCAAGCACAAAAATTCAAAAAGTGCCAAAAACGTCTACTAACAAAAACCGAGCAGTTGGAACGTTCTCAGTCAGTTCAGATAAACAGCGCATGCCATTAGCTTGTACTCGAGCTTATTGTAAGCAGTCATAAAATCTTTAAGAATTAGTTTTTAAGTGATTTGAAAGCATTTACTTTCGGAAATAATCAGTGAACACTTATGAGCTAGAAAAATCACAACCATAAATTTGACTCAGGCAACGTTTTGTCGTCATACGATGATATAGAAGATGGTAGAAAGCATTATTTCACCAGGCAAATGACTTTTTGTAATATTCTTCAACAGATTTTACTGATTAGGTGCTAGCGGTCAAAAATGGAATACTCATCCAATGAATACTTCGGCATGATTCTTGTGCTTGGGGCATGCAAAAATAATAGCCAACCTGCTGCCTCCGAATATAGACGACGATTCCCTAACAAACGGTATCAAAATGCCAACGTCTTCGGGGGCTTGAAATTCGAGGATGTGAAACAGAGGCCGGCCTAGGTCTTCAAGAACTCTCACTGTTGAAGAAGCCGTGTTCAATTTTGTTGTGCAAGATCCAACTTGCAGCACAAGAGGAATAGCACAGTGCAAATAATTCTTCGCAATTTAAATTTGCACCTTAATTTTTTTTCGAAGGTGCGAAAATTACATACACAGGATTATGCAAAGCGAATGAGTTTTTGCGAGTGACTACAGAGAAGAATTCTACAAAACCCGAACTGAAAAACTAATATTATCCCCTATTATGTATGTCGTATTTAGGATCTTCCGTATTAATTTTTCTATTTTTTTTCAGGTTGTCAGTTAATGGAAGGGCGATTTTTGCATAGTTTTTTATGAATTTTCTGTAATATTCGGTTATACCTAAAAATGATTTTTTTTTGTGGTGTCTGGTATTTTAAGATTTTTTATGACTTCGATTTTATTTGGGTTTGGTTTAATACCTTCGGTTGAAAGAATATGTCCATGATATTCTGTTTGTTTTGAAAAGAAATTGCATTTGTCAATTTGTATTTTCAATTGAAATTTTCTCAAAGTATTTAATATTTTTTTAATATTATTCTCCATTTCTTGGAGTGAAGTTGCAAAAACTAGTATATCGTCAAGATATACGACACATATTTTATTAATATGTTCTACAAGTACTTCATTCATCATTCTTTAGAATGTTGATGGGGCATTTTTCAATCCAAAGGGCACGCGAATGAACTCATAGTGTCCTTGTGGAGTTGAGTTGAAAAGGCTGTTTTATTTCGGTCATGTTCGCTGACTTCAATTTGATGAAAGCCTTTCGCCAAGTCCAAAGTTGTGAAATACTGAGACTTTCCAAGTTTGTCGAAAATTCCTTCAATATTAGGAATAAGAAATTTATCATCAATGGTTTCTTCATTGAGTTTCCTATAATCGATTACGATTCGAGTTGTCTATCTTTTTCGGCACAACCCATATTGGAGCATTGTAAGGGGATGTCGAAGGTTGAATTATGCCTTGTTTCAGCATATCATTAATTTGCGTATTAACTTCGTTTTTGTGAATGTGAGGAAATCGATAAATTTTCGAATATAATGGTTTGTTAGATGTAGTTATTATTTCGTGCTTAGTTTGTGTTGTACATGTTAGGTTATCTCCTTCTTTATAAAATAAATCATCAGCTTCTCTGATGATGTTTCTTAAAGCGGAAACTTCTTCTTGGTTTAATCCCTTGAAGATTTTATCCTTGGCATCACTTAATGGTTCTAGTTTGTATTGAAGATTAATTTCTTCAGGAACGGCATATGTAAAGAGTAAACGTTTTCCGTTTATTTGCATACTACCTTCACCTAGATTAAGTTTTGCATTTAGCGGATGTAACAAGTTTTGTCCAATTAAAGCTTTGAAATTTTTATTTTGAAAGTTCATTATGTTCCAAAGTATTTTATGATTTTCGGGTAACTCAAATTCATTAGGCATATTTGTTTTTATTTTTTCAGTTATTTGATATTCTCTACCTAGTCTCTCAATTGTTATTGGTTTATTTAATATAATTTTAGGAATTTCAGGCAAACAGTTTTTATCAATGCTGGAGACGGATGCACCAGTGTCGATTAAGGCAGGAATAGTTTTATTATTGATTGTTAGATTTACTATTGGTAAAGGACTTCTTCCGAGGCAATTTGATGAAATTTTTTATCCATTGCTTCTGGTTTTTGGTTTTGGTTATTAAATCGTTGTCGGAATCGATCTGAATTTTCAATTTGCATTGGTTCTGGACGATTATTGTTATATTGTTGATTATAGCGATTATTATTATTATTTGAAAATCTGTTCTTGTTAAAATTTCTGAAGTTTTTGTTACTGTAATTATTATTAGGATAATTGTTGTATCGACTGTTGTTATACCGATTATTGTTATATCGATTGTTATTATTGCTATATTGATTAGGATTATTATTATATTTTTTCTTTTGAAATTTATGTTTAGTATTTTTTGGTACATAATTATTTTTATTATGTTGGTATGAGTTATTATGTTTAATGGTAAAATGTTCTCGATCATCATATGTTTGTTTTATTTCTGTTAATAATTTGTAAGCTTCACTTAATGTGTTGCAATTTTTCATTTCCAAAAGATATGATTTATATTCAGGCAATGTAGATTTAAATTTTTCAGAACAAGATTTTCATTTCTAATAGGGGAAAATTCAGTATGTAAATGTTTTTGAGAATCCTGAATGTATTTAGTATTTAATTTATTCAAATGGTTATTTAATGAATAATATATGTCATCAATATTTTTATTATTACTATTAACTTTATGTATGTTAGTAACAATATTGTTATAACTATCAGTTATTCCAAAAGTAAAAATAAGAAGAGATTTAACAGTAGCCCAATTAGGATCGGTGAGTTTTTGAACGGCAGCTCTCGCAGGACCTTGAAGTTTATGAAGAATAAGTCTGTATATGTAGGATTGTTGATTTCCCTGTGTAAAAGTAAGGAGAGTGTCTGCTTCCTCTATCCATGTGTTGAGATCGTATTCACAATTATTTCCAGTATAAATTGGAAGACGTCGAGCTTTCTTAATAAGCTCCTCAAAAGACAGTTCCAAAGGATTCGGTGGATGTTGGTTTTGTTCGTTTGCCATTTTATAGATATATACGTTGAATGTGACTTACTGTGTTGTGTACAGGATATGTTTTGTTAGGATACGTTTTGATGATTGTAGATTCAGTTTACACTTTTATTTTATTTTATCACAAATTTTTATAATTTTTTATATTATTTGTTATTTATTATAATTGGTTTGTTGTTGAGTTATTATGGTTTGGTGTTTTTGAATTCAGTTTTTCAATTGAATTTTCTTCAATTTACTTATTTGAATTATTTACACTTTAAACCAGTTGTTTTTAGATCATACGAATTTTCTTCGTATGATTAGAGTTAGTTATTTTTTCACTAATCACTTTTTATTAAACACATCGAATTTTCTTCGACTGTGTTATGAATTGTTTTTCAATTCAATAAGGTTCGTTTATATTCTAAGAGGTTCCTCCCAACTTAGACTAGCGACTGCGCCAGTTATATTTCTTGTAATATAAGTTTACAAAAAATATATATTTAACACACATTTGGTTCTTTAAATAAAAGACTGTATTTAATTTATTATAAACACTTTATTTAAGACAATTGGCTTGTCTAATTAATAATAACTATTTAACTGATTAACTCTGACTGACTGATCTGAATAATAACTCGATTGAATAATAACTAACTTTGATCTGGATGATCAAGTGGTATTTATACAGATGGGAAACAAAGAACCCAAAATTGCATAGTTGCAATTTTGATTAAGGGAATAAAAAGATAAGATCAGCATTTTATGAAATATGATATTATAAGATACATCAGCATAAATATGAGATGATGCAGCTGTGTAAACAATGAGTTGATACGTTAGTGTTAATAGTTTATAATATGAATCATGCATCAGCATAATGAAGTCATGATGTTTATGAAATTGGATATGTTAAAAGAATTTAATAATGCTGACTTGATACAACGGATGTTTAGAAGAAACGTACGTTGTTTATAGATTGGTCATCAAGCTTAGGAGCTTGTTTATCAATTGTAACTCGCGGTGGTAAAACGTTCTATCTTGTCGTTAATAATAAAAGCCGTGAATCCGGAAGTTGTTTTTTCCTTTGTGATATTGTGGGCCGGAACCAAATTTCGCGGGAACATCGGTGAGTCGGATTCTCGTCCGGTGGCTCAAGATGCCCATTGGGGTGGACGAGTGGCGCCCACGTCCCGTCTCCAACGGGTTGACCGGCACCCGAAGGCCTCGAACGATTCTTTAGGAGCCGATTTAGATCCTTACCCGAAAGGTAACGGTAACAATACATATATATATATATATATATATATATATACACACATATATATATATATATATATATATATATACATTTACGATTTCTCAACCCTTTAGCTGCTACAGGCATTTTAAAGTTTTAAAAAACTTGCCGTTCTCTAACTAATAAAAACGCAATGTCTCCACAGATAAAACATACACAGTTCCACAGATACAACATTGAAACAAACAATAAAACGTAGGTAACAGTTTATCACAACTTTTTGAAGCAACCATGTTGAGAGAGGCAGCTCCCGAAAGTCGAACAAACGTAATTTTCTATAGGAAAATTTTGCATTTTTCCTTTGTCTCGAATATATTTCCAAATATAGAATCACTGTTAAGTTGTCATTAAAAAGTTAGAAAATCATTTTATGTTTGTCAATTGCTGATAGTTACAGGTTTGCAAAGTCAAGCACAAAAATTCAAAAAGTGCCAAAAACGTCTACTAACAAAAACCGAGCAGTTGGAACGTTCTCAGTCAGTTCAGATAAACAGCGCATGCCATTAGCTTGTACTCGAGCTTATTGTAAGCAGTCATAAAATCTTTAAGAATTAGTTTTTAAGTGATTTGAAAGCATTTACTTTCGGAAATAATCAGTGAACACTTATGAGCTAGAAAAATCACAACCATAAATTTGACTCAGGCAACGTTTTGTCGTCATACGATGATATAGAAGATGGTAGAAAGCATTATTTCACCAGGCAAATGACTTTTTGTAGTATTCTTCAACAGATTTTACTGATTAGGTGCTAGCGGTCAAAAATGGAATACTCATCCAATGAATACTTCGGCATGATTCTTGTGCTTGGGGCATGCAAAAATAATAGCCAACCTGCTGCCTCCGAATATAGACGACGATTCCCTAACAAACGGTATCAAAATGCCAACGTCTTCGGGGGCTTGAAATTCGAGGATGTGAAACAGAGGCCGGCCTAGGTCTTCAAGAACTCTCACTGTTGAAGAAGCCGTGTTCAATTTTGTTGTGCAAGATCCAACTTGCAGCACAAGAGGAATAGCACAGTGCAAATAATTCTTCGCAATTTAAATTTGCACCTTAAATTTTTTCGAAGGTGCCAAAATTACATACACAGGATTATGCAAAGCGAATGAGTTTTTGCGAGTGACTACAGAGAAGAATTCTACAAAACCCGAACTGAAAAACTAATATTATCCCCTATTATGTATGTCGTGTCGTTGTCGATCGTTTGTGTGTAATCTTATTACGTATGTTGATTTCGATCGACAGCTCTCATAACGCACATTGCGAATGAGATCTGCATGTCAATTCACAATTGACAGCAGAAAATGATATTATGAATGTCGATATCGATCGACATCCGTCGATTAGGCTGTCGATCACACCGAGGCGCCACGACAGTCAATCGAGAACAGTTTAAGTTGGAGAAAATGTAAGTATAGGAAATTCTTCTATGATAAGTATTTGTGAAAGTGTTATTGAAATGATTCTGTGCTTCATAATGAGTGCCATTCTGTTAATTATATGATGTTTTAAGGTGAAAATCACAAATCGAAAACAATTCGACTCACACACGTTAACTATTTGTTTAGCCTTCTCTGGTGGATAATGTAATGTGCATTCGCCCAGCGAGAATATTCAATAATCATCATCAATGGCGCACCAGCCCAAATCGAACCTTGGCCTCCCGAAGACACTGCCTCCAACTGTCTCGGTCCAGCGACCGCGTCCTCCAATTAGCGAATGCCAGCAAGGATTCGCTGTCGTTGTCAACTGCATCCTCCCATCGTTTGCGTGGTTTTCCTGGTGGGCGGCTTCCTGTTGCTCGGCCTTTCATGGAGCGCTTGGGAATTCGCCTGTCATCCATACGCTCCACATGGCCAGCCCACTGAAGTCGTAGCAGTTTCGTCAGAATCGATACCGGTGGCTCGTCATAAAGAGCGTACAACTCATGGTTGTACCGGATTCGCCAGTCCGGTCCGTCCTTCACGGGCCCCAGAATACGTCTCAAAATGCGGCGTTCGAAGACGTCAATCCTTTTTTCTGAGGCTTGAGTCAAAGTCCATGTTTCACATCCGTAAATCAATACAGGACGGATGATCGTTTTATAGACGCGCAGCTTATTTTTTCGGTGCACTTTGTTACTTTTAATCACAGAGAGGACTGAAATATATATATATATATATATATATATATTCAATAATGGAAATCGATAACTATTCTTTAATACTCATTCCTGACAGAAAAAAACTTGCTGAAGGTAAATCGTCTAATTTCCCAGATAGGGTTAAAACAAAGTTAAAAGCAAAGACTCATTTTCCTTCGAAATGTCTTCAACTCCTATTTAAATAGTGGAACCGGCACCTTTTGTTTTGAATATAATATATTCAAAAATTTATTCTTTACCATACATGTATAGCTAACATTTCTTTCATATCTTTAAACCTATTTCGTAAACAAAAAAATCCTAATAAATTCAAATTTTATCTAAATACGAAATAAGTTCAAAATTTGAATAAATAGTATTATGTTGAGAAAATAATGTCCGATATGCCAAATTTCTTAGTTGGACATTACGCACTTGTTTATATCTCGAGAGAGGTCAAAATGGCGATGTAGTGTTTTCGGTTCTCATTTCCATAGAAAATGCAATTGATAATCAAATTTAAAAGAGCATGTCCTTTCGTATTAGTTGTTTACAAGGTAGTCTGATTAATTTCCGCTAAGGGCTGCAGTGAATTAGAATTTTCAGTTAGCTACGTCGTTTGATCAATTTTCCATAAATTTGAAAATAGTATATTGTTGAAAATGTTTCAAGTCGACTGTGTTTCAAATGAAAAAATTCAAAACTAGTAGCTAGGCGGTCATTATAAAACATCACACACATATACTGGAAACCCCACCTAAAATCTCTGTTAATCCTGTTGAGCACTAGTAAATATATTGTTTTTCGGTAAAATGCAAGTGCTGTATTGATAAGAAATATATATTTTAATAATTGCTTGCTAATTGTGCTTGTGAATATATCTATCTGAAAAAATAAATTTTTAAAATTTTGAGTAAAGATGTTTGATATCGCAAAAATATACAACTTCTATTCAAATTTTTGGTATGCATCTATACTCTTGCAGCTTAGTGCATATTCCAGCGTTCACTGCACTTCGCAAATTTTCAACTATTAAACACTTTTTGAATTTCAAGCACAATTATGACATACGTTGATAGCGAATCGAATTCACCAACCATTTCCATTCACAATATTAACATGAAATTTCTTTTCTTACGACATGCATATGGTATTACTGAATAGCGCTCTCGATCGACTTACATAATACCAATTCTCGATCGAATCGACAACTTCGATATCGATCGAACGACGATCGAATCGAGATACATAATAGGAGTGATTATTCACGGAGTGAAAGCAATTGTTTAAAAGGAAACTCGCGATACCTTGGAACATCTGTCTTCAAAAATTGACAATGCCAGTGCCCAAATAACAAGTGAGATGTAGTCAAGAGTGATACGGAGCTTGAAAAAGAGAACCAGGTATTGTTTGACAATGGAAGGGAGCCACTTCGAGCATTTGCTGTAAATGATTTCTAATAAGTACATATAAAATACATACATGCTTCATCATTCATTCAAAACAGTGTCATTGAAAGCATTTGCGTTCGGAGAAAGCCGAATACTTCCATGCAGTGTACGAATTTTATTTTAAGAGAAAATTTTCGATTGCAATGGTTTGTATTTGTAGGGTTTGAATAATGAGTGGGATTATATTGCCTAACTCACTTAGTGTACGAGTTATCAGCAAAAACATTTAAACATGCTTTGTAATAGAATTTACGGACCAGGTACTTTTAATTGAAGTTATTGATGTTTTATATATAAATAAACCATATAATAAAATATGGTTTTCATTATAGTAAAACTATTTTAGAATTAAAAAACTATTTACCTACCATGTGCTTTGTGCAGTCTAATCCAGTTAGCGGAGAACCTTCATGTCCACACTTATAAGCTGGAAATTGTTTAACAATAGCTGTTGCTCCAATTAAGTTTGGTCCTAGATTTTCAACTTCCATTATAATACATTTCGTTGTGAAGCATGCTATTTCGCTGCCAAGATAGCTTTGGAGTTGCTTAATTATTGGAAAATTATGCTGAACAAATTGATGTATTTTAGTGAAGTTACATTGAAGAGAATAACAGTATACAAAAGCAAAATATGTCAAGAATGATACCTATCATCTATCAATATTAAATGCAAAAATTTTAAACGAAAATTACACAAAAATTTCATAAATAAAATTTACCTGTAATGCAGCTTTACAAAATGTTCCATCGACCAGTATTCTATAGGGACTTTTGTAACCAAAATAGTTTTTGTAAAAGGATATTGTTTTCGATACTCGTTTGTTGCGTATTGTTCGCATCTTATTATGCAAAATATTTTGACCGCTGAAAGTAAACCCAATTATAACATTAATTTCGAAAACAGTCAGCTATTTGATGTTTTTGATTTGTCGATTAACAATGATTGATCGTAAGTTTTAGTGGATGTCTTGAAATTTGCGTCTCAAAATATTGAAGCTTTAGCATGTGTTTTGAAACTGTAATGGATATATGCACAGCTATCTAATCTAGCCTCAATATTTACCTACGAAATAGTCTATTATGCGGGAATAAATTTTGGAACTAGTTTAAAGTGGGAAGCTCTATTATGATGCGAAATCAAACAATCTGTGGCTCTTGAATTTTAGCTACTCATGAAGAGAAGATAATAAAATACTTTTCAAATTTAAGCTGCCTGGTGCATTAGAGATTTTTTTTTCGATTTATGAAATTAAAATTTATTTCATATTTCATAGATAGAAAAATCTCATTATAGTATGTTATTTTCGATTTTAAATGTGACAATTTTGTTATTTAATTATTGTTGGGCGTAGTTAACTACTTCTTAGTTGTTGTTATTTGTGTCCATTACATGTTCACCTAAATTAGATGTTAGTTGACAGTTTCAACTACAGTTGCGCAACTTTATCAATTATAGTTTAAGAATCCAACTTAAGAATTAAATTGAAAAAAAGTTTAGTTGCCCTCAGAACTAACAACTTTAAGCTTAGTTTTGTTTTGTGAAATAACACCTACTTTTGCTCCTTCTTTAATTGGTTTAGTTGTAGAAAGTTTTCAACATTTATATTTGGTTTTTATTTTGAAATTTTTATGATCATTTTTTGAGTCTGTACAGCCTTTTTTTGAAATTTTGTTCATTTAAATATTTATAAACAATGAAAGAGTAAAATATTTTACTAAATAATTTTTGTAAAGGGTTCGATTTCGTTTGTTTGACAAAACAAATGGGAAATGTGACGCGAGGCACTACCTTATAGTAGAAGAACCTTTTGAATTTATAAAGATCTGTTCATTTTGGATGTCATAATGCTGACCAGCGTTCTGAGAAACAAAATTTGGAATTTAAACTATGAAACGCATCTCCTAGTTTTTTTAACGACGGTTGGTAAATGAACTATCTTTTCTATCGTGGTTCTGCGCTGGTTGAATCTCTTCACTGGTTTCACATTTGTGATCTGTCGTGTATATCTTTGTAGTCATTACTACATCTGTGCACTTTCGAACACCAAACAATTTTTTCCGTAAATCCTGCATAACTTGCGGTGTTTTTCCTGCATTATGAACTTTATGAAAGTTAAACAATAAATAATAACAAAATGTCGCCTGTTTTCAAGCTGAGGGTCATTGTTATGCGTTCGATGGTGGTGCACGTAATGAGCCGAAAATGCTGAATTTGTGATGCTGGCAGCAAGTATGCATGAAAAAATGAAATTGTTGGATACATAACCATATTTTTTAGGGAGAAGGGGTGTTTGATTGACACCGTTTAATTGATCGTGGTAGAATATAACACCTGACAGTGAGCATCTAAATTGGTTTTTTTTCATAATGACGCAAATGCTACTATATTTTCAACGAAATTGAGACTCAATGATTGTGATATCTCCAGGTTATTGTTCAATGTTCGTGTTTTGAAACTGAAAATAACCAAGAAAATATAGTTTCCAGTCTATGGACAATGAAAAGTATGCCACAAGAACTAGTTATTTACTGTGGGCACATTGAGAAGCTCGACATTAAACGTATAAAATAAAAAAAGGGAATATAAACAGATAGACAATTTCATTGATATGCGCCAATTTTCAATCTGATTTGATCACATACACTAAACTTCGTCTTCAATTTGATTGTCTTATTATTTCAGTGGAAATTTGATTATTTCGCCAATAAATATCACATTCAGGTCCCTTCATTCATAAAATAATGAAATGGACAAACATTTACACTCGCGACTGTCATTTATGAACTGTCTCTCTCCATCACTTATTCCATTTCCCATTGTAAATTTTCCTCTCGTTCTTTATTACATCACAGACGGTCAATACTTGCACGTGCGCTTAATTTAACTTTACGCTTATACCTACGATTCCGGGAGGTCATATATATATATATATATATATATATATATATATATACAGGGTGTTTGGTACTCGGTGAGCACTTTTGTAAGGAGGTGTTCCTTGATATATTTTGAACAAAAAATCGTTCTACATGATGGTCCGGATTTCAAAATCTGCGGAGTTACAGGGTGATCAAGAATGGCGTTTCGGACCTGTACCCTGACTCACTTAAATCGTTATATCTCAAAAACTAATTATCACAACTCAACGTTTTATAACTCATTTTTTATGGAACCAAATTACCTTTCATTTAATGTGACATCCTAAATTGTAACTGTACCCAATTTTAGGATATTACTTCAAAGCACAAAATTTTGGAACTTCTTCCCTGAAAAATCTGTGTTCAGTGTCGTTTTTTCTCAGAAAACCTCATTAGTATATGCCATTTTAATTTTCATTTATTTTGTAGGCAATCTTATTGGCTACACAAGTTGCAAACATATTTATGATTTAGGTTTTATCATTTCCCAAGTATTAAGCGAAAATACATATCGCTTAAAAACTAAATATGCCATAAAGTGGCGGAGAATATATGGCCCTATAAGCTGATCTCCAATAATACCTGCCCAAACGTTAAGTCTCCATCGAACTTGTGGTGTCATTCACGTACCATATACGGATTGGCTTCGCTCCACCAATGGGAGTTGTGGCAGTTGAAAATTCCTTCCTGGGTGAAGAGGCATTCGTCCGTAAACAATATTTTTTTTCAAAGTTCGGGCTTCGTAGAATTTTTCTCTGTAGCCATTCACAAAAATCCACTCGCTTTTCGTAATCCTCTGTATGTAATTTTTGCACCTTCGAAAAGTGGTAAGGGTGCAAATTTAAACTACGCAAAATGATTTGCACTGTTGACTTTCTAATCCCCAATTCTCTTGCTATTCCCCTTGTGCTGCAAGTTGGGTCTTGCACAACGAAATTGAATACGGCTTCTTCGACGGCAGGTGTTCTTGAAGACCTAGGTCGGCCCACGTCCGATCGCGCACCTTGAGCAAGTCTCCCTGTTTCTCGTCCCCGAATTTCAAGCCTCCGGAAGACGTTGGCATCTGAATGTCGTCTGTTAGGGAATCGTCTCCTATACTCGAAGGATGCACGCTGACTATTTGTTTCACATGCACCAAGCACAAGAATCATGTCGAAGTATTCATTGGCTGAGTAGTCCATTTCTGATCTTTAGTAGCCAATCAATAAAAACTGTTAAATAATTCTACAAAAAGGTATTTGTCTCGTTAAATACTGCTTTCTACTTGTTATCATCGTATGACGACCAAGCGTTGCCCCATCCTAATTTATGGTTGTGAATTTTCTAGCCCATAAGTGTTGACTGATTATATCCGAATGTAAATGCTTTCAAATCAATTAAAAATTAATTTTCAAAGGTTTTATGACTGCTTATAATCAGCTCAAGCACTAATTAATCCCAAACACCGTTTACCAGAGTTGTCTGTGAAGGTTCTACCTGCTCGGTTTTTGTTAGTAGGCATATTAGGCACCTTTTTGAATTTTTGTTTTAGAATTTGCTGGCGTGTAACTATTGGAAATTGGCAAATAAGGATAAAATGGTGTTCTAACTTTTTAACAATAACACAACAGAGATTTAATTTTTGAAAAAAGATTTTGCATTATGAACGTGAAAATTAATGGAAAATAAGGACAAATGCAAAATATTCGTATAGAAAAAAACATTTCTTCGACTTTCGAGAACTGTCGCTCCCAATATGCTCACTTCATATTCACAAAATAGCTTCGAATAGTTGCAAAAAACTATTTTCTGCGCTTTATTGTTTGTTTGAGTGTTGTATCTTTCATAACTGTGAAGATATTGCGTTTTTACTAATTAAAGAACGTCATTTTTTTTCAAAATTTTAAAACGCCTGTGGCAGCTAAAGGGTTAAGAAGTCGTAAATATGTATACATATATATAATATATACATGTATATATATATATATACATATATATATATATACATATATATTCATTTCATATTTTCTGCTTAAAATTGTCCAAAAAATCACGTGGTGAAGAGCCTGTGCGGCAATTTCTGGACACCCTATATATATATATATAAATATATACACATAACCCCAGCTCATGGGTGTCCAAACCGGTCGATCGCAAGCCAATATTTAGTCGATCCCTCCCGCTAATCCATAACACGTGTTCAAATGCTTTAAATAAAGATAGATAGTTACGGCAGCAGCTTCACCTTTCCGTAGCATAACGTACTTACGTTATACTTATTTCAACATTTCACTTTCTAAATTACTAGAACAACGCTTTGCCCTATCGTAAATACATCGTGACTTTGTCACAACAAATTTCCCTATTGATGCTGCTAAAGCATCACAATTAAGATATTACATCAACATGCATCATTTGTCGTGCACATGTTTATGTTTTCGCGACCCGCTGCGAGCATTTTTGTTTATCCTAATGTGTGGCGATCCCTCGCCTAAATTTGAATATTAGTACAGTCAATTGGGAGTTCAGCGTGCATTTTCAAAAGGCAGAAATTTTTTTATTGCAATGCGTGTGGAATGCTATAATTAACTTAAGTTCAATTTCCTGGGATCCCCCATGATGGCGTTTGGGCTCCATCTCGAAAACAAAAGAAATTGGGACACCCCCATATCTCCCCAACGGTGGCTTCCACAAGAAAGTTGTGTATGGCAAACTTGTGTAGAATATAATTTTTAGCAAGTCGTCCATACATAACTTTTGCGTCGTGTCAATAATAAAAAAGATACAATCCAAAAACCGTACCCAAAAAGGGGGGAATAACTTTCGGGCGCCACAACTTTTTTAATTCCACGTTTAACGCGAAACATATTGGGATACTTTTCTAAGATAATTTTGTCGCAAATCGTTTGCGGTATTGATTGTTCAATCACTGCCCATTAACGGGAGTTATTCCATCACAAAGGGGAGAAAGTCGCGTGAAAACCCCGTTTTTAGGCCAAATAATCGACTTTTGGTGGCGAACCCCCCGTTGCGAAACTCGCGAAGCATTTTGGAAGGCAGCCGGATTTTTGGCGCAATGTGTAGTATGTCTTACTGTAAGCTTAAATCCAAGTTTCTGGGGTCGCACCCCCAATCCTCTGGGCTCCATCTTGGAAACAAAAAATAGTGGGACATCCCCCATATCTCCGAAACCATGGCTCCCACAAGAAAGTTAATATGGCAAACTTGTTAAGAATTTTATTTGCAGCAGGTCATGCATACATCACTTTTACGTGGTTTTAACAATAAAGAGTTACAAGCTCAAAACGATATCCAAAAAGGGGGGAATATCTTCCGAGCGCCACAGCTTCATTGTTTTCACTTTAACCCCAAAACACATTGAAAATAACTTTAAGGCAATTTTGTCGCAAGTCGTTTGCAGTATTGATCGCTGTACATTGGCGGGAGCTATTGCATCCCAAAGGGGGAAAACTCACGTGAAAAACGCATTTTTAGGCCAAAAAAATGTGATTCCGATGGCAAACCCCCCATTGCAAAACTCACGGAGCATTTTAGTGGGCAGAAAATTCTCAATTGCCATGAGTAGTATGCCTTTATGTGAGCTTAAATTGAAGTTTCTGGGGTGGCAGCTCCAATC
>OZ012661.1:67047493-67079236 GCA_963942545.1 Oxycera nigricornis | reverse complement strand
CGATATATCGGTGTCGGATGCATCCCTGATATATACAGTCCTGGAAAAAACATTTGCAACCGAAGTCAGAAACAAACTTTTTTCTTCATAACTTTCTTTATTGTGAATTGATCTTAACAGTTTTTTAACAGAATAATTTCCCGTAATATAGTAAACCAAAATATTATAACAAATAGTAGTTTTCAGCTGTCAGAAAAATAAAAAAATAGAAATGTCAAGTGAGTCACACTTTTAGTTGGAAAAAACATTTGCAACCTCTGACTATAACGGCGTACCAGGTTTACAACTAAGTGTTCCTTTCGTATTTTTTTCATTTTGTTGTGTGTTTAGCTATAAGCACGAACGTCAGACGCGTTGGTCGATCTAATTCGTTTTATCTACAGATCATTTATCAGTTAGTTTAGTATTGTCCCAGATCATTGTTGCAATAAAGTCAATATTCACGTGATAAGTGAGTTATAACGTTGACACACTGACCCATCATCAGCACAAAAAACCCCATCATAATGACAGTGAGATAAGCACGAAAAAGACCATACGTATCTCGATAAGTACGAAAAACTGCCATCTATGTTTGGGTAGAATAATGAGAAACCATCTGCCGTGAATAGAATTTGACATTATTTATATCAGCTTCGAACCAAATCTGACGTGCCATTGCGGACAATTGCCGTTTGTCATCGAAACGACACCAACGACCGAATGATAATGACAGCACCAATGACGAAAACATGTGTGTCACCCCGTCATTTGAAGTTTCGTGCTGATGACGGTTTTCGTACTGATGATGGGTCAGTGTGTCAACGCTATTAATCTTTGCAGGATTTAAAAGTGACGAGAATCTAAGAATAATGGCAGGGAATAAATATCGAAAAGAACTAAAATCTAGAATTTTAAGTGATTACAAAAGTGGATTATCACGAAAAGACATTTGCAAAAAGTACAATTTATTAAAGTGCACAGTTTGTCGAATAGTTAAAAGTGGAAAGGTAGAGACAAATCACAAAGGAGGGCGACCTAGAAAAACTACCAAAAGAGATGATTTAAATATTAAAATAAAAATAAAAAAGGGATCCTGGAATATCATCGAAATAGTTAAAGGTCGAATTGAATTTAAATGTAACCACTAGAACCATTCGAAACAAAGCTGTTGAATTGGGGCTTAAGAACTACCGACCAGCGAAAAAGCCGTTGATTTCTAAGAAAAATCTGAAGGCCAGACTAGAATTTGCCAGAAATCATATAGATTGGAATTTACAAAAATGGAGGACCGTACTTTTTTCGGACGAATCTAAATTTAACTTAAGAGGTACTGATGGGTTACACCATGTAAGAAGACCTAAACGCGAAAGACTGAATCCTCGGTACACAAAAAACAGTGAAATTTGGTGGAGGCAATTTAATGTTCTGGGGGTGTTTTTCTGGCCATGGGCTTGGACCTCTTTTTAAAATTGATGGTATAATGGATTCCACTAAATATAAAGAAATTTTAGAGGAAACGATGCTGCCGTATGCTGATGAGCACATGCCTTTATTGTGGTCGCTCCAACATGACAACGATCCTAAACACACTTCGAAATTGGTGGAGAGTTGGATTAGGAATAATGGAATCAGGGTTTGGATTGGCCAGCACAATCCCCAGATCTTAATCCAATTGAGAATCTTTGGGAGATTGTAAAATTTAATCTACATAAGCAAAATTTCACGAAGAAATTGGACCTTTACACAGCCGTTAAGTAAGAGTGGGAAAAAATTCCAATATGCATCATCGATAACTTGATTGCATCAACGCCCAGAAGACGTGCACAAGTCATCAAAAATCATGGCCATTCAAGTAAACATTAAAAAATAAAACGTTTAAAATAAAAGTTGCAAATGTTTTTTCCAACTAAAAGTGTGACTCACTTGACATTTTTATTTGTCTGACAGCTGAAAATTACTATTTGTTAAAATATTTCGGTTTACTTATTACGGGAAATTATTCTGTTAAAAAACTGTTAAGATCAATTCACAATAAAGAAAGTTATGAAGAAAAAAGTTTGTTTCTGACTTCGGTTGCAAATGTATATATATATATATATATAGTGCTGGAAAAAACATTTGCAACCGAAGTCAGAAACAAACTTTACTTTATATATATATATATATATATATATATATATATATATATATATATATATATATATAGTGCTGGAAAAAACATTTGCAACCGAAGTCAGAAACAATTTTTACTTTATATATATATATATATATATATTTATATATATATATATATATTTATATATATATATATATTTATATATATATATATATACATATACATACATACATAACTACATATACAGTAGAACCCGCTTAATACGATTTCTCGCATTATAATCATTTGTTGTCTTACATGTTGTGTCGCGCGACTTACGTATCTCGTTAATAACCGAGTTAAAAAAAACAAATCGAATTAATTTCAAGGGCCTTTATTTAGTGTGGTATCACTTAATGCAGACTAACAACTGACTTCTTATATTCTACCATGTTTAACATCGGTTCGCATGTCGTTGCTAAATTAGCAATATTGCTCGTCGATATTGCAACGTCATGAATTGCATGTTCTGGTCTAGATAATTGTTGGCTATTACCCGTAGATTTTGCAACATATGATATTGCATCAACAGCTGAGTTCGATTGAACTTTATTTAGGTTGCTATCCATTGACTTCAATTGAACTTTATTTAGGGCGCTATTGACTGAATGAGATTCAGCTTTGTTGGGAGCATTATCATATGTTACTCCTCCCCGGTTTAAATAAAGATTCGCCTGAATCTTTTTGTTTACTTTTGGACATAATTTTATCTTCATAGTAATGGTTAACAAGGCTATTGCCAATGCTATTATTGTAACAAGACTTAAATTTATTCCATATGAAATATTTTTGTGCACTTTTAATTCATTGATTTCCTTAATATTGTCAAATTGGTTGGCCATTAAATTCTCAAATGATATAGGCTTAGGAAATTTAGACTCGAACATGTTATTCTGATAAAAATATTTATCTTCATTCATAATTTTCTGATTATAAAAAACTTCTTCACCAATTGTAATTGAACAATTATTAAATTTTACAAGATAATTATTTTTTAATACAATTTTCCTATCATCACAATTATGCTTTAATTCTTCCCCATTTGCATTTTTTATTAAAATCATTTCCTCATCAATAACACAAATTTTTGTTTGGTTCTCATATTTCAAAATACAATTTCTTTTTACAATACAATGTTGACTCAGTTTAAGTTCCCGTAAACTCAATTCTGGGTCGTATACATATGCCTTATCATCAATTCTTCGTCATTGTTTATTTCATAATTGCTTTCATCAGTTAACGGCGTAATCAATTTTAATTCAACGGATACATAATCTTTGGGTATTTTGATTGCAATAACAATATACTTGCCCTTGTACTCCAAAATTCCTATTTTTGATAACTTTAATTTTGTAAAAATCAATATGATATTCATTAATTTCATTAGCTGTGAGAATACTAGGATGAATCAGATTGTATTTAGCTGACGCTATATTATCTTGGATGTGATCAACTTTATTTTTTAGGAACTGTAATTTAATCAATTGATCTGTGAGTAACTGTTGTTGCATCAATTTTTTTGTGATTCCCTCTATTCCTTCAAAGGCATTTAAAAATTTTCTTCTATCATTACTTATAACTCCCTTCAAAAATTCTATTGATTCATTAAAATGCTCATTAATTCTTATCTGCTGATTTCTTGCCTGAATTGAGTTACGACTATTTTGTTCTGCAGCCTGCAAATGTTCCAAAATTTCTTCTCTATCAGTATTATCCATAGTACCAAAAAGCCATTTCTGCGTCGTACCAACAATATTTAACAATCCCCGCTTTCGCCTGGTACTTCGGATAATGGAATTTACCTTTGACTCTATTGTTTTTATTTGCTGTAAAACTATATCTAGGTTATTTATATCTAGGTTATTTATATCCAAATATTTTAAATTCACCTTTATGTTAAGAATAGTTTCTAAAATACTTTCCGGATTAATCATATGTAAAATTGTGTTGGTTTGATTAATTATCTGCACTTCTCTTACTTTAATTTTCACATACCCATTCTGCTCCCTAATTGGCGTCACCTGTAGGACTCCTAGCGCTGTTTGTGTCATCATCAACATTATGATAAGTATTGTCTGCAAACTTATACCGTCTTTTTACATTGCTTGGGTGAACATTATCTAAATTTTTTTTTATCTTATACCTAGTTTCTTCTTTGTGCCTAACATGCTTGTAATTTTTTATAGGACCTTCCTGTCTTCGTTCTACATAATTTTCTCGTTTCTTATTAAGTTTGGTAATCTTATTTTCTTTTGCCTCCTGAACTAACTTACTGAGTTTACTTTCCTCTATTTCTTCTTTTGCTTTTCTAGGCGATGTTCGAATAGTTGAATGATACCTATCATTATAATTACCAACAACCAACTGAATTTTCGCCTCAACCGGTAAACTTTTATCATCTATACCTGTATTTTTTTCAAGAATTGTGGAATGCACCCTCTCAACATCTGCATTACCTGTATGGTTATTGGGTTTGGTCCAATGTACCTCAATATCACTTTTACTAAGAAACTCCTTAATTTGCTCTGATTTAAATTCATTGTCCATTATAATTCTTTTAGGTTTTCCAAACTTAGAGAAATGCTCTACTAAAATTGTTTTTTTAGCTAACCAGTTCCTGTCATTGATAGCGTAAGCTACTGCGAACTTTGTCAGTTTATCTATTATAGTTACGAATGTTCTTTTTTGTAAATGAAAAATATCTAGATGGATTATCTCATTTTTTTCGGTAGGTGTTTCTGTGATACGAAATTTTGGTTTAATGGGATTTCTATCGTATTTTATCTCCTTACACTTATTACAATTATTAATCACTAATTGGATGTGTTCCTGGAGCCTTGGATAGTATATTTTGGATTTCAGTGTATAATAAGTTTCATTAATGCCACTGTGCATAGATTCCTGAGTATAATAAAGTGAAATCTGTCTATGGACAGTTTCTATCTCATTAGCTCTATTTGAACATCTTATAAAATTCACTCCTCTATCATGCGAAAATAATTCTATTATAACTTGTTGCACCCGATTATAATCATGATCCGCAACTACTGAAAATATTCCCGTTTTACCCTTTTTAATAAATCTAATTAATACATCTTTAGTTTTATCGATTCCTTCGAGTGGATTTAAGTAAATTATTCTTCTCCCATGTAAAATTTCTATCTCTTTCCGAATACTATATGTTAATATAAGTTGTGTCCTATATTTATTAACAATTTCCTCCCTTATACCTATATGATCCAATTGCTTTTCGTCTGTAGAATGAGCAGTAGCAGTTAAAGCTAAATTGGAATCATTATGGTTATCATCTTGAATTTTTGGTGTGTTTTCTAACCTACTAAGGAAATCTGCGACCACATTCTCTTTACCCTTTAAATACTCGATTTCAAAGTTATATTCTTGAAGTTTTAAAATCCATCGCTGATTCCGCTGAGAAAATTCTTTGCCTTTATATTTACTATTCAAATATTTAAGGGGCAAATGATCAGTCACAATTTTAAATTTGTTTCCATATAAATATGGACGAAAATATGATACAGAATAAACAATCGCTAAGAATTCTTTATCAGTGACACTGTAATTTTGTTCATGTTTATTGAGGGTTCGAGAAACAAAGCACACTGGATGACCATCTTGCGATAAAACAGCCCCAATTGCGTAGTTACTCGCATCTGTGGTTAAAACAAATTGTTTCTCAAACTATGGGTACTTTAAGATAGGATGTTCCATAATTAATCGTTTAAGGGTTTCGAATGCCGATATATATTGTGGGTCCCGGACAACCTTTTCGTCCTTTTTTAAATACTTTATCATTGGGTAGGCCACCTTGGCATAATCCTTGATAAATTTCCTATTGAACCCCGTCATTCCCAAAAATCCTCTTAGTTGCCGCTCCGTTTTAGGCAAAGATAGTTCTTCAATTTCTTTTATCTTATTAGGATTTGGACTTATTCCCTCTTTGTTCAAAACCTGCCCCAAAAACTCTGTGTTTCGCTTCATGAAACTACACTTATCTCCTTGGATTTTCAAATTGTGCTGTTTTAAAATTTTAAAAATGATCTCTAACGATGTGAAATGTTCCTGTAAACTAGTAGAAAAAATTAAAATATCGTCAAGGTAAACGATACAAATAACATTTATCTGTTCTCGTAAAACTTCGAACATCATCCTTTGAAACGTCCGAGGAGCATTTTTTAAACCAAATGGCATCCTTAGATATTCAAACAGACCCATTGGTGTTACAAACGCTGTCTTTTCAATGTCTTCCTCAGCAATAAGTATTTGATGATATCCTTTAGCCAGATCCAACGTACTGAAATACTGTGCCTTCTCCAGCTTATCCCATATACCGTCGATATTCGGTAATGGATGTTGATCATCCACCGTTACTTCATTCAGCTTTCGATAATCTACTACTATCCTGTACTTCTGAATCCCCGAATTGTCTTGTTTTTTCGGAACGACTATTATTGGTGAACTGTACCGACTATTACTTTTGCGAATTATTCCTTGACTCTCCATTTCCCCAATTTGCCTTCTCACTTCTGCTTCGTGTTTCGGGGGATATCTATACAACTTCGAATTAATAGGTTGATCAGTAGTTGTTTTAATACGATGTACCACAGAATTTGTATTTGTCAGTTGATCACCCTCTTTAAATATTAACCCTTCATACTTTCGAAGTAATTTTTCCATTCCACTTTTTTCTTCATCGTTTAAATGTTCTAAATCAATTTGCTTAATATCCGTTGCTTCTAGAACATTTACTTCCACTGTTAGCTTTGAGATGAAAGGAATTTTCTCATAGAATAATTTCCTGATTATCTATATCTATTGATTGAACATTCCTTCCAATCCAATCCATACCAATGAGAAAATCATATTCCTTATCAATTGCAATTTTGACCCATCTCATTCGAGCATTAACTGACTGTTTAAATTGAAGTGGACACTTTGTTTTAACTTGTTCTGTAGATTTTTCCACAACACCTTTAATAGTATTAATTTGTATGGGCTTCGACTGAATTTTTTGATATAAGTGGCATGGGCCTCTATTAGAATTTAACAAACTGATCGTAGACCCCGTATCTATCATTGCTATGAAGTCGTCATTATCGAATGAAATTCTAATGAAAATTTTTTTATTATCCGAGGCTAGTTTATAAAAAACTCCTCGGAACCTAATTGATTCACATCTTCCTTGTTGATATTATCTACATCCATTGGTTCTACCCAATTTCGTTCTATTCTTCTCTGCCCTGAATTTCTATTATCCCTTACTTGCTGCTTTACTTGAAACGTTTGATTTGAAAAAAAAATTCTGCCTTGATTACCCTAATTTCGTCTAACTTGATTTGATTCACTTTTTCTAAATCGGTTCGATTCACCTGATTTAAACACTTCTGATTTATCTCTAAAATTTCTCACATTATCACTCAATTCGTTTTTACTGTACTGTCTTGAATTACTAAAACTGGAATTTTTCTGAGCAAATTTTTTATCAATGTTTAAATTATATATATCCTGCCCAATGTATCCGTGTAAAATTGTTCTAATTCTTGAAAGTGAAAATTGATTGCGAATTTCTGCTGCTAATGAGCCTGCCGCTATTTCTTTTATTTTAAGAATTAATGCACTACTTAAACATGTTACAATTTCTTCGCTACTATCATTAAAACTAGCACATTCCGTAATATTATCCACAATTTGCTGAATTCTATTTAATAATTCATGAATGGTAAATACCTTCAGATAGCTGATTTCTTTAGCTATAGTTATTTGATCCTTCGCTGGTCTATAGTGGACTCGCAACTTTTGCTTGCACTGCTCCCATGATTGAGGTACATCTGCTGTCAGGTAATTTTTGACATCCCCGATTATCTTCTCATGGTAGATGACTTCAAACGCCTCATTTGCATGCTCTCCAAGTTCCGACAAGACACGGTCGATTGTTGCTGTGAACGATGATAATGCCCCCGGTTCCCCTTTGAAACATTGAATATTCTTGACTCGTTTTTCCACTGTAGCTCGAATGTTCATTGGCTGATTCTGTCTCAATAGAAGCTCCGTTAGGAACGCTATGCATTGCTCTATTTGTGGTACTGCTCAATAAAGTCGTCTTTGTTGGTCGTCACTGCTGCTGTACGTCGTTTCTTCGTTTAATTTTGCTTCACTATACTTCGTTTCCCGTTCTAACAAACTAACAGATTCGAACACTTTTATTACTCGATCCGATCACTTTCCTCTAACAATATGTTTTTTGAGGAATACCGACTGCGCCATTTACGTATCTCGTTAATAACCGAGTTTTAAAAAAACAAATCGAATTAATTTCAAGGGCCTTTATTTAGTGTGGTATCACTTAATGCAGACTAACAACTGACTTCTTATATTCTACCAGTTTAACATCGGTTCGGATGTCGTTGCTAAATTAGAAATATTGCTTGTCGATATTGCAACGTCATGAATTGCATGTTCTGGTCTAGATAATTGTTGGCTATTACCCGTAGATTTTACAACATATGCATCAACAGCTGAGTTCGATTGAACTTTATTTAGGTTGCCATCCATTGACTTTAATTGAACTTTATTTAGGGCGCTATTGACTGAATGAGATTCTGCTTTGTTGGGAGCATTATCATATGTTACTCGCGCGCACTCTGATTCTTTTGTAATAGTGTAACATTTCTTTGTTACAAAATGACTACAATTAAGCGAAAGGCATTATCACTTCAAGAAAAAACTAAGATATTCAATGTTTTTGATGAAAAATCACAAAGAAAAAATAAAACTTAGTTATCTGCTGAGCTTCAGTTACCAGTTTCTACGTTACGTACCATTTTAAAGAATAGAGACGAAATCAAAGAAAAATACAGATTGGGAGGTGTGCAAAAAAAAAGCAAAAGGTAGGAAAGTTTGATAAATTGGGAAAAGTTTTAGTGGAATGGCATCATCAAGCACGAGCTTTAAAACTGTCAATAAGTGGCTCTATAATATGCGAGAAAGCGCGTAAAATTGCTGAAAGCTTACAAACCACTGATTTTAACGCTTCTAATGGCTAGATAGATAGTTTTAATAATCGCCACGGCATTATGCACCGTCAAATCAGTAGGAAATCGGAGACAGTGGCACAACAAGATGTTGATACATGGATGGCAACAATTTCCGAATTGTTGCAAAATTACGAACCGCGAGACATTTTCAACGCAGATGAATTCGGCTTATTTTTTTAAATTGATGCCAAATAAATTCTATGTTTTCAAGAGAGAAACTTGTCATGGTGGTAAAGCAAATAAAGAGAGACTGACTGTCCTGGCCTGTGCCAATTCTGATGGGTCAGAAAAGTTACTTTTGCTAGTGATTGTTAAAGCGCAAAATGCACGTTGTTTCAAAAACGTAAGATCGCTCCCTGTAAAATATAATGCACAACCTCGAGCTTGGATGACCGGCATTCATTTCATCGACTGGTTAAAAGCTATAGATGATCACTTCCAGATTAAATGTAGTCGCATAATTCTATTCATTGATAATTGCCCCGCTCACCCTAAAGGTGTTGAACTAAAAAATATCAAGCTTATTTATTTACCTCCAAATGCGACAAGAAAATTACAACCGATGGATCAGGGCATCATAAAGGTCCTTCAACAAGGTTACAGGACAAGACCCTGATAGCAAACGAACCGTGACTGTGCATGATGCGATTCTTAACACTAGCAATTAAGCCTGAAACCATTCAAAATTGTTTCAAAAAAGCAGGTTTCAGAAATAAGGGGGTTGACGTCGTGTTGGAAGAAGAAGAACCCGTGATACTGTAGGGTTTTTCTGGATATTCTTTCATTGATGACAATGTGACACCGTACGAAATTTAATCAATTGAAGATCTTATTGAGAATGTGAATAACACAAAAAGAGGCCCTAAGTGATAATGATGAAGACGAAGATGAGTCAACTCCGATTTTGTTAACCGCCCAGGCATTTCAGCTGTTAATGATTTAAGACACTATGAAGCTTCTTTGAATCAATACGAGGACGCACTGCAAAAGTTAAATTATATTGAAAATCTTGTAATTGCTAATGCATCAAAATCTTTCTGTCAAGCCAAAATAAGTGATTACTTTAAATAGCCCTTACTCTTTGGGCAACCTGGAGCTTCCTTATGATGTCTGTTGTTAGGATCCATGTTTGACAGCCATAGGTCATGACTGGCAGGATGCATTGGTCGAAGGCTTTCTTTTTCAGGTGGCATTTCATTCTTGACTTGAATATTATGGAGTTCTTCCCGAACGCACTCCATGCTAGCTTGATCCTTCTGTTAATTTCAGGTATTAGCGATCTCGAGTTGTGTACTGACTAGCCCAGATACACATACTCGTCTACAACTTCCAGTTCGGTGTTGTTAACTGATAGTTTTAGTTTTTCTAAGGTTCATGTTTAGGCCTGCTATCTCGCTAGCTGCGCTTAGATCTTCGAGCAGCGTTTGTAGCTCATGTTGATTTTGGGCGGTAAGGACTATGTCATCTGCGAATCGTAGGTAATTTAGTCGCTCTCCATCTATGATTAGTCGTTTATTATCCCATTTCAGGTCTCGGAAGATTTCTTCTAAGGTGGTGTTGAACAGTTTTAGCGATATGGTATCCCCCTGTCGGACCCCTCTTTGCATGGGGAATTCCGGCGTGTCATCAAACACTTTAACTTTCGCTTTGGCGTTCTTGTAGATATTGGCCAGTGTTTCTATGTAGGCTTTCTCAATACCCTGACTTATGACCGCTCTTATTATTGCTTCGGGGTATATTGAATCGAAGGCCTTCTCAAAGTCGATATATGCCAGGGCTAGGGGAGTTCGTATTCCCTTGCTCTGCTCATGACCTCTTTTAAGGTGTGGATGTGATCGACAGTGCTGAATCCACTCCTAAAGCCAGCTTGTTCTCGTGGTTGTTCTACATCCAGGGCTGATTGTATTCTATTATTGAAGATTTTGTTGAAAATGACTACAATTAAGCGAAAGGCATTATCACTTCAAGAAAAAATTAAGGTATTCAATGTTTTTGATGAAAAATCACAAACAAAAAATAAATCTTAGTTAACTACTGAGCTTCAGTTACCAGTTTCTACGTTACGTACCATTTTAAAGAATAGAGACGAAATCAAAGAAAAATACAGATTGGAAGGTGTGCAAAAAAAAAGCAAAAGGTAGGAAAGTTTGATAAATTGGGAAAAGTTTTAGTGGAATGGCATCATCAAGCACGAGCTTTAAAACTGCCAATAAGTGGCTCTATAATATGCGAGAAAGCGCGTAAAATTGCTGAAAGCTTACAAACCACTGATTTTAACGCTTCTAATGGCTAGATAGATAGTTTTAATAATCGCCACGGCATTATGCACCGTCAAATCAGTAGGAAATCGGAGACAGTGGCACAACAAGATGTTGATACATGGATGGCAACAATTTCCGAATTGTTGCAAAATTACGAACCGCGAGACATTTTCAACGCAGATGAATTCGGCTTATTTTTTTAAATTGATGCCAAATAAATTCTATGTTTTCAAGAGAGAAACTTGTCATGGTGGTAAAGCAAATAAAGAGAGACTGACTGTCCTGGCCTGTGCCAATTCTGATGGGTCAGAAAAGTTACTTTTGCTAGTGATTGTTAAAGCGCAAAATGCACGTTGTTTCAAAAACGTAAGATCGCTCCCTGTAAAATATAATGCACAACCTCGAGCTTGGATGACCGGCATTCATTTCATCGACTGGTTAAAAGCTATAGATGATCACTTCCAGATTAAATGTAGTCGCATAATTCTATTCATTGATAATTGCCCCGCTCACCCTAAAGGTGTTGAACTAAAAAATATCAAGCTTATTTATTTACCTCCAAATGCGACAAGAAAATTACAACCGATGGATCAGGGCATCATAAAGGTCCTTCAACAAGGTTACAGGACAAGACCCTGATAGCAAACGAACCGTGACTGTGCATGATGCGATTCTTAACACTAGCAATTAAGCCTGAAACCATTCAAAATTGTTTCAAAAAAGCAGGTTTCAGAAATAAGGGGGTTGACGTCGTGTTGGAAGAAGAAGAACCCGTGATACTGTAGGGTTTTTCTGGATATTCTTTCATTGATGACAATGTGACACCGTACGAAATTTAATCAATTGAAGATCTTATTGAGAATGTGAATAACACAAAAAGAGGCCCTAAGTGATAATGATGAAGACGAAGATGAGTCAACTCCGATTTTGTTAACCGCCCAGGCATTTCAGCTGTTAATGATTTAAGACACTATGAAGCTTCTTTGAATCAATACGAAGACGCACTGCAAAAGTTAAATTATATTGAAAATCTTGTAATTGCTAATGCATCAAAATCTTTCTGTCAAGCCAAAATAAGTGATTACTTTAAATAGCCCTTACTCTTTGGGCAACCTGGAGCTTCCTTATGATGTCTGTTGTTAGGATCCATGTTTGACAGCCATAGGTCATGACTGGCAGGATGCATTGGTCGAAGGCTTTCTTTTTCAGGTGGCATTTCATTCTTGACTTGAATATTATGGAGTTCTTCCCGAACGCACTCCATGCTAGCTTGATCCTTCTGTTAATTTCAGGTATTAGCGATCTCGAGTTGTGTACTGACTAGCCCAGATACACATACTCGTCTACAACTTCCAGTTCGGTGTTGTTAACTGATAGTTTTAGTTTTTCTAAGGTTCATGTTTAGGCCTGCTATCTCGCTAGCTGCGCTTAGATCTTCGAGCAGCGTTTGTAGCTCATGTTGATTTTGGGCGGTAAGGACTATGTCATCTGCGAATCGTAGGTAATTTAGTCGCTCTCCATCTATGATTAGTCGTTTATTATCCCATTTCAGGTCTCGGAAGATTTCTTCTAAGGTGGTGTTGAACAGTTTTAGCGATATGGTATCCCCCTGTCGGACCCCTCTTTGCATGGGGAATTCCGGCGTGTCATCAAACACTTTAACTTTCGCTTTGGCGTTCTTGTAGATATTGGCCAGTGTTTCTATGTAGGCTTTCTCAATACCCTGACTTATGACCGCTCTTATTATTGCTTCGGGGTATATTGAATCGAAGGCCTTCTCAAAGTCGATATATGCCAGGGCTAGGGGAGTTCGTATTCCCTTGCTCTGCTCATGACCTCTTTTAAGGTGTGGATGTGATCGACAGTGCTGAATCCACTCCTAAAGCCAGCTTGTTCTCGTGGTTGTTCTACATCCAGGGCTGATTGTATTCTATTATTGAAGATTTTGTTGAAAATGACTACAATTAAGCGAAAGGCATTATCACTTCAAGAAAAAATTAAGGTATTCAATGTTTTTGATGAAAAATCACAAACAAAAAATAAATCTTAGTTAACTACTGAGCTTCAGTTACCAGTTTCTACGTTACGTACCATTTTAAAGAATAGAGACGAAATCAAAGAAAAATACAGATTGGAAGGTGTGCAAAAAAAAAGCAAAAGGTAGGAAAGTTTGATAAATTGGGAAAAGTTTTAGTGGAATGGCATCATCAAGCACGAGCTTTAAAACTGCCAATAAGTGGCTCTATAATATGCGAGAAAGCGCGTAAAATTGCTGAAAGCTTACAAACCACTGATTTTAACGCTTCTAATGGCTAGATAGATAGTTTTAATAATCGCCACGGCATTATGCACCGTCAAATCAGTAGGAAATCGGAGACAGTGGCACAACAAGATGTTGATACATGGATGGCAACAATTTCCGAATTGTTGCAAAATTACGAACCGCGAGACATTTTCAACGCAGATGAATTCGGCTTATTTTTTTAAATTGATGCCAAATAAATTCTATGTTTTCAAGAGAGAAACTTGTCATGGTGGTAAAGCAAATAAAGAGAGACTGACTGTCCTGGCCTGTGCCAATTCTGATGGGTCAGAAAAGTTACTTTTGCTAGTGATTGTTAAAGCGCAAAATGCACGTTGTTTCAAAAACGTAAGATCGCTCCCTGTAAAATATAATGCACAACCTCGAGCTTGGATGACCGGCATTCATTTCATCGACTGGTTAAAAGCTATAGATGATCACTTCCAGATTAAATGTAGTCGCATAATTCTATTCATTGATAATTGCCCCGCTCACCCTAAAGGTGTTGAACTAAAAAATATCAAGCTTATTTATTTACCTCCAAATGCGACAAGAAAATTACAACCGATGGATCAGGGCATCATAAAGGTCCTTCAACAAGGTTACAGGACAAGACCCTGATAGCAAACGAACCGTGACTGTGCATGATGCGATTCTTAACACTAGCAATTAAGCCTGAAACCATTCAAAATTGTTTCAAAAAAGCAGGTTTCAGAAATAAGGGGGTTGACGTCGTGTTGGAAGAAGAAGAACCCGTGATACTGTAGGGTTTTTCTGGATATTCTTTCATTGATGACAATGTGACACCGTACGAAATTTAATCAATTGAAGATCTTATTGAGAATGTGAATAACACAAAAAGAGGCCCTAAGTGATAATGATGAAGACGAAGATGAGTCAACTCCGATTTTGTTAACCGCCCAGGCATTTCAGCTGTTAATGATTTAAGACACTATGAAGCTTCTTTGAATCAATACGAGGACGCACTGCAAAAGTTAAATTATATTGAAAATCTTGTAATTGCTAATGCATCAAAATCTTTCTGTCAAGCCAAAATAAGTGATTACTTTAAATAGCCCTTACTCTTTGGGCAACCTGGAGCTTCCTTATGATGTCTGTTGTTAGGATCCATGTTTGACAGCCATAGGTCATGACTGGCAGGATGCATTGGTCGAAGGCTTTCTTTTTCAGGTGGCATTTCATTCTTGACTTGAATATTATGGAGTTCTTCCCGAACGCACTCCATGCTAGCTTGATCCTTCTGTTAATTTCAGGTATTAGCGATCTCGAGTTGTGTACTGACTAGCCCAGATACACATACTCGTCTACAACTTCCAGTTCGGTGTTGTTAACTGATAGTTTTAGTTTTTCTAAGGTTCATGTTTAGGCCTGCTATCTCGCTAGCTGCGCTTAGATCTTCGAGCAGCGTTTGTAGCTCATGTTGATTTTGGGCGGTAAGGACTATGTCATCTGCGAATCGTAGGTAATTTAGTCGCTCTCCATCTATGATTAGTCGTTTATTATCCCATTTCAGGTCTCGGAAGATTTCTTCTAAGGTGGTGTTGAACAGTTTTAGCGATATGGTATCCCCCTGTCGGACCCCTCTTTGCATGGGGAATTCCGGCGTGTCATCAAACACTTTAACTTTCGCTTTGGCGTTCTTGTAGATATTGGCCAGTGTTTCTATGTAGGCTTTCTCAATACCCTGACTTATGACCGCTCTTATTATTGCTTCGGGGTATATTGAATCGAAGGCCTTCTCAAAGTCGATATATGCCAGGGCTAGGGGAGTTCGTATTCCCTTGCTCTGCTCATGACCTCTTTTAAGGTGTGGATGTGATCGACAGTGCTGAATCCACTCCTAAAGCCAGCTTGTTCTCGTGGTTGTTCTACATCCAGGGCTGATTGTATTCTATTATTGAAGATTTTGTTGAAAATGACTACAATTAAGCGAAAGGCATTATCACTTCAAGAAAAAATTAAGGTATTCAATGTTTTTGATGAAAAATCACAAACAAAAAATAAATCTTAGTTAACTACTGAGCTTCAGTTACCAGTTTCTACGTTACGTACCATTTTAAAGAATAGAGACGAAATCAAAGAAAAATACAGATTGGAAGGTGTGCAAAAAAAAAGCAAAAGGTAGGAAAGTTTGATAAATTGGGAAAAGTTTTAGTGGAATGGCATCATCAAGCACGAGCTTTAAAACTGCCAATAAGTGGCTCTATAATATGCGAGAAAGCGCGTAAAATTGCTGAAAGCTTACAAACCACTGATTTTAACGCTTCTAATGGCTAGATAGATAGTTTTAATAATCGCCACGGCATTATGCACCGTCAAATCAGTAGGAAATCGGAGACAGTGGCACAACAAGATGTTGATACATGGATGGCAACAATTTCCGAATTGTTGCAAAATTACGAACCGCGAGACATTTTCAACGCAGATGAATTCGGCTTATTTTTTTAAATTGATGCCAAATAAATTCTATGTTTTCAAGAGAGAAACTTGTCATGGTGGTAAAGCAAATAAAGAGAGACTGACTGTCCTGGCCTGTGCCAATTCTGATGGGTCAGAAAAGTTACTTTTGCTAGTGATTGTTAAAGCGCAAAATGCACGTTGTTTCAAAAACGTAAGATCGCTCCCTGTAAAATATAATGCACAACCTCGAGCTTGGATGACCGGCATTCATTTCATCGACTGGTTAAAAGCTATAGATGATCACTTCCAGATTAAATGTAGTCGCATAATTCTATTCATTGATAATTGCCCCGCTCACCCTAAAGGTGTTGAACTAAAAAATATCAAGCTTATTTATTTACCTCCAAATGCGACAAGAAAATTACAACCGATGGATCAGGGCATCATAAAGGTCCTTCAACAAGGTTACAGGACAAGACCCTGATAGCAAACGAACCGTGACTGTGCATGATGCGATTCTTAACACTAGCAATTAAGCCTGAAACCATTCAAAATTGTTTCAAAAAAGCAGGTTTCAGAAATAAGGGGGTTGACGTCGTGTTGGAAGAAGAAGAACCCGTGATACTGTAGGGTTTTTCTGGATATTCTTTCATTGATGACAATGTGACACCGTACGAAATTTAATCAATTGAAGATCTTATTGAGAATGTGAATAACACAAAAAGAGGCCCTAAGTGATAATGATGAAGACGAAGATGAGTCAACTCCGATTTTGTTAACCGCCCAGGCATTTCAGCTGTTAATGATTTAAGACACTATGAAGCTTCTTTGAATCAATACGAAGACGCACTGCAAAAGTTAAATTATATTGAAAATCTTGTAATTGCTAATGCATCAAAATCTTTCTGTCAAGCCAAAATAAGTGATTACTTTAAATAGCCCTTACTCTTTGGGCAACCTGGAGCTTCCTTATGATGTCTGTTGTTAGGATCCATGTTTGACAGCCATAGGTCATGACTGGCAGGATGCATTGGTCGAAGGCTTTCTTTTTCAGGTGGCATTTCATTCTTGACTTGAATATTATGGAGTTCTTCCCGAACGCACTCCATGCTAGCTTGATCCTTCTGTTAATTTCAGGTATTAGCGATCTCGAGTTGTGTACTGACTAGCCCAGATACACATACTCGTCTACAACTTCCAGTTCGGTGTTGTTAACTGATAGTTTTAGTTTTTCTAAGGTTCATGTTTAGGCCTGCTATCTCGCTAGCTGCGCTTAGATCTTCGAGCAGCGTCTGTAGCTCATGTTGATTTTGGGCGGTAAGGACTATGTCATCTGCGAATCGTAGGTAATTTAGTCGCTCTCCATCTATGATTAGTCGTTTATTATCCCATTTCAGGTCTCGGAAGATTTCTTCTAAGGTGGTGTTGAACAGTTTTAGCGATATGGTATCCCCCTGTCGGACCCCTCTTTGCATGGGGAATTCCGGCGTGTCATCAAACACTTTAACTTTCGCTTTGGCGTTCTTGTAGATATTGGCCAGTGTTTCTATGTAGGCTTTCTCAATACCCTGACTTATGACCGCTCTTATTATTGCTTCGGGGTATATTGAATCGAAGGCCTTCTCAAAGTCGATATATGCCAGGGCTAGGGGAGTTCGTATTCCCTTGCTCTGCTCATGACCTCTTTTAATGTGTGGATGTGATCGACAGTGCTGAATCCACTCCTAAAGCCAGCTTGTTCTTGTGGTTGTTCTACATCCAGGGCTGATTGTATTCTATTATTGAAGATTTTGTTGAACACTTTGTAAAACGCTGGAACTTATTGGTCTATAGTTTCTAATGTCTTCCTTGCTGCCCTTCTTGTGAATTAGAATTATGTTGGCGCTGTTCCACTGGTCCGGAATTTGCCTGGTTCGGATACAACTTGTGAATACGTCCGCCAGGATCTTCCATGTTCGTCTGTCCGCATGTTTTAGCAGTTTCGCTGTGATTCCATCATTGCCAGGTTCTTTATTATTTTTCATTTGTTTAAGCGCCAGTTCCACTTCACTAATGAGAACTTCTGGTGCGTTTTCTTCGAGTGCTGCTGGTGTCGTCGTTGTAGATGTGTAGCTTGTTTCGTGGGCTTTGTAGAGGTCTTGATAGAAGTCGGTTATAATTTTCAAGATTCTTTTTCTATCGGTTATTCTTACAGTGCTGTGAAAAACTTAAGCAACTCACCACATGTCGGGATGAAAGGGAAAATTGCAATCAAAACATAAAGATTTTTTTCCCTCCTTTATTTTTAATTTACACGTTAGTATGTTGCTTAAAGCTCTGCAATAAAAAAAGTACATCAGTATTTTAACTGTTCTTAAAAAAACAAAAACAAAATACACCAACAAAAAGGCTGTGCATAATCTAAGCAACTTTTATTAATTTTCGTGTAATAGCCGTTATTTTTTATAACAGCGGCACATCTGAAAGGCATTGATTCAACTAAATTATTTAAAATTGATATGTCCATTTTTCCCATTCGTCTTTCAGGTTTGTAAACAATTGGTCCTTGTTTGCAAACTGTACTGTTCCCATACGCCGTTTCAATATACCGAACAAATTTTCTATAGGATTCAAGTCCGGCGATTGTGCCGGCCAATCAAAAACTTGAATACTTTTAGAGCTAAGCCATTCTTTAACCAACTTCGATGTGTTTTTCGGGTCATTATCATGTTGAAACACCCATCGAAGTGGCATATTACACTCTGCATAAGGTAACATTCTAGATTCTAAGATGTCCTTATTCATGAATCCGTCCATAATTTCTGTTATTCTATGAAAGGGACCAAGACCTAATGCTGAGAAACATGTTCAGACCATGACGCTTCCTCCCCCATGTTTCACCGTTTTCCTACAGAAGCGTGGATTCAGTTGCTGTCCCTTCTCTCGCCTCACACGGAATAAGCCATTAAAATTGAAGAGGTTGAACTTGGATTCGTCGCTAAATAAAACGCTCTTCCATTTAGCAACTGATCAGTCAAGACGGTTTTTAGCAAATTCAAGTCTAAATGATATATAAAACGATATAAATAGTAAAATAATAATGTTTAAAAGTGTTGTTCGAGTAGTTTACCTTTTCCTTGCATGGCTTGTTGTGAGCATTGGTTTTTAAGCTGTATTAGCCCAGTCAAATAAGCCAGCAAAAGGGCCAAACCTCGGAATGGAAGCGAAAAAGCTGAAAATTTGCATAAACCTTTATTTTGATGTTCTAATGACTGACAAAAAAGTCTCATATCATATCGTGTCTGCGTCATAAGTTATTCGAGGTCAAAGGTCGGGTAAATCGGTTTTTTGCAATTATTTCGTTTTCTATGTGAAATACCGCGTTCGAGGTTATCATGAATATTGTAGGTCATACAATTATCTACAATTTTCATCTCAATCATTTATTTATAACATCAACCATTCTCGAGATATAGCGTGGGGAGCGCGGATTCGTATATGTAAAGTTTATATTAAACGGCGTCGATAAGTAAATTGTAGATTACACAAATTTATTAATAAATTGAAAATAAAATTTGTGACATTATTTTTACTATTATTTATACATGTGACACGTTAATTTATTTATAACAAATTATAAAATATGTTATTCATAAGTAAGATATTTGTAATTATATTCATTATTTTATAGTTTATGCTTTTCAAAGAGTTTGTATAGTTTCATCTAAACGTTAATTGTAATGATCGAAAACTGGCAGGATTGCCATGTGATGTTGGTAACGTATTTGGGACAGCTTCTTTTGTCCGTGTCCTCTCACTATAAAATACAAAAGTGTAAGTTGTGGGAACTGAGGATATCTCTAGTGTTCAAACCTAACCAAGCGGTCAAACCGCAGATAGAGTGGCGTGGAGAACATGTCTCTCGGCCGATATTTACTAAGTTGGAATAACGCAACGATTTGTTTTATTGCGTAAGGATTGCTGCAAGACTTTGACTTCGCTACTATGGCGCAGCGTCGCGTAGTAATACCTCCGCGCGTCTAGGTCAGGAAAGCAAATCCTCCCGATCTATATTTCCGTTCTTCTTTTATACAGTTTTCAAACTAATAACTAAGTTAATTTATTACCTAAAGACTAAATGCCCAATGTAATTTTATAATACAAACAGTTCGATGATCTATTTGCCCATGCAGCAACATGGATCATCGAATTTCATTATGTAAGTTAAATTACAACACCTTTTTCTTTAAAAACAATGACAAACTGCAAGACATTAGTCTTGCGTCTTTATTCAACTAAATTTAATTTACAACTCCACTTATTCTATTCCTATTTCTAAATTTATAAGCTAAAATTGCTGATGTCAGCGTCTGGTGCGTATATCTAAACATGGGTTTCTTAAGAGGCTAAAATTGCTAATGCAGCGTTTGGTGCGTATATGTAAACATGGGTATCTTAAGAGGCTAAAGTTGCTGATGCCCGCGTCTGGTGCATTTATTGCTTACAAGTAAACAATGACTTCTGCTGGCCACTGCATTCTCCTTCATGCTGCGATACGCTGGCCTGGTTGCATCTTATGTTAACTTGTAGACTGCACATCCATAAATCGAACGGCGTGTCCACTTGACCCATGACATGATGCATATTCGCACATTAGCCTGGTCAAGTGTTTAGTCGATTTCAATCGTAAATCGCTCACACTAATCGATGACATGGGAAACCTCTGCCTTCGCATAGGTTGTGTACACGATCGATGAGTGTAGCGGCAGAAAACATACCACGTGCGTATCGATTTATGCATGTGCACTTGTTTACAAATTGAGTGGTTTTGACCTACTTTCTTGTATGGGCTAAATTATCTTATACTAGGTGACAATAAATGTGTTACACTATATTACATTGGATGGTGCAGATTATGATACACTACATAATATTCGGATTAAATTATTATTGTCTTTATAATGTTTATTTAAAAATTATCAATAAATAAATATATTCAACCAAGGAAAATGTGACAAATATTAAATCAAATACGACGATATTAAATTTATTTTTCATTCTTATATTATATGTAAATAAGTAATTATAAAAAATATATGTCTTTTTTTAATGACTTTACCTCGTCAAATATATGTGTATAATTCGTCTTATTCATCATTGTCTTCTTCGTCTTGCTTTTCAAAGTCGATTAGTGGATCATAATCGAAATCTTCGGTATCGGTGACATTTGTCTCCACGAGCTCAAGTATTTCTTGAGGCATATATTTCATTTCTTCATCAATATTATTTGATGTTGATGGAGCGTTAAGACATGCTTGGCCACTACACTGGCCACATACCGAAAAGCATTGCAACCCTACTTTCCTACATCCACAGTTAGCACCACAGCCTTTTTTGCAATTACAGAAGATGATGCTCAACAGTTTTTCTGGTGCTGGTGACAATAATGTTGTTGTAGAAAGTAAAATATCATTTTGCAAAAACCACCTCCATTGTTCAGGGTGTAAATCTTTTCCCAACCAAGCTTGAACTTGGTAATACACCCGATAAATATGATGTTGAGCTGCTGCACTCGTATGTCGAAGGGATGATAACCGGTCTATTAAGCCTTGTTAATTTAATAAATTGCAGGTATCTGTGATTGTCAATATTCTTTTCAGTTTTCGGAGCATTATACATCGCTAAAACAATACGTATGCCATTATATAATATATCTGGAGGACAGTTTCCTTGTTCAAATAATTGTGCTGATTGACACAAATCAGGATGTTTTTCCTTTTCTGAAGAGTGACGATGTTGTCTCACATCCAGTAAACTCATGCAGAAATAAAATGTGTTCTTTGCAGCGAGGATATTTGTCGAAGCTTTTTGATGAATACATCCTTGTCTCAATATTTCCTTTGCCAATTTTTTTACAAAAAATTTCTCGCTGATGTAATTTTGTTCGTCCGATTAATATGACCAGCAGATAGATGTCTTCCCCAACGATGACAGCAGTTTTTTGTTACTCGGATATTGCAATGGCTGTCTTGAAGATTAGAACACCAGCATCATCTCTAGCTTGTTTTGTTGCGATGTTAACAAGTGTTAGTTGATCAATAAGCATTTCAATGAAATTTTTTAATTGTACCTGTTTGATAAAAAAATTTCTTGGTTGGTCGGCACAATCATTGTTGCATCAAAACGTACCTCATAAAATGTTGAAAATGTCTCAATTGCTCCATTGCATTTACGTTTTTACTGTAATCTGCATATCCGTCGAATACAACAACATTTGAACCAAAATGGTTTTGCAAATAGTTGATGTATTTATTGAAGATCACAGAGAAAGTATCATTTTTGTTCCATATGACGCGATGCAAAAGAAATCCACCATCGATGATATATGTAACATTATTCTGGTCAAGTTTAATATTAACAGGTTCCATAATATTGTACAATTTTGCTTTAGGACTTTTTCGCATGCCAGCATTGTCAAATAGTGATGTCGGGTATGGACTTAATTCATATTGTAGATATTTCTCAAGATGGTGGTCAAACTTCTTATCTCTTCTCTGAAAAAGTAGCAACGGATCTATAGCGACTTTGCAGTTATTTATATCTTATATGGATATAGGGTATATATGATTTCCATACTGAGCCATATTTCCTCGGTCCCCGTATTGCCCCTCTATACCCTATATGCATTTCCACTTCGTCAACATATAATATGTATACTCTATGAATTATAATATATTTGAAAGACTTAATTTTTAGTGTAAATATTTGCAAATATTTTAATAAAACTTTTTTAGCTATAAATAATGAATGAAAATATTTTTTAAAAATAAAAAAATTCATACAATTGCAATAATTATATTTTCAATTTGATTAAAAATTTTGTATAGTCATCCATCCATCTAGCTATTAAACCTTAAACCTATGTTAGTTTAACATATACGGATGCGCGCTCCCCACTCTCCACGCTATATATCTAAAATGGTTGAAGTTATAAAAAAATGATTGCGATGAAAATTGTAGATAATTGTATAACCTCGAACGCGGTATTTCGCATAGAAAACGAAATAATTGCAAAAAACCGATTAACCCGACCTTTGACCTCGAATAACTTATGACGCAGACACGATATGATATGAGACTTTTTTGTCAGTCATTAGAACATCAAAATAAAGGTTTATGCAAATTTTCAGCTTATTCGCTTCCATTCCGAGGTTGAAGGCTAATTTGACTGGGGTATATAGCTTTTTAAATTGAATTCAATTGCCCGTCTGCAAACGGTGCTTGAGTTGACATTTAAGCCTAGCTCTTTTACAACTTCTTCTGACGAGATAAACGGTTTTTTATCAATTTTTTAAATTGTAAGTCATCCTCAATGGTAGTTTTACGCGGCCTTCCACCAAAATTAACACTTGTCACACTACCCGTGTTTTTATATTTCGTAATCCATCTTCAAATTAAATATTTGTTTATATATAACGATTTGGCAATCTCTATTTGCCTTTTTCCGAAATAATATAGCGAAATTACGTTTGATTTAAATATATTATCGTATTGATTACGCTGCATTTTAATTTTTTTAGACACAACTAAACCCAAAGGGAAGACGATCTTTACTGATCCAATTGACACGAGCATCAAAAAAAACAAAAACATTGGAAAATCCCCGTTATCCTTTGTTCTGACTGGGAATCGTAGCTGCGTTTTGAAAGTTGCTTAGATTTTGCACAGCCTTTTTTCTGATGTATTTTGTTAGCTAGAGGAGGAAACAACCAGCCAGGGTGTCCAACCTTTTGATCAATGGGAGCTACTTTTATATTTTAAATTTCCTTGGGATCGATTTCTAATAAGATTCTTATAGACAATTGTTGCGGATCAGTTTTCATTTTTTTGGTGCACATTTTTCAATTCTTCCAAATTTGGAACCTATTTAAATTTCCCTCAGTACATTGCCAAATAATCGGCATTGGCAGTACTAAATTCCAAATTGGTAATCCACCACACACGCTGTCTCTCTCGAGAGGTGAGTTCAGGTGATCGAGCGCGAATCGGTTCTCTTTGCATGCTGTCGCCCTCTGATTGGCCGAAAACATTTGCTGATTACCATATATGGTAATAAATGAAGCAAAAATGCTTCGACTCGTGACCGCGGTGAGGTGGGTGTGAGGGGAGATCGGGAGTTGGATAGGAGTGATGAAAGAAGCCGGTCGAGAGATAGGCTCCGCGCAAGATAAAACGTTGTCGGTTTTTTTTTGGAGATAAGCACCATCCGACGGTCAATTCCATGTCAAGGAATAACACTAATATTGAAAGTCGAGATCGAGTCGTTCGGCGAAAAGGCTGTTGTGAGTTTCAAGAGGGTGGTGTATGGGACAGTGGCGGCACCGGAGGCATCAAGAAACTACATATTTTATCGTCCTGGCACCGTCACCATGCGAGAAGTTCGTTGCTTTAAAAAGCCGACTGAGCTGCTGATTCTTCTGATGTGATGGCTTTGCAAGAAGCCAGCGAAACATATTTGGTTGAATTGTTCGAGGATACGAATTTGTGTGCTATTCATGCAACGTGTCACCATCATGCCGAAAACCATCCCGCTTGCTCGTGGTATTCGAGGCGAACGTGCTTAACTTGATTCCACGTACGTTTGTATATGAGATCATAACTTAACCCGAGGAAGGTGTATTATTTTTATTTATTTCATCTCGCTAAACTATTTCTAGGATTAGTGTTAAGTTACTTTGATCATTATTACAATAACAACATCCTTTCCGAGTCTCTTGTAATTCTATAACAATCACATTTGCATTAGTGATTATATTTCGTAAGCTATTTAGGTTTAGTCGTTATGTACTACGTACGAGACTATCTAAGACAATAATTAGTGAAGTTGGATGAAAACGATTGTCTTCCATTAAAATTCTAAATAATTTATTGGAAATAAAGTGTAAATAATATGAAGTGATTTTTTTTCATGGGTTCTCCCCTCCTCAGCTTGTGCGCGATTCGATTGATCCGATTATTGATTGTTTTCTTGTGATTTTGATTAGCCCACGACCCGGTGAGCTAGCCGGTTTTCAAAATGTTACTCTACGGTCGCCCCTATGCGGCCACAGTTGGTGGGTGCTCCGCACGGGGCAATCACCTTTCATGTGGCGCCCGAATTGGCCGGGCACATGGAGGATGATTGGCTGGGAGGGGGGCGTGATAATGGGAGCACGCAATACAATTTAATTGCTATTTTATCTAATTCTAAAAAGTTGAACTGTACACTTTGAGGACGGAATATCGTTATATGTATAATAACAAGTAAGAGTATGCGGAAGAATGCTCCGGCTTTAGAGGGTATTTCAAGCTATCTATTCCTAAATGAAACAGTTTTAGTGGGAGAGTAGCTCTGTAATGTACAGTTACTTGGCATTTATGCTCTTCCTCCTAGTTGTTCAAAAACCACCAAATCTTCCAGAAATCATGACCTTCAAAGCATGCATTTCTATGCATCTATTTTGTGGGAAACATATTTGTTGTTCATCGACTCATATACGCGCATATAAGTGATTTTTTGCAAACCAATCAAAGACAGACAGGCAGACACCAAATCGATTTTAATAGGGTATTTCAATTATTTTGAAATACCTTAAAAATGATCCAATATTATTATTTATGTCTTTTTAACATTTTATTTATTTACACCAAACAAGGCACCAAGTAAACAATACAAAATACATAAATAATTAATAAGTTATAGTAAATTAGTTTGATTACAAATTAATCAGGCTTAGTTGGGGAGTGCGTGGTTATGATGACAATGGGGCCTTTGTCAGGTTACGTTTAAAGGACGATTTAGGGATACCCGGAGAATAGTGGTTACTAATTGTGTTGAATATTCTGCAACATCTATTTATCGGTTCATTATGACCATAGGCCGTGTGATGCCGATATTCTTTAAGCAGGGTTGTGTGTCGAGTACGTCGTTGTTGGTCATTAAATTTTATCCTATCAGCGAGGGCTACTATATTTACTGCGCCGCTGATAACGTCGAGGGTGAAACTGGCACTAATTAGTGTTCTTCTAGATGAAAGAGGCATTAAGTTTAGAAGGTCTAGTCTAGATTTGTAGGAAGGAAGACTATGAAAAACACTCGGGTTGAAGAGGTTCCTCAAGGCGAAAAGCAAGAATTGTTTCTGGATAGATTTAAGTCTGTCGCCGTGGAGCACAAAAACGGGGTTTCAAATTATGCAAGCATATTCGATCAGAGGCCGCACGAAGGTGGTGTATAATTACTTGATAACCCAAACGTTTTTGAACTCCTTGGCACGTCTTTTAATGAAGCCAAGCTGTTTATTAGCCTTTGATAGAACTTTGTCATATTGCAGATTGAACCGCAATTGGTTGTCTAAGACTACGCCGAGGTCAACGACATGATCAGCCCTGTTTAATACGATGTCGTTAAGGTAATAAGAATAGGTAGTAACTGCATTCTTACGAGAAAAGCTCAACACGTGGCATTTGCTGACATTGAGATAGAGCCTATTCTGACTACACCAGTGTGCAAGTGCATGAAACTTGGACTGGAGGAAGGCTGCATCCGATTGTGTTTTGATGCTGTAGTAAATTTTTAAGTCGTCAGCATAGAATAGGTGAGGTATGTTAGACAGTGTCGCAGATAGATCAGAAATGAATATATTAAACAACAGAGGGCCTAAATGACTGCCTTGTGGTACTTCGGAGGATGCAAAAACTCTTTTAGATAAGTGACCTTGGAATTTGACCATCTGAGTTCGGTCACAGAGATAAGATTGTAGCCAATTGAGTAGGGAACTAGATACTCAAAAATTACGTACTTTACGTATTAGGGTTTGATGATCAACCCGGTCAAAAGCCTTACTAAAGTCTGTATAGACCGCGTCAACTTGGTTTCCCTTTTGCATTTCACAGAGAACGTCAGAAACTAGTATCATGAGATTAGTGGAAGTCGACCTGCCTTTACGAAATCCATGCTGCTGTTCGTTAAGGAGAGGGTCTACGATGGGAGTGAGAATATCGCAGACTAGCTTCTCAAAGAGTTTGGGGATTACTGACAAAATAGCGATCCCTCAGTAGTTATCAACAGATCGCTTATCACCACTTTTATGAATAGGTGTAAGATGCGAGGATTTCCAGGAGGAAGGAAAGACACCTAGAGACAGAGATCTATTGAAAATGAGGTGCAAAGGAGTGACAAGTTGGTCTATGCAACGAACCAAGAAACCAGGAGGAAGTAAGTCTGGGCCGGGTCCTTTGTTCGTTTTTAGCTCGTAAGCAGCATTAATAATTGCCTCTTGTGACAAGACTACACTGTCGATGAGGGGCGTTGTGTTAGCTCCAATCGACGGTGTCGTTGACGAGACTATAGGCGGGCAGAAGGTCTCCTGAAAATGATCGGCAAATAGGTTGCAAGTTTCAAGTGGAGAGGAGGATACAACATTCCCTTTGAACAAAGAAGCGGGATAGCCTGTATTTTACGTTTTATATTAACGATATCAAAGAATTTTTTCGGATCATTAATAATGCTTTCACCAATTACGTTGACGTAAACATCGTACGTTATTTAATGTTTTATGAAACAAAACAAAAAACAAAAATTATACAACTTACATTTTTGTTTACATTATATTTTTCCATCACATTTTTACATAAAATTTTTACATTACATTCTCACATTACATTTTTATATTACATTTTTACTTACAACATTATACAAAAATTGAAAATAGTACAAAAATATTTCATGAGATATTTGACATTGTTCATTTTTGCCAATCTCCAAATAATTTGGCCGATAAATACTTGATGCAAATCGCATACAATCATCAAGATGATTATCTGTCAAACGTGACCGATATTTAGATTTTATGTAATTCATGTGAGCAAATGCGGATTCACACAAATAAGTACTTCCGAAGCATGATGAAACACGCAAATAAACATCTATCAAAGACGAATATTTATTTGGATTCAATATTTTCCATATATCAATTTTGAAATTGACCAATGTAACATCGTTTATTAGCTCAATTAATTAAATAAATGATAAACGTACGTTTCCTTTTTATTTGTTGTTTTTATTTTTAAATTAAATTTCACAGACATCGATATTTCGAAACAGAACACTTGTTTCTTCATCAGTGTAACCAAAAACTATGCCTAACTCTATACTAGATCTCCTTATATACCTGCTAATTTTTAATATATGTGTCACACCGTGACACAACAGTGACCTCTTTAAGTGTGACTCACACATAAAGAGTCACTGTTGTGGATGTGGATTTGTCGCAAACTTTTTAAAAAAATGATTGTTGCGAGTGGAGTGTAGTCTTCAATTTTTGTACGTGTTCCGTCCGTATTTTTGAATTTAGAGGATAATCACGATTGTAATTTTCATGCACAGTACTATAATGTCGATTTAGATTCCTCTTTTTGGTAGAGAAATTATCACATTGCATATTAGGCACAAACACTTATTACTCATTGTGAAAAAAAATCCTCTTCCCAATCATTATTAAAATGATACAATTTTGATTTCTTCACAGCACTCATTTTTAATATCAAAATGTTTTTTTAAACAATGATGGATTTGTTTGATTTTTGATGAAACGAAAAATTAAACTTTGTCCACAACAGATGACGCTCTTTTCTAAAATCTAGTTGTGGTCTTTTCCGCGTATTTCCCTGACAAGCCAACTTTGAATAGAACGGGGAAAACGAATATAAAAATAAAACATACTGTCACTCACACTCGTATTCGTAAACAATAAATTCAAAGAAAAAAGGCTAGAATATTTGAAAGTTTGTATATTTTTACTTTAATATTTCACATCATTATCTTCATTAACTTCTATACATTAATGTTATCCAAAGATTGACCAAATAATTGCTGTAGATTAAAGTATAAAACAAAATAACAACAGTGATTCAAAATTCTATCTCACATTCGTATTCGCAAAGTTAATCTTCTTTAAAGGAGGTACTCTTAAAGCTAGTTTATATAACACGACTAATATTTTGTGGGATAACCTTTTCTCTTTATTACCTCGGCTAATCTGGTTGGCATTGATCTGATCAATCTTTCTGTCACATTCGCCCCAATGTTTGACCATTCGTAATTCAACTTTTGTTTCAGCTCCTTAATATTAGAAATATCGTGAGATCGCAGTTTTTGCTTGAGCATTCCCCAGAGGTGCTCGATTGGATTAATATCGAGAGATTGAGGGAGTGTATCAAGTACTTTTGGGCAGTTGTATAACAACCACAGTCTGGTTACAAGAGCTTCATGTTTCGGGTCGTTATCTTGGTAAAACATAAAATCACTTGAGATTCCTAATTTTTCGGCACTGGTTTTTAAATTCTCTTTAAGAATGTTTATATACTTCATTTTATCTAAAGTACCGTCAATAAAATGCAATCTCCCCGTACCAGCGGCAGAGAAGCATCCCCATTCCATAAGAGATTTTCCACCGTGTTTCACTGTAGGTTGAAGATTCTGTTTTTCTAATGACGTATTTATTGTTCTCCACACTCGTTGTTTTCCGTCTGACTGGAATAAAGTAAATTTACTTTCATCATTAAAAATTACGGTTCCAGTACTCAAATGAGCAGTCTTTATGAACATTTGCGAATTCTAGGCGTTTTTTCTTATTCGCTTTCCTGATGAATGGTTTTCTCCTGGCTATTCTTCCGTTAAATCCTTTTTTCCTTAAAATACGGCAAATTGTTTCGGTACTTACAGATTTTCCCAAGTATTCACAAACTTGGATAATTCTGGAGCACTAATTTTTGGATTTTTTTAATTTCTCTCAATATTATTCTTTCATCCGATTGTTTTAAGAGTTTTCGGTTAACATTTCTTGGCTTATTTTCAACTCTTTTTTCATTTTCATGTCTTTTAATAATATATTGTACAGTCGAAATACTTCTCTTAGCCAGTTTACTTATTTCTTTTAAAGTTTTTCCACTTTCACGTTCACTTATAACAATTTTTCTAAGTTTCACAGAAGTTTCTTTTCCTTTTCTTCCCATTGTGAATTATTTATGAATAAATCCTCCAAAAACTACTAGATGCTTTCACAATACTAAAATACTGCTCTACTTTGGCAAATTTAATCACGACTAGTGCATTGTTAGCGAGAAATTTTCAGTTCCATGGAATTTTACGAATATGACTGCGACATGGATTTCTTAGTAATTGCGTTTTTCTGGCATTTTTTAAATAGAAATACGTATAATTTTCAAAAAAATTTTACTTAAGAACTATGCACGATTAGGACATATTGTTTTGATAAAAAAATACGGTAATTTTTACTCTAAAAATAAGATTTCAACGATTTTTCTCGAATACTATGCAATTACGAATATGAGTGTAAGTGACTGTATATCGATTTATTTCGTTGCCTCGAACGTCCACTTCGGACTTCTGTCTTGAAAATGGCAAAATTTCTACCTGTTACAATACTACTTATAGTATTTCTTATCTTAACAAAAAAAATGCTTAGTCTAAATTTCTCAAATGAAGAGTGACAAACGATACCATGTTTGAATCTTTTCCACATGTGGAATTTCAATTCATTGTTGTGTGTGGTCTTCATATAGTACAGTCAATTGGGAGTTCAGCGTGCATTTTCAAAAGGCAGAAATTTTTTTATTGCAATGCGTGTGGAATGCTATAATTAACTTAAGTTCAATTTCCTGGGATCCCCCATGATGGCGTTTGGGTTCCATCTCGAAAACAAAAGAAATTGGGACACCCCCATATCTCCCAAACGGTGGCTTCCACAAGAAAGTTGTGTATGGCAAACTTGTGTAGAATATAATTTTTAGCAAGTCGTCCATACATAACTTTTGCGTCGTGTCAATAATAAAAAAGATACAATCCAAAAACCGTACCCAAAAAGGGGGGAATAACTTTCGGGCGCCACAACTTTTTTAATTCCACGTTTAACGCGAAACATATTGGGATACTTTTCTAAGATAATTTTGTCGCAAATCGTTTGCGGTATTGATTGTTCCAATCACTGCACATTAACGGGAGTTATTCCATCACAAAGGGGAGAAAGTCGCGTGAAAACCCGTTTTTAGGCCAAATAATCGACTTTTGGTGGCGAACCCCCCGTTGCGAAACTCGCGAAGCATTTTGGAAGGCAGCCGGATTTTTGGCGCAATGTGTAGTATGTCTTACTGTAAGCTTAAATCCAAGTTTCTGGTGTCGCACCCCCAATCCTCTGGGCTCCATCTTGGAAACAAAAAATAGTGGGACATTCCCCATATCTCCGAAATCTCCTAAAACGACTTTGAAAAGGGGGATCATTTTTCGCGCGCCACAACTTCTTGGTTTCCCCTTTTACGGCGAAATTCGTCCGCGTGTAACTCTTTTAATATTGACAGCACGTGAAAATGATGTATCCACAGCTTACTGCAAATTAAATTTCACACAAGTTTGTCATATAAAACTTTTTTGTGGGGGCGGTGCTTTCCAAGATATGGGGCCGTCCCACTTTTTTTTGTTCTCAAGATAGCGCCAAGGGGATTGGAGCTGCCACCCCAGAAACTTCAATTTAAGCA
>OZ012661.1:67004927-67047293 GCA_963942545.1 Oxycera nigricornis | reverse complement strand
GAGCTTGATCCATCAACAAGCCAGCGGTGGTAGTGCTGTCTCGTACCGAGTGGCTAAAAAGGCAGCACCTGGAGAGGAGCCACTCGTTACGCCGAAACCACACTTCCCATTTAACAATGGTACGGGCCAAAGCCTGGAAACAAGAACCTCCACTAATGTGCAACAATAGTGTTAGCAAGTCGTTAACCAAAAAGCACACTAAGAGACGAAAGTTGTCGAATAGACCAGGAGGTTCTAACCCATGATAAAAACTTAAATAATATTAATTACTATTATTAAACATTATTATTCTAAGTTAATATAATTACTTTTATTATTTTTATCAATTTTTCATCTAACCATAAAAGCTTTGGTAGAGGAAGACGTCTCCATGTCATCCTCTATCAAAGCCTCGGCAACCTCGTCCTCTTCGTCTTCGTCATCTTTCTTGTCCTCCACTTCGTCTTCAACCTCGTTCTCCATCTCGGCTTCGGAATCCACAACTTTTATTGAGGGTATTTAATTATTATTTACAATAATCATTCGTTATTAAGAATGTTTGATCGTTACTGAATAATTATAATTGACTTTATATATACAATATCAAATTATAACTAATATTATTTGATTGTTATTAACAATATTAAATTATTTATAACAATATCCAATTATTAACTGCATTGGCGTCTCTACTCCCATTCACCCAAATCTGATAATATAAGTTTGGAATTTTATAAATTAATCTTTATTTTTTTTTTGAAAAAACATTTTTTAAAAATTTGATCACAATTTTGCTAAAACGCACAATAATAACAACATTACTATGAAGGTATTTGGTATCTGCACGAATTAAAAGTGCGTATCAACAGTTTAAAAATAAGCAATTTTTGGTCGTTTTTTCAGTTTTTTCATCCTAAATAAAAAACGGCTTAACTGATTTTCAGTTTTAAGTTACGTGATTACGCGTTAAATGAAACCGGTTCCACGTCAATCCGATCTTTGGTTCTTGAGATATTCGAGACGAAAAATTATTCCGAACGCACATACGCACATGCACACATAATTACATACACACTCACAGACATCTCTCTAAAAACGATGGATTTGGATTCTAGAGACCTTAAAACGTGGAGATATGTATATCAAAATTTGGGATTCGCATAATCGACCCCATTACAATAACTTCCCATAGGGAACTGGGAAATTAATAAATAAAATAAAAACAGAACTATGTAGGATAGATACAAAAGTGTTCACAAAATTTTTAATTTTAGAAAACAGGATTGCTGTTACAGTAGAATCTCGAAAAAGTTAACCGAAATGTCCCAAGGGTAATTAACTTTTTCGAACTATTAACTTTTCTAAGTGGTTTTCAAAATTAAAAAAAATGCAATAATAACTATAGATTTTTCGTAAATAGCACTCTAAATTTATTTCAATGACTTAGTTTTCATCATTACAAAAAAAATTGTACCGGCTGGTTTATGGTTCTCAGTCACTCTTGATCATTTTCGTGCGATATGTTAATTAATTTTTGTGGAGTCGTTTGAAGAAGCAGTCGAGACTTGTTTGTTTCTTTTCTTTTGTGTAATAGCTCTTGATCATTTTCGTACGCATATGGACAAGGTCTGCCACCTGATTTGCATCGTTATTGTTTTCAAACAATTTTATCAAGATATTGATGCTTTCAACTGCTTTCACTTTTGGTTGTTGAATATCTTCCTCGATAATTAACCCGTCGTTATCATTATCGGAAACTTCGAAATCATCGTTATCTTCCGCAATTTGATCCTTGTTCCAATTTTCAATGACATCAATGCTGATGTCAACATTATCACCCACCTTAGACATCAACAATTGAACTTCTCGAAGTGTATCGTCGTAAGCACTATTTGATTCAATCAATTTAGACAACGGAATGTCGTCTTCACTATCGTATTGATAGGAGCCAAATTGCCCCTTTTGAGACGGAAAAAAGCGGTTGGTTTGAAAAATTCATACGCTCAGAAAAGTTAACTGAAAAGCAGGCTGTTAACTGAAAAGTTAACTTTTCAGAGCGGCACGTGGAAGCTGAAATTCGGTTAACTTAACCGAGCGATTAACTTTTACGCGAGATAACTTTTTCGAGATTCTACTGTATTTTTAAGTTTTGGTTCTCTAAAATCTATTTTCTGAAGTTTATTTTGTAAAAACTTGTAATTTATTATAAATAAATATTTAGATTTTCCCAAAAATCAATTTCAATAACTTTTTATGAACAGATTTGCGAGTCACTGTATATATGTATATATATATATATATATATATATATATGTGTGTGTGTGTGTATACATATATATATATGTGTGTGTGTGTGTGAATATGTATATATATGTATACATATATAAATATATAGAAAAATATATATCTGTGGCAACTAGAGGTGGGTTGTGACAGATATTTTCTGTATCAGGTTCAAGTTGATACTGCTACTATTATGTCACTGATACATTAAATTTTATTCACATCAGAAGCAGAACCGATATCTGCAAGTTGCTTGTATGCTGCTAAGTTTTCATCGTGATTGCTTTTTGTTTTTTCCAAGAACGCAACCTTCAAAATTTCTATCCACTACAATGCATGATAAAAACGTGAAAGGCCATCAGTCTTATTGCTACCGCTCGCATAGCAAAACTTTATTTTTGATAGGTGTTTGTGATGAGCGCTTTTGCAAGTTTCGTAAAATTTAGTGGAGATTTTTTTTGAATTTGAAATGGACAAAAGCAAAACTTCACAGGTTTGGATTTTTTTTAGTGCGGATGAAACTAATCAATCTGCAACATGCACGATTTGTAAGGGAAAATTAAGTTACAAGTCGTCTTCAACCAACTTGAAGAAGCATTTGGAACGAAAACATCCTTGTGTTCAGTTAGGAAAAACTATTGCAACATCCACGGCTACCGAGATAAGCACACCTGTAGTCAGAACGAAGCATCTTGTTTCAAATTCAATTCACCAACCAAATCTCGATAGTTCCTGTAAAAACACTCAGTCTACAGTATCTGCATATTTGAAGCCTAGAATTTCCGCAGCTCAAAAGAAAAAAATTGATGATATATATATATATATATATATATATATAGCAAAATGAAACCACCGGCCACTCCACCTTACTACAGGGGTATAGGCCCAAGCCAGAGGAAGTAGACTGCTTCTTCTCCGATCCTCTACTTCCACTATGTTAAGTCAGTTACCCGAGCAGGGACGACTGGACCAAGAAAAGATGTGAGGCACCAGAGCTGATCGAAATCAACACAGGTGCAACATTGTTGTTCGCATGTGTCCCTCTAATTGTTTCATGGCGTTTTTCAAGGTAACTTCGATTTTGAGAAAAATTGCTTGCGTATGTATTTTATAGTCTATCGATTTTTCGATATAGATGGTGAGCGACTGAAGAGCTGTTTCAACTGATCTCCCTTTCGTATACCATGGTGCGCTTTGTAGAGAGGTTTCAAAACAACTCTCGGATGAATGTCTACCAGCCTTTTCAGTATTTTCGTAAAGAAAGAGATGAGGCTGATAGGCTGTAATCTATAGGCGAGGAGTGGGAGGTCTTACCCGCTATGGATATACAGTAGAATCTCGAAAAAAATAACTCGCGTAAAAGGTAATCGCTCGGTTAAGTTAACTGAATTTCAGCTTCCACGTGCTGCTCTGAAAAGTTAACTTTTCAGTTAACTTTTCTGAGCGTATGAATTTTTCAAACCAACCGCTTTTTTCGATCACTAAATGGGCAATTTGGCTCCTATCAATACGATAGTGAAGACGACATTCCGTTGTCTAAATTGATTAAATCAAATAGTGCTTACGACGATACACTTCGAGAAGTTCAATTGTTGATGTCGAAGTTGGGTGATAATGTTGACATCAGCATTGATGTCATTGAAAATTTGAACAAGGATCAAATTGCGGAAGATGACGATGATTTCGAAGTTTCCGATAATGATAACGACGGGTCAATTATCGAGGAAGATATTCAACAACCAAAAGTGAGCTTCTAGAAAGCAGTTGAAAGCATCAATATCTTGATAAAATTGTTTGAAAATAATAAAGATGCAAATCAGGTGGCAGACCTTGTCCATATGCATACGAAAATGATCAAGAGCTATTACACAAAAGAAAAGAAACAAACAAGTCTCGAATGCTTCTTCAAACGACTCCACAAAAATTAATTAATATATCGCACGAAAATGATCAAGAATGACTGAGAACCATAAACCAGCCGGTACAAATTTTTTTTGTAATGATGAAAACTAAGTCATTGAAATAAATTTAGCGTGTTATTTACGAAAAATCTATACTTATTATTGTATTTTTTCACTTTTGAAAACCACATAGAAAAGTTAATAGTTCGAAAAAGTTAATTACCCTTGGGACATTTCGGTTAACTTTTTCGAGATTCTACTGTATATATATAAATATACTTCTTCCCAGCGCTGTGAAATTTAGGCCATCCACAGATATGCATTGAAAAAGGCGTCAACAGGTGAGATATTGTCCTCGCCAGGATTTTACAAGAATGCGCTGATTTCCTGTCATTTGGGGTAAAGTAGTTGAAAAGTAAATAGTTTGAGAATTTGGGTGGATCAGCTTTGTTAGCTGAATCCTTGCAACCACGAGAGTCCACCAAGCGTTTCATAACTGAATTTTATCTACGCATTTGTGTCCTTAAAAGACCCTAGAAATGAGAGGAAGCTCGTTATGACTTTACACAGACGACCGACATCTATGGAGTTTTCTATGTCTGTACAAATACTCCTCCACGAAATGCGTTTGGCAATTCTAATGGAATTTTTGAACTGCTTTAGAAGAAATTTGTACAAAGATTAGTCATTGGATTCTTTAGCCTGATTAAAGAACTTCTCAAATTACTTCCCCAGATCCACAATGTCCCTGTTTCACCAAGGAGGTTTCCATTACCCTCGGGGATTTTTCAGCTTCATTGAAGGCAGATGTAAGTGCCCAACGGTTTCCTCCATCTTCTATCAATGAAGTTCCACCTTCAAGTGCAGACACGAGTATAGATTGGTATTTGATCCAATCGATAGGGAAGGTTGGATTTGTCGGAGGGTCAGGTAACAGATCGAACATTATGTATTATATCAATGGGTCCTTGTCACTGAAATGAAGGTTAGAAACTTCAAGTCTTTCTTTGTTGGTATACAAACTTTTGGTTTACCTGTAGTGATGTGAGATACTGTCCTGTATACTTCCATGTTGAGCCAACAAACCTGGTTTTCTACAATTCAAGACTCCTGGGCCAGCATTAACTCCTCTCTTTTTTGAGCCAGGTGGAGAAGTGCAGCAGATGCCACCTTAGAAGATCTGATTCGGAGAAGTCTGAGAGTCAGGTCACTTTTTTTACGGTATACTCGCAGGGTGATAGCCGTAAAAGCATAACTTATTTCCATGCTTCTGGAGTCCAATGAAGTTAGCGATTGCTCATTGAGTTTCTTTCTAGCCATTGCTGGGCCCGCTCACCCTTGCTTTTTTATAGACCGGAAGGTTTGTATTATTGAGCTTAATGAACTCGAAAAAAATTTTCAACGTGGATTGCTCGTCTGGTATCAGACTTTCTCCAATTTTCCAATTGTCTTACTTTCTAAACAGGCCACAAACACCTCCTGAAGTAGCTTTCGATTTCAATAATTGCCTTGATAATGAAATATCTGTGCAGAATGTAAACAGGGGGCTCCGTTCAGCTGGTTTTCACGGTAGGATTGCCATACGGATATTGCTGTTGCGGTCACAAAAGAAGAAAAAGCGATCCCCGTGGATTTTTAGATGCATGAGAAAAATAACATAATATAATATTTTGTGGACGGATGATCGTTCAAAGAGCCTACTCCGGAATGTATGATGTGATTAAGCGCTTCAACTATCAAGCAAATTGGCAGCTTAGTTATGGTTTGGGTTGTTTCTTAGCTGCAACAATAGGAAGTTTTCATGTCACCAATTAAGGTACGATTGATCAGATGTAGTATTTGCAGATTCTTAACCAAAAAGTGAACGGAACCTAAATTATTGTAGTGACAGGCATTTAGGCAGGGTAAAAACCCCGAACACAAAGCGCATACTGCTCGACTTTGCCCTTTGTATAATAGCCGAATGTGATGAAAACTCCGCCGCAAGCCCGAAGTTGAACCGCAAAGAAAATTTATGGGATCATATGAAGAAAAAATTGCAAAAGAGGCTATTTCCAACACCGTTATCGAGAATGAAGTTATCGAGAGAATGAAGTGAAATCAAGCCAAGGTTCTGCAGGAAGTTGGTGGACTCAATGCCGTCTATACTGGCAATAGTGTTTAAAAACACAGAAAATCACATCAAAAACCAAACGTTCAACCTTGCTTGTTCTTGACTATGAGTAGAACCATTGTCAATTGTATCTATTAGTAACAAAGGAATGATTTCCACTTTTCAAGAAAAAAAAATGTATACTGTTATATTATCAATAAAGAAATTTATGGGGAATTCTATGTCAAATTACAAGGACCGACCATTTTCATATTAGCTGAATTTTGAATCTTTTTTAGGGTCCATAGAGAGAAGCTTCTATAGCAAATTTCAGATTTTTTTTCAGTTATTAATTTGTATAATTTTGCGGCCATTTACGTTCAGATGCTAGTATCTCAGTCAAAAATAAGTGGCCGTCTTTTTATCTTTGACCGATAATAGCTATTTTTTGTTCTATTTTATTTTTATAATTCTCTATCTCTTTTTATATTTTTATACTTGAACCTAAATTTCTTTTCATTTTATAAATTTTAAAGATTAAGGCTAACAAAAGAAAGGCCCGACCTTGTAACCTCGGATGAAATTCGCAAATTTTTGGTTGATGTCATAGAAGTTAATGGAATCGATGAAGTAAATCATAAGCAAAGGATTTCTACACCAGGTATAGCCCTTAAAACTACTGTTATGTTCATCGGAGTTTAAGGCTGATTTTTGACAAAATTTCGTCGTTATCACCATATGATTTTATCGTGGAAAAACAATATTCTCATTTAAGAGATCTTAAAGTCTCAGTTAATGAATTTGAAGTTATTCCAATTTTTGGTTTCGCGAAGAATCACGCAACTGTTGTTCAATATTCGGCACCTGATGTATACCACCCAAGCAAGAGTTTTTACTGTTCTTTATTATGAAATCAACAATAAAATCAGTAACCATAGGTAAACAATCATATCGGACTGCTTTAACCATTATGTATGATGAAATTATTTCGTTAATGCACGTGGTAAAGACCAGTGTGATAAGATAGAAGGAACAGTGTTTTTGATCCACAAATAATAAATACAGGACTACAAATGCGGGCTTCAGAGAAATTATCAAACTAAATTTGCTATCAACTTAATTTGGGATTTTTTTCTTCAAATTTTCGAGATCACAAACATCAGATCTTACCTTTAGACAAACAATATTGTATAAGTTAAGCGATACTTACGATCAACCGAATTTCAGGTGTATTATAATTTTTTTGTGCAAATTCATTTGTTTACATTTCTGAATTAAATCTACTTATAAATTATACATTTGGTTCAAGCTTCCCTCGCTATTAATATCGTTATTGATAAGACACCAACTTGTTGTTTACACGCTTCACTGCAGCCCATTTAAACAAGACACTACATATAATACTCAAAATGTTTTAACCGGACTCAGTATTAAAGTCGTAGCATAAAGAATATATAACACAGACAGAGCGCTCTGGTTTTTGTTTCTAAGCTTGCGCGCGAAAGAAAGCAAACAACGAAATTTATCCAAGTGGAATTGGACAACTATATTGTGGCGAGGCCGCAATTGTGTCAGCAATTCGTGTTCGTATACACGCCGCGATTGTGTTATTGTGCGAAAACATGGGTACCGATGCAAATTAGAACACTAATACACTTGCAAAATTTAACACGATAGCAGAGTTACGGCAGTTGGGCTTTAGGGTCGGTGATATATATTTTTTAAACTCCAGCCACTTATGCTGCTATTCAGTTTCCTCACCTGTTTGACCATATCGGCCCTGAAGTGTCTATCCACCCGACACGGTGCAAATAAGCATGCATGTGTTGAGAGAGTGTCGTAATAACAACCAAGGGGAAATTGAAAATGGGATAAGTAGTGGGTAGAGAGAGGAATGATATTTGATAAGTGACAAGTCGAGACTATGGATATACGGGCAATCGGTGTATCAATATTTTAAATTACTTGCCAAGATGAATCGATTGCTAGGATCTTTAATCAAGCGCCATTAAGAGAAAGTCAAAAAATCATGTAGGATCGGATAGCATATAGCCGTAGACTCCGATATGCGTCAAAAGATATTGTTGATAATAGACAAATATTTGTAAGTTTAAGAAATATATTTTATTGTGTAGGTCGTGCAAAATATAAAAATTGAATAATATAATATAAAAAACGTATTATAACAAGTATTTTTCATTCTAGGTCCATACGAAACAGTAGTTCGTAGCAATCCTTTTGGACGTCCTTTTAGTGTGGGAGGAATTGGCATAGGAACTTCCTAGACACTCTTTGTACGGTCAACAATAAAAGTAGGCGGTTCATTGGCTTCTGATAATTGTAGACATATGTGGATATCAGCATCGTTAATTGAAATAATAGGCGTTTTTCCTTCCCGGATAATTTCCGTTAATTCTTTAATTTTTGTTTTACGCGTATCGAATTCGTCGCCAGTGCATCCGTCCGTTTACAATATTGAACAGTTCATGCATCGTGCTTTCCAGAAGTTTAATTTGATCGTTTTTCGGTAAAACATTTGTCGTAATTATTTCCTGTAATAGAGGAGCAGAGCTTGCTGGAGCAATCGTATTGAGCATTTTAGTTCTGCTCCACCTACTTGTAAACAAAATATCACTGAATAGTGGCAGGCGAAAATGCTTGCGGACTGGAAAAATATGTCTGCACGGTAAGTGCGATGACTTCCATAAAACACATTCGCAACGTGCAGGATAGACAATGACTACGAGCGTATTATCATAGCTATGCATTTTTGCAATGTATCATTTAAAATGGATATTTCCAGCACATGGCAAGTGTGAATCTCCTCTAAAACAATGTCACTTGCGTATTTAGTAACAGATGTGATGTATATTATTTCATCGTTTATAATTTCATAATCGGTGACTCGTAGTTTCATAACTTGCCTTTAAGTGTTTATTTTTCTTGCTGGTGAGAGGCGTACCACTCAAAAAAGCGCGTCATCATTGTTTTCAAAGAAGAATTCTTTGGTATTACCCGTTTCAATTTTCCTCGTTCTCTGAGGCTTGATGTGGGATTGACCGTCCGACCAATCCAACCTTCATTAACAAAAGGAGGATAAATTGGGTCAAATATCAATCAGTATTCGAGTCTGCGCTTGAAGGCGGACCTCCAGAGTTTGAAGACATATGCGGTCTTGAGGAAGCCGTTAGGACCTTGCCTTCAAGGTCGGCATGAAGTTCAACGAAGGGGGAAGTATAAGCCCCTATGGTGGAACAGTGACATTGCGGAGCTGCGGCAGAAGGAATGTAGGAAGTCCTTCAATCGGGCTAAAGACTCCAATGACTGGTCTTCTTATAAAATAAAACTGAAGGAGTTCAAATGCTCAGTCCAAGCGCACCTCTTGGAGAAGTTTCTGTGCAGAAATAGATGTATGATTATGAAAGGATGTCAGTCGTCTGCGTAAAGTCATACGAGTCTGGACGAAATTCAGCTCCGAGGCGTCGTTTCCATTTGACACGAGATCCCCTGTTTTCCGATCCTCGTCCGACTGCAGTCGATCCAGCCTTTTGTCGTCGGCGCAACACAAGCCATCTTCGGCTACTCGGTGTCCTTTGTTTTTTTTTTCGAGGTTCGTCTATCTCGTCGCCTTACGCTGGACGAGTTAGTCGCCAAAGCAAAAATATCGATTCAAACGGAAACCATAAAACGTCTGGACTTTCAGATTAGTTTGATTGCTTGATGAATAATTGGCCGCCAGATAGGCGAACATCAACTCCACGCTAGGAAACAGCACCTTAAGAAGGAGGATTTGTAGAAGCACACCACAAGGTGAAGTGCTATCACCTCTTCTATGGAACCTGGTGGTGAACAACCTCAAAAATAAAGCGACTGGCTGCAAAGTCGTAGCCTATGACGACGATTTTACAATAGCAGTGTCGGGCAAATTCGTTAACAGCCTATCTGAAAGACTAAGCTTTGATCTAGGTATTCTTACTAAATGGAGCAAAGAATGCGGTCTAAAGATTAATCCGCAGAAGACGAAATTTATGCTCTTCACATAAAGGTATAAAATTCCACGATTTGTCTCACCTAAACTTGGGATGTAAGATAGATCGTCTCCCTGTGGTGCATCCCGGATAACACTAAATGATCTACCAGGGCACGACCTCGAATGTTCTCGGACTACTCTTTCGTCTAAACGACTCTATCTGATGCTTTGGGCTGGTAGTGGTGGTATTCTGTCACCTGAGTACGCAAGAGTGACATCTTGCGGAAATGGCTTTCAGGCTAATGTCAATGCTGCTTCTGTCCCGATAAAACCCTGGCAGGCCTCGCAGTACGTTCAAAACTCGTCGCCACTAATCTGGCCGTGTAGATTCAGTTGATTTTATTTATTTAAAGCCAAAGCAAGGCATAAATATAATACAGTTTAATACGTACAGTCAAAAGTTAAAAATAGTTAAAAGTAATTATAAAACTAAGGAAGGTGAGTTGGAAAGTGGAGGGAGTTTCAGAAGGGCCCTTATCAGGTTGAATTTGTAAGAGGCCTTAGTGATGTTGGATATATAATGTCTACCCATACTGTTAAATAACTTGCAGCATCTGTTGATGGGCTCATTTTCTGCATAGGTAGTGCTGTGCTGAGTTTCTTTGAGCAAACGGGTGTGTCTCGTTTGTCTAACTATATCGTTAAATATAAATTGCTTTGATAGAAACTCTGCATGAATCCTACCCTGAACGACATCTAAGGTGAAGCAGCAGCACGCGATCATTCTTCTGGATGACAAAGTGGTTAGATTAAGAAGACCGAGCCTGTGTATGTACGGTGGCAATTGGTTAAAGGTATTTGGGTTGTACATATCCCTTAAGGCAAAGAGAAGAAATTGCTTTTGCACTGATTCAAATCTGTCGCTATGTATCTCAAATATCGGATTCCAGACAATACATGCGTATTCTAATAGCGGTCGGACAAGGGAAGTGTACAAGGATTTAGTTACCCAAACATTCTTAAACTCTTTAGCGCGTCTCTTAATAAAGCCGAGCTGCTTTGTGGCTTTCGCTAGTATAGTGTCGTAATGAGTAGTGAAGCGCAATTTTTGGTCCAGAACAACCCCGAGATCTACGACCCTATCTACTTTTGCTAGTTGTTTGTCATTAAGAAGGTATGTGCTGTTGAAAGGGATTTTTTTCCGCGAAAAGCTAATGACTTGACATTTGCTAGTGTTAAGGTGAAGTTTGTTGCGTTTGCACCATTGTTGAAGCGATAATAGTTTCGATTGAAAGAACAACACATCTTTTTGTGAATCTATGGTGTGATAAATTTTTAAATCATCTGCGTAAAATAGATGAGGTATGTCCGACAATTCTTCAGACAAATCAGACACGAAAATGTTGAAAAGGAGAGGGCCTAGATGACTACCCTGAGGTACGCCCGAAGTGACTTTTATCTTTTTTGATTTGTGGCCATGAAATTTGACAAATTGACTTCGATTAGAAAGGTATGAATATAGCCAATCTAGCAGAGACCCCTGAATACCGAATTTCTGTAATTTACATTTTAGAATGCCATGATCGACACTATCAAAGGCTTTGCTAAAATCAGTGTAAACTGTGTCAATCTGCTGCCCATGTTCCATCGCCTTAAGAGTATCTGAGATAAACAGCATAAGGTTGGTAGACGTTGAGCGGCCTTTTCGGAATCCGTGCTGTTGTTCATTTAGAAGCGGGTCAACTATTTTCGTGAGTTTATCACATAACACCTTTTCAAACAACTTAGGTATAGTTGAAAGGATAGCAATTCCTCTATAATTTTCAATAGAGTGTTTATCTCCGCTTTTAAAAATGGGTATGACATTGGAAAATTTCCAACAACTCGGAAAGACACCTGACGAGAGAGATTTGTTAAAGATGATGTGAAGTGGTAGGACTAGGTAAGAACATTGGTATAGGAACAAAGGTGGAAGTTGATCTGGTCCGGGGCCTTTATCTAGGTCCAGCTCTTTGATGGCTTTTCTAATATCATCGATATTCAGACTCATGTCTTCAACAACCTGTGTCCGAATAGTCCGAAAGTCTTCCAAATCAATAGACTTAGGTAGGCTATCAGGATGAAAAGCTTCTTGGAAATGATCAGCAAATAGATCACAAATTACTTGACTATTTGATGACGTATTCCCATGTCTAGTCATTGTGGTCGGATATCCCGATGCTTTTCTCTTAATATTTACGAAATCAAAGAACTTTTTTGGATTCTGAATAATATTTTCTCCAGTAATGGTGACATAATTTTTATACGCTTCATGGGATTTAGTGGAAAATTCGTTAGCCAAAATAGCGTATTTCTCCTTGATCACGTCATTGGCATGGCCTTTATTACTTTTTAATGTTTTATACATTTTGTTTCTTTGATTTCTTAAGTGTCTGAGATCTCTATCCAGCCAAGGCTCGGATAGTTTGTCCCGTTTCTTTATTTTGGGGACATATCTTTCAATGACGTCAAAAATTATATGATAAAATAAGGACACAGAGTCCTCAACATCTAATGCTGAAAGAGTGATGTCCCAGTCAATACTAGCTAAGCAGTTCTTGATGCCTGGGTAGTCAGCATTGCGAAAGTCATATACAATATGATCATTGTATGATTTCGAAGATTTCAGATCTGTGGTGCGATGCTCAACGGTAAAAGCTGAGTGGTGCTTAGTGTTAACGAAGAGGTTTTCTCCATCAATAGTTGAGCTGACCACCACATCGTCATAAAAATTGGTGAATATCAAGTCTAACCAATTACCATTTTGGTTGGGCGTCGGAGCTGCTTGCTGCAAATCATTGCCATAAAATGTACTAACAAGATTTACGTCGTTGGAGTCTTTTATGTTTACGGGAAGTAGGAAGTTATCTTTGTCGTCAGCTACGAAAGATAAATGTGGACGATTGAAGTCTCCCAGAATAATAATCTTATCATCCTCTTTCATGCAAGTCAATACAGATGAAATCGTCTCACAAAGGTCATTATAGATCGTTTCATCCGAGTTGGGTGGAATATAAATTATGCCTATGTAAATGATATTTTTTCCTAGAAAAACTCGAATAAATTTGTGTTCAAAATGCTTATTGAACGTTGTTGCGATAACTTCACTCGACAAAGAGTTGTGAACAGCAATCAAAACTCCACCTCCGCGGGTTTGACCAGTATGACGATAATCTCGATCATTCCGGTAGATCGTCCAATTACTGTCCAGGATTTCTCCATTTTTGTGAGAACTATTCAACCAAGTTTCAGTAATAGTTAAAATATTAAAATGGCATGATTTGGCGTCAACAAAAAGTTTATTTAGTTTTCCTCTCATACCACCACAATTGTGGTAGAAGAGCTTAACCTTACTAATTGAAGAGTTTTGGTTAGGAATGATATTTCCTAAACTCTTCTCTAGCTTTCTGAAGCGATGATATATGCTTCGATCTGACATGGGACCCATAGGTTTCGAGATCTTTATTGACTTGGATAGAGCTCAAACCAAGTTGCTCATGAAATCTGGTAAAGATACCAGATAAATCATTGAAGTCGATCGGAAGGCCCTCCTGTTGGATTTTAACCTTAAGATTGGTTTTCGTTTTTCCTTCCACACATGTGGATTCAGGAGCCTTATACAGGTAAGCAAGGAATAGACGAACATTGTCATATATTCTAGGATCCCGCAGCCGTGAAAGTAGATACCTACTCTCAAGATCTCCGTTAGAGTTAATTGTGGCCTTGACATTCGGGGGTAACAATGGATCGAGATACTTTGGACTCCTGATTAATCCCTGGCCCAGCTCTGAGCACATATCCTCATGAGGGAATGTGCAAACCTTCGCATAGCCTCCCTGCTTCGGCATAGATAACCATGGGGTCTCAGGGGAACTGCACAACGAGCGGAGATAGCGGCTGCGAGGGGGGACCCAACTGCAATGAATTCAGAAAAAGGTAAAAAGGAAGATCCACTCAGCCCGAAAGGGAAGTGGACAAATGTGACGCGTCCTTCTGATGGGAAGAAGACCGTGATGTAGAATCGGACAACAACTAGCCTACCCCCAACTTCTTCGAAGGGTGCATGCACCAAGGCAGCTATGCCAGGGGCAAGCACCTCCTCAGGTAAGCCAATTGGCGCTAGCGGTAACACCAAGGCAACGGCGACTAAGCCGGTCCGTACGGTTGTCGCTGCCTCTTCATCAGGTGTCAAAAAACAGCAAAAATCCTCTGTTATGGCTTACAGGGACAGAAGATCTGCCTTAAAATTCCTGAAAATGCTGAAAGATTTACCCCCTGAGGGTCTTTCCTAGAAGGATAAAATCTCCCTTGAATGGGTAAAAAATACAGTAGAGGCTCATAAAGCCTCTTTGGCAAAGCAAGGGGCTACTCAAAAAAGATGCAGATCTAATGAGGCAGCCCCGAATCAACCAAGTGCCCAATTGCAGGTCACCAAAAGATTGGTCGCGCCCAATCCTGTCAAGGGCAGGAGTTTCAGTTAAGTGGCTAAGGGCAGCCTGATGTGGGCTGCCATCGACAGGAGTAGCAGCGATGGAACCATCTCACCGTCAAACTGGAAGATGGTGGAAATCGCTCTTCTTCGGGTGTACAACCCCATACTGGAGGCAAACCCAGGCCCTCCACCTAGTTGCCGTGACGCTGGTTGGTACCAGGGTCACGTTAAGCTGATAGCCTGCACGGATCAACGCTCAGAGGATCAATATAAGCAGGCTATTAGCAGACTGGGAGTAGTCTGGCCCGGAGCAAAGCTAGAAGCTGTCTCCAAGGAAGACATCCCGAATCGGTCTCGATCCAGGGCATGGATACTGGGGGAGCCATCCACACCGGAGGAAATTGTTGAGCTTATCAAGCTCAGCAATGCTGATCTTCCGGTGGACAACTGGAAGGTGGATAAATGGAAGGTAGCCATGCTAAGCGAGCCCAGCAATGGACAGCGAGATGCCCTCATAATCCTCAACGAGGGGTCACTAGCACCGTTGGAGTCGAAGGGCGGGGTGATAAGCTACGGCTTCGCGGCTATCACCTTGCGAGTATATCGCAAGGACCGTACTAGGAAGGCAGTACGGGAACTGAATAAGGGGAGTGGGAGTGGGAGTGAGGTGACTGTGGAAGCAACTGTAGACCTCTCTGAGTCAGATCTTCTCTCCGATGACGGAAGAAGTACCACCTCCACTACGGAGTTGGCTGGGGACCTTTTCCAATCCCTCTTTCCCTGGTTGAGGAGGAGATGTCCTTATCTGACTAGGAGGCGGACAAAACCCTGTGTCGTGATGCTGAGGTTTCTACAGATAAACCTCCATCATTCGAAGGCGGCATCCGCCGCACTGCTCCTCCATCTGGCCCAAAAAGGAGAGGAGCTAATACTGGCCCAGGAACCTTGGGTTGCAGGCAACCGGGTTCGCGGGCTCAATATGAAGGGATACAAAATAGTATTTCTCTGCACATCAGGTAAACCGAGAGCTTGCATAGTAATAAAGGAAGGCTTGAAGTTTCTAACATTGTACAATTTCAGTGACCAGGACACCATTGACATAACAGTGGAAAGGCAGTCCAAACCCCTTTGGGCTGTCTCCTGCTATATGGCACATGATGTTCTGCCACCTCCCATCAACCTGCAGAGGATCGTCACAGAAGCCACTGCGCGGGGCATCCAACTAGTTATCGGGGCGGACGTCAATGCCCATCACCGCATAAGGGGAAGCACCGATACGAACAAAAAGGGTGAGTCACTCTTTGAATTTATTTTAACGCATGACTTAGCCCTAGTAAACAAAGGTGAAGGGAAGTTTTGCATATCACTCGAACGAACAAGCACTTGCATCACGCTATCAAAGGATGGCATGTATCACAAAGGGTGCTCGTTCTTCGATCGCTTCAAGAGTATACCCTCTTAACCTCCAAGTCAGCCAACCTCTAGCCAGTATAAATATAGGTTTCAAGCAGTACTATGTGATATTTGTTCGGCTGTTGCTATCCACCCGACAGCGTCAAACTAAGCGTCAAAATTAAAAGAGTGCTTGTGCATGTGTTGAGCGAGTGACGTAAAAACAACCAAGGGGAAATTGAGAATGGGATAAGTAGTGAGAAGAGAAGAATGACAGTCTGTCACTTACCGATCGAGACAATTGTACTTTTGATATACTCCAATGCACGTCGAAAGATATTGTGTAAAATAATTTGAAAAGATAAATAATAGTAAGTTTAAAAATATAATTTATTGAGTAGATTGTGCAAAATATAATATAATATAAAAAACATATTATAACAGTTATTCTTTCTGTCTAGGCCCATAAGAAACAGTAGTTCGTAGTAATTCTTTTTCGACGTCTTTTAAGTGTGAGAGGAATGGGCATAGAAAATTCCTGGACACTGTCAACAATATAAGTAGGCGAGTTATCGGTTTCTGCTAATTGTGGTCATATGTGGATGTCATCGTCGTTAATTGAAATAATCGGAGTTTTTCCTTTCCGAATAATCTCGGTTAATTCTTTAATTTTCCCAATTCGCATATGGAACTCATCGCCAGTGCATGTGTTCACAAATTTGAATGGATGGTACTTTCCAATAGTTTGATTTTATCGTTTTTCGATGACACATTTGTCGTAATTATCTTCTGTAATAAAGGAGTAGAGCTTGCTGGAGCAATCGTAGTGAGCATTTTAAATTTGCTTCATCTACTTGCTAATAGAGTTTCACTATATATTGGCAGCCGGAAGTGTTTACGGACTGCAAAATATGCCTGCACAGCAAGTGCAAAGATTTCCATAAAATGCATTCGCAAAATGCTGCGGCCGTATTATCCTTAGCTACGCATTTTTGCAGTGCTTTATCCAGTATAACTGCAACCAGTGTATCCCAAGCGTGCAACTCTTCCAAAGCAATTTTCCTGACGTATTTTGTGAGCGAAGTGATATATTTTGTTTCATCGCTTTCAATGTCATAATCGGTCACTCGTAGCTTGATAGCTTGCTTTGAAATGTTTATTTGTCATTCTTGCTTGTGGGAGGCATACCACTCAAAAAAGCGCGTTACCATTGCTTTCAAAGAATTCTTTGGAATAACCTGTTTCAATTTCCCATTAAGGGATTCCAATCGATTATTGATAAAATTTGATAAATTATGTGTTAATATTGAATACAGTCCACTGGTCGTAAATCGAGTGCCAATTTCAATTTATATAAATAGTTTTGCAAAAAACACCCTGAAAATTTAATTAAATATCACAACCAACATTGGCACACGATTCAAGACGAGTGGACTGTTTTCAGTATGAACACATAATTTATCAAATTTAACGAATAATCGGTTGGAATCCCTTAATGGGAAACTGGAACAGGTTATACCAAAGAATTCTTTGAAAGCAATGGTGACGCGCTTTTTGAGAGCAAGAGAGAAAAGTAAACATTTCAAGGCAAGCTTTGAAACAGCGAGTGACCGATTATAAAGTTGAAGGAGATGAAATAAAATACATCACCTATCTAACGAAATACGCAAGTGACATTGTTTTACGAGAAATATAAACTTGCGATACACTGGACACATCAATTTTAGATGATGCATTGCAAAAATGCATAGTTCATGATGATACGGTCGTAGTCACAGTTCATCCTGCATGTTGCGAATGCATTCTATAAAAGTCTTCGCACTTGCCGTGCAGGCATATTTTTGCAGTTCGAAAGCACTTTTGGCTGCCAATATTCTGCGATGTTCTATTTCCAAGAAGGTGGATCAAAACTAAAATGCTCACGACGATTGCTCCAGCAAGCTCTGCTCTTGTATTACAAGAAATTATTACGACAGATGTGCTATCGACAAATCATGAAAGTAAACTATTGGAAAGTACCATGCATGGACTGTTCAATATTTTAAACGGACGGATGCACTGCCGACAAGTTCCATGTACGAATCAAAAAAATTTAAGAATTAACGGATATTTTTCGCAAAGGAAAAACTACTAATATTTCTATTAGCGATGATCATATTCACACGCGACCGCAGGTAGCAGAAGCAGATGAACTGTCCACTTTTACTGTTGACAGTACAAACAGTGTGCAGAATCTGTCTATGCCCATTGCTCCCATACAATAAAGGACGTCCGAAAGAATTACTACGAACTACTGTTTCGTATGGGCCTAGAAACAAAAAAAGGAATTATTATAATTTGATTTTATATTTTGTTATTATATTTTGCACACAATAAATTATATTTTTTAAACTTACTATTATTTATCTTTTCAATTTTACACAATATTTTTTGACGTGCATCGGAGTCTGCGGCTGGATGCCATACGACCCTACATGATTTTTGGTTTTTCTCTTAATGACGCTCCATTTTAGATCCTACCAATCGATTCATCTTGGCAAAGAAATTTAAAATATAATAATTATAAGTATAATTACACTGACACCAATTTCCCGTATATCAAAAGTACAATTGTCTCGATCTGTCACTTACCGTCTGTCATTCCTCTCTTCTCACTACTTATCCCATTCTCAATTTCCCCTTGGTTGTTTTTGTCCAAGGTATATAAACTAGACATGGTAACATCTTCCCGATTCCCAAATGCGTTCACTACTGCGCATGTACGTCACAGAAGCCCCAAGTCGCCGAAAAGTGCCCAGTAGGAATAGCATCAACACCTTTTGGAAAACATGTTCCGCCCAGTAGGAAAGGGAAAATGGCAACTGATGTTGGAAATAAGTTTTATTGTTGCTGCTATTGCACACACGCACCGAACAAGTCACCATCGTCACTTCACTTGTCTTTCGTTTACACGTTTTCCACGCAATGCAACGACTATCCGCCGCCGGTTTCCGCCATTTGTACATTTTGAATTGTGGCGCCTCGTTTTCTTTCGCCTTGCCAGATGTGCACCCTATGTTTTGTTCATTTGGCAGCCCAATTTTTTTTGCAAAAATGACGTACATAATGCCAGCTGTGCGAGCGAGATAGTAGAAAAGCTGCGCATGGGTTTACCTCCCGTAGTTTATATACCTTGGCAGCTAGTACTACGTAGTCTACTTTACAACTGCGTACTTGTTTTTTTTTGTGCAGAAGATTAATACGGTTTAGAAAATGTTAGACGTGATAGACGAAAATTTGACAGATAATTAGCATGCCTTGATTCGTTTGGACGAAAGAATTTACGAGCGTCTTGTGTTCACTTTTTGCACGTAACGTAAGAGGACTTCAGTTCATGCCAATTAAATTTCGACATTAAACATGCACAATTTAATTTTCTAAATTTTTGGGGTCTCCAGCTACTTACCGTCGTCAAAATATATATAAGACGGCGAACTTATCATTAAGGATAAGCCCACGAAGTGATATTTGACAAACTTATTGTTTCCGCCGTTGAGGAAGGAACTACTGGAGACGAAAATGAACACATTTCCTTATACGAGTTTTTCGAAGCATCCACTGTCGGAATGATAATTTGAAAGGCGTACATCGTCAATAGTTGGGGGCATTGCTGATATAGGACGTTAAATTTGAAAACTTATTATGAATTCGGAGAGATATAGTTGAATAGGTCTCATAAAAGCTGAAAATATTAACAGCAACGCAACCTTTTATTATCCTTATAGATATTTAATTACACACACACATATATATATTTAACAATGCTGGTTGTGTACACGCTCGACGCTTACGGTGCAATTCCTTGTTTTGCCTTATGTATGTCTATTTCACCTCCCTCATCCTCTTTGCGAACGGGCTTGGGACCGGCTTAGGCGGATTTAAAGTGCTGGTACTGCTTGTTAAAACGTTTTTAACGATTAAGTCGTTTCTCATTATGCAGTTGTTTAGGATAAATACATCAAATTCATTAGCACGTTTGATGATCATCTAAGAATAAAGAAAACTTTATGAATTGAACCCATTCAAATCTATCTTCTGAACCGCTACTGGGTTGCACAATGTCTAAGAGGAGCAAAATTTCTAAACAAAACAGTTAACATCATTTTTCTGCGAGTTTTTGGGTGAAATATATGACATATAATTGTAACGAGAACACTTTTCCTAAAAGATGTTTACTTACCGGTGAAATGGAATGCATCCAGAGCGTTCATACGGCCGATTACGACAAAACCTTACGATGCACTTCATTTCACTGTTTTTCGCTTTTTTCACTAATGGTCCAAACTAACAACACGTCTATTCACTAAAAAAATATCACAACTGTTAATCACAATAAATTCTCAATCGCGTATGTACTTTCAAATAATATCGGCCCTTGGTGTAAAAGAATTTGTTATTTATAAACAAAACATATGTTTTCACAAAAACAGGGTAAAACAGTCATCTCTCTCGTGCCTTAGGTGACGCAGCCTTGTCACAGTTCCTATTAGTTCCCTGTTTAATGGTTTCCACCATGGAACAGAAAACTACAGGAATGGTGATGTCCATGTGGATGGATTTATGTGAGTGGGCCGATTTCCTGCTATTGACGTCATGCTATGATGGTCAAAGTCCTCGAATTGTCACTTTGACAATCCATTGAGCACCGAAAGTTTTGAGAAGTTTGCCCTCCGCGCAAGTATTTTGGCTATATATATTCTTGATAGAATAGTCTACTTGATAAGTGAGAAGTGTTACTGTTGACGAAAAGTATAGAAACCAAATTTCAAGCTGTGAATTGAGTGTTATTATCGGTGAAGTATGTTGTAGCTTTTTGTGCGAATGATTCGCGTTCTCGACCGGCAGGAGTATTTTTTCATATGTAAGTATATCTGAGAATTATGCATTTTAAGTTTGCGCAAGTTAACCGAGTGTTTTTCAGTGATAAATGATTCATTTGGTTGCATTGAATTTTCTCGCAATAATTTCTGCTAATTACGCTGGTACTGTAAAAACTTGAATAATGTGTAGTCAGTATGTTTGTTTAAATAAATTAAATGAATCGAAAATCTAAATTTGATCTTATTATTCGACTTATTTATGAAACTATACCATGCTAAATATGAGTGTCGGTTCCAAGTTCAGTTAAAAAAGGAAGAAGGAGGCTGAAAGTTTTTTCTTTACATACAATATATGGTATTTATTTTTGAATGTTGTATGTATATAATTAACAATGTATGCGTCTAAATTTGATGTATTGACATTGTTTCAAACATAACATGCAACAGTTGGCGATAATTAGATTTAATTAATACTTAACCTAAGTATTTCCCCGCTTAATCTGATAGGAGAGTTTTCTGTTTTATGTTAACTTAAAATCAACAAATTTACTGTGCTATTATCTGATGAGTATGTCATTTTATTCTTAATTTTATGAATGTTATTTTTCATTTTGTTTTTATCTGAATACCGATTCGCATGTTTGTAAATTAATCAATTTGTTTGGAATTTTGATTACTAATACTTGTATTGGAAAATTTTCCATTTAGTTAACTTGCTTCTCCTTAAATCTGTCTTCCCAAGTTTGTCAACTCTTCCGATTATTCTTTCCGTAAAGTATTGAGTTCTTTTATTGCTTCATGTTGAAGTTGATAATCGATTACAGTGCGAACTATTTTACGCTTTCCAAATTGGCTCATTCATTGATACAGCTGCTATTGTGCTCGTTATTTAATGTTTTCAAATTAGGTTACGCTCAATATTAGCTTTTATTTTGAACAGCAGTAATATTTTCTTGAATCTTTTTACAAACGACACAAAATTTCAAATGTATCTTGAACTCCCGCCTTTTATTTGCCCATTTCTATTCCCATGAGATGAACGCCGAAACGTCAGCAAGTTAGTGTTAGTGTCACAACCACACTCATAAATTTAGCCCAACAAATTTGATGATTTTCCTCTCCTGTGTTTATTATTTCTTTGGTTTCCGCCAAACAGGAAATCATGGAACAGAAAACTAGAGGAATGATGATATCCGTGTAGAATCGTATATGGGAGTGATATTAATATCGCCCGGTAGCAAGATGTCCAAGAAGGCAAAATGTGAATTGGCTTGCATTGACAGATCAATTCAAAAAGAAAGCAATACGCGTATTCATCACAATTTAGTGGCTTCGTTCGGCTTCTGACCTTCTTTTGAAGTGCTTTATGCCAACAATGATTGATAACCACGAGTATAACAGCCTAAGAAGGATGGTATTGATCAACTAACGCGGCAGACGGTGAGACTGATAATTTTTTAAGGTAAAGTGCTTGACTGCCATTTGTCAATATGCATCATAGTTTCGAAATTGATGAGTGCAAATCCATACTTTAGTGCAAACCTATATGCCCTGTGTGATACTGTGTAATGATTGAGTGACTTCAAAAGCAGTTTTAATTGAAGATTTCATATTTTCATGGTCACTCAAATAGCCAATACAACGAATGACGTTTCTCGAAATTAGGTTCTATCGCGCAGGAGTGGCGTATCATAAATTAATGTCATGGCATGAATTTGGTCAATAAATTCAAATTCTATGTTTTTGATAGCCATAATTCCGCCAAAGTCGGTCCTAAGCCAGGTTGTAAAAGGAAGAGGGCGGTTTTAGAATTTAAAAATCAATTTGAGTATTCCCGTATAGTATGACTTATATGAAAAATGCTAGCTTAGGAAGCAAAATTCTGAAAAAAAATTTAAGTTGAATATTAACCATAATTAATAACCACATATCTATTCACGAAACCATAGCATGTACGATATGAGTGTAGTCGTAATTCTGCCGAAGCCAGCCCCAAGCCCGATTCAAAAGGAAGTGGGATGGCAATTTATAATTAACTTATATTTGACAGCTAAAATCAAAACAATTGAGAATGTTATTATTCATTCTGTTAATAGCTGAATACCAAATCTCAAATTTGTAAATTAATCAATTAATTTAAAATACTTGCACCACGCTGTGAATGTTTTGTAAAGTTTCGATGAGTTATACTGAACAGTGTTTCTATAATAGATACAGACAGTACTCTTTATACACGATTTCAAAATTCTTTATTTATTAAAACTATATATTTTGGACATTAGTCGTGTCGATATTCGGGATTACACTGTGTCTCTGTGACTGTGTAATACATAAATTATTTTAAATAGTGTATAAGGAGTAGTGTTTGTTATTTATTGTAAAGTTTGCCGATCCTTCTGATTATTTTTTATGTATAATATTGAGCACTTTCATTGATTCACGCTGTACTAGCTAATTGATTAAAATCCGGATCAATTTACGCTTCTCATTTAGGCTCATTTAATGATGTAGCTGCTATTATGCTTGTTATATAATATTTACAAATTAAGTTACGCTTAATATAAGCTTTTATGCTAAACAGCAATTATATTTTCTTCGAACTGTTTACATATGATATACGATTTCAAATAAATCTTCGATGTACGCCCTTAACAGTTATGATATCGTCTCACTCTCCCACGAAATCCACCATTTAGTCTTAAACGTGCCGTATGTTGACGACCCATTCCGACATCCGTTCACAAGAATATTCATATTTCATATAACTGCGATTTTTGTAGTCTCACATTTAGCATATTCTTGAAAATAAAGTAAATTGGATCACACCTGACCAAAGGTAAAGCGCGTGCATTTTTTCCGAATCAGGTGTTTTCGCGAGTTCACTTAACTTTCAAGTTAAGTGTACTACATTTTATCCGACATTCGATCGCGACGCGTAGATTGAAACTCGGCAAAATTAATTTAGTAAAATAAAGTATTGTCGTACGAAGGAAGTGTTGTTCTTTTCACTTGCAATAACCGACGAACTTAATTCTTAACCTCAACAAGTTAATGTTAGTGTCACACACGCTTTTTTTACGTTTAATAACCCACGATCTTAATTGGTGACGATGATGGGATACTCGGATGTATCTCAAATTAAATAGATACAGTGCGGAACGTAGCCGGATATTCCGAACTATAGTTAAAAATGAAAAAAAATTGTAATAACTTTCGATAAACAATCAACGCACTTTATAATAAAGCGCCCAGAATTACATATATCGTTCGATCGACTCGCAAAAAGTGGTTAAAGAAAAATTATCTATTTTCCACCAACTTGGAATTGCCAGTGAGTGCCATCCCAGTTAAAGGAACCAAGATACACAACAGAGCAGTACTTTCCACAAACTTGGAATTGCAAGTGAGTGCCATCCCAGTTAAAGGAACCAGAATACACGACAGAGCAGGAAATTCAATTCGAATGCGGAACAACGAATAGGTGCAGCAGATTCCCAGGACGAATAACAGATACAATAAAGGTCAAAATTTTCTAAGTACATGTATATTGATAAATATCCAAAAAAAATGTTATAAGAGTCCAGTCATATACATTTATTACATATTAGATATAAGTATATCTCAAGTGAAAAGTAAAGTAAGAATTTATTGTGAATTCGGTTAGAAAACTGATTAGTAAAATACAATGGCCACACTAAACATTCACCCATTGAATTATCCATATAAATTGCCGGAATTCAATGGCAACCCAAATGAGTTGCAAACTTTTTGCGACCTACTGAACCATATCCACTCCATGTTAAAGGGATTTGATGCGTTAGTCCAAACCCTTTTTTTGCCATAATTAAGAGTAAACTAAAAGGGAAAGCGCGAGAAGTCATCGAAATTAATTACCAAGCGGTATTTTACCCAGAAACAAAAGATATGCTTATTAATAATGTTGGAGATAGGTTGAGCGTGGAAGATTTGTACGATGCATTAAGATCTGTGACCTTTAAAACATAAGCGGTTGGCTTTTACAACGAAATCAAAGTGAAATCGAGAAGTTTAAATAACAAAACGCTTATCGTAGTAGGTGCATGTAGTAAAGTGAACGCGTGTGCTGGTAATAATAGAAGATCAGCTTTCAACATATTCAAAAGCAAAATACTAGAGCCTGAGAGATCAATACTGGCTTGCCATGAACCATCAGATCTAGAAAGTGCAATGGATATTCTGTTCCAAGCCAATTACGCGTATTTCAAATCGTTTAATGGCCAAGAATCAAAATTACCTCGCCTTACGAATGAACATGTAGGAACCCATTCCAGGGATAAATAAGATAGTCGTATCGTATGCTATCGTAACTTTAACAGGGATAAAAGAAGCAATTGGAATGATAATAGGCAACAATTAAATCAAAATTTTAATGGGCGAAACTCTTATAAATATAGACAAAATTTTATTAACGGAAATAATCAAATAAACACATTCCGAAACTTTAGAAACCCAAACAAATATTTTAACCATAGGTTCGATCATAATAACGCTTTCCAAAATCGCCAAGCCCCCTTCAATAATAATTTCAAGGCAAACAGTCAACCTCCACCTGAGCTCATGGATACCTACAACCATGAAGCCAGTGAAAATTTTCTATCACCAGCCTCGACAGAGGGTTACCATATATAGATGTGAGAACAAAACGTACACCCTTGAAACTCATCGTCGACACAGAAGCTACGAATTCCATTATAAATCCGGGTTTGTGTCATCCTAAGTGGAAAGTATCTAAGCAGGGTGTAATCCTGAAAGCACACCAACATAATGTGATGATCTATGAAAAAGTTAGTATCCCCATGTTTGAAGAACTAGAAAGTACATCTGATGATAAAATAGAAATACTAGTTTGTAAATTTCATGATAAATATCTGTGAAGGAATGATGTCCTTCGAAAATTAAAGGCAACCGTCAATAAAGTTGCAGTTCCACTTAACTTTCGAGCAGATAATATGGGTGAAACATTGCCATTCAATAAAAACGGTTACTACACTGTTAAAGTTTCAATTAAAGGAGAAAATGGGCTAGTACATGTGGGTTATAAGTGTTGAAAAGATGGTAAAGTAATTCAAAAAGGGAGGTATATACGCAGCTACAGGAAACGTGGCAAACGTAGTTATTCAAAGGAAAAATGTTACATTCCATTTAAAAGAAGCAACGCCAGTGTCCTATGAAAATTTTAATATTATTGAAGAATTTCAGTCGAAACCTATCTTCGAATCAGTTCGAATGGACAATCTTAACAATGATGAAAGGGATAAATTGTTGAAAACCATCAAAACCTTTTCAAATATATTCTATAGGGACGATTCGAATTTAATATTTACACATACTATTAAGCATGAAATTTGAACCACGAATCAAACACCGATTTCGGTAAAATCGTACAGGCACCCATACGTCTGCAAGTCTGAAGTTCACTCAAAAATCAAAGAGATGTTTGATAATGGCATCATTCGACCGAGCAGTTTGCCTTACTCCGCACCTGTTTGGATAGTACCCAAAAAGTTGGATGCTAGTGGAAAGAAAAAGTGGCAACTTGTCATCGATTATCGTTAGTTGAATAAAGCTACTATCGATGATAAGTACCCTTTACCAAATATTAACGAAATTCTCGAAAAACTGGGAAGGTGCCAATATTTCACCACCTTTGATCTCGCTAAGGGATTCCACCAGATATAAATTTCAGAGAAATACATTCACAAAACTGCAGTTAATGTTGATAATGGACATTATGAGTTTCTTTGAATGCCCTTCGAACTCAAAACAGCACCAGCAACGTTCCAACGTTTAATGAACAATATTTTTTCAGATGATATAAATAAAATATGTCTATTTTACTTAGACGATATTATTGTTTTTTCCATATCCTCACAAGAGCACCTGGAATCTGTGCGCAAAATATTCCAGAGATTGAAAAAAGTCAATCAAGTCAAGATGTTAAAGCGGCACCTTTGCTAGAATTCTTTAAGCAGGAAAATATAGAAACAAGTTTCGCTTCCAGCAATAATCATACTTCAATCTCAGATATGAATCGAGTCGATAATAATCTAAACGAGCACTTAAGACTTTTGAGACACGATCCTAATAAAAACATGAATACCGTTGAAGAATACGTTTTCAAGGCCATACACTTCTATAATAACTTGATACATGCAACTGTAATGTACTTAAATCAATATATATATAATGTACCAAAACCATATGACTTCACCATCCTATGCACACGCCTAAGCTTATGCAATTCCTACGCTGTGAGTACTTACGGGAACTCAAATCAAGCTTTTTGATTAAATCAACTCGTTCATAAAATTAGAAGAACATATGGCTGCTCCGACTGTGCCGGGGAGCACATATACTAATTTAGATTTTCTATCGAGTGACAAACTGCACGAGTTGGTGTCTAAGACAGAAGTGATCTTTATTTTCAAGAATGTCAAAATACATATTCACAATAGACAATAGAATTGGACGATCGTTCAATGGTGCTGCCACAGTACTCCCTCTTCAATAACGTCAAGTGTTGACGTTTCGCCGACTTGCTGGTGGGTAGACTTTTGTTATGGATTGAGGTAGCGGATTGATTGGCTGCCGAATGACTGGTCGTTGGCTGCTGTGAGATGCCTCCGCTGCTGAAGTTCTACGCGTTGAGACTAACGAAGTGGGATCGTGTTCGCTTCGATGGTCTTGGACGACATACGCTGGTTTCAGGCGATTGGTGGAAACGTTAGTTCACTTCCCATTGACGTCGACGGTGAAAACGGTGTTTGAAATTCGTTGCAGCACTCGGTGAGGACCGGAATAAGGTTCCGTTAAGGATTTCCGTACTCCATCCCTGCGCACGAAAACGTGGCTGCATTTCTGCATATCTTCGTGGACGAAGCTGGCTCTGGACGAATGGTTCGATGCAGGTTGCGGACGTAAGTCTCGCATTTTCTCTCGCAGCTGGTCTATAAGGAGTGGCGCATTGCAATCATGATTGCTGTTTATGAATATGTCACCCGGAATATGCAGGGTCGTGCCATAGACCATCTCCACGCATGATCCTTTCAGGTCCTCTTTGAAGGCGTTGCGGAGACCGAGAAGTACAGTGGGTAAGGTATCCATCCAGTTGTCGTTTTCATGGCACATGATCGCTGCTTTGAGCGAGCGGTGCCAGCGCTCCACCATTCCGTTTGCTGCGGGGTGATACGGCGTCGCCCGGACTCTATGGCTCCCGAGTAGTCTGCACAGTGCTTTAAACAAGGAGGACTCGAACTGAGTACCTTGATCGGTTGTTATAGTATGTGGTGTTCCAAACCTGGAGATCCAGTTTGCATACAATATTTTTGCTGCCGATTCGGCTGTTTGATCCACCATTGGAAATGCCTCGGGCCAGCGGGAGACACGGTCGACTACCGTGAGACAGTACTTGAATCCTTGATATGGTCGCAGTGGTCCGACAATGTCGACGTGTATATGCTGAAACCTTTTGTCTGTACTCACGAATTCCTGCACGGGGCTGTGAGTGTGCCTGTTGATCTTGGATCTCTGGCACGGGATGCAGTTGCGTGCCATTTCAGCGATGTTTTTGTTCATGCTGGGCCAAACGAATTTACGCCTAATCTCTCGGCTAGTTGCGCGACCGCTTGGATGTGCTGAGTTGTGATATATCGCAAAGATTTCCTCTCGCAGCGACTTGGGTAAGTATGGGCGTACGTCTGCCGTTGACGTGTCGCAAAAGAGGGTTCCGTGACCATTGAATGCGATGGACTGCAATTTCAGTGATGTATTGTTTTGCAAGAGTTGACTGAGTTCCGAGTCCTTATGCTGTTCCTCAATCAGCTGTTCTACGGAAAATGCCGCAGGAGTAGTGATTTCGTATACTCGTGAGAGTGCGTCCGCAACAACATTCGAATCGCCTCGAATATGAACAATGTTAGTCGAGAATTCAGAGATGAAGTTTAGTTGACGTAGTTGGCGAGGCGAGGCCTTGTCAGTCCGTTGGCTGAACGCGTAAATCAAAGGCTTGTGATCGGTTACGATCGTAAAGTCTGAGCCCTCTAAGAGATGACGGAAGTGTTTAATGCTAGTATATATTGCGAGGAGTTCCCTGTCGTATGTACTGTATCGTGTTTCAGCGATGGACAGCTTCCTCTGGAAAAAAGCTAGTGGCAACCATTGTTCCGATTGAAGTTGCTCTAGTACCGCGCCCACCGCTTTGTCAGAAGCGTCGGTGACGAGTCTCAATGGTTTTCCATGTTGAAAGTGTACGAGCAACGTAGCGTTGGCGATGCTTTCTCGACAGGCATCAAACGCCTTTTTGGTTTGCTGAGTCCATACTATGATGTCATTTTTCGTTTTTGTTGCACGTAGTAGTTCATGTAACGGCGCCTGCAAATCCGCCGCACTCTTGATGAATCTGCGGTAAAAGTTAATAACACCAAGGAATCTCTGCAGGTCTTTGATGCGTTCAGGTTTTTTAAAGTTGCGTATAGCCTGCACACGAGATTCTGGTGGTTGAACACCCTCCGCTGTAATTTTGTGTCCTAGGTATTCCGTGACTCCGAATTCACACTTGTCCACGTTGATTACGACCCCATATTTGCTAAGGCGATTGAATACGGTTCGTAAGTGATCCATATGCTGCTCTGGTGTTTGCGACATGACGAGTATGTCATCTATGTAACACGCACAAAAATCGAGCCCTCTCAGAACTTGATCCATGAATCTCTGGAACGATTGGGCAGCGTTCCTCAGCCCGAATGTCATCACTGTAAATTCATATAGCCCAAACGGCGTGGTTATGGCCGTTTTGGGTTCGTCCTCTCTCGCTATTGGTATCTGGTGGAAAGCTCGTACTAGATCAATTTTTGAGAAGATTCGCTTTCCTTGTAGGCCTGCAGTGATGTCCTGCATGTGTCTAATTGGATACCTATCCGGCCTTGTTATTTTGTTTAGCTTACGGTAGTCCCCACATGGACACCAAGAATTATCTTTCTTCCGTGTAAGATGCAGAGGACTTGCTCGTGAGCTCGCTGACTGCCGACAATACCCTTTATCAATCAGGTATTGAAACTCTATGTCTAGTTTTTCCGGGGAGAGCCTCCTAGGACGCTCAAAAACCACGGGTCCCTCGGTCTGTATGTGGTGCTTGATTCCGTGCGGTGCACTCTTTGCTACAGAAGGATTTGTTACTTGCGGGAACTTTTTGAGTAGAGTGTGGTACGGGGAGTCATCGCTCACTGTGTTTATGGACGGTATAGGAAGAGTAGAGATATGTCCACGAGTTGACGATTTGGTATTGGTGTCGATGAGTCGTCTGCTGTTCAGATCGACGAGTAGTTTAAACTGCCTGAGAAAGTCAGCTCCTATGATTGCTTGATTGACATCCGCGATGCGAAAACGCCATGTGAATGAACGGCGTAGACCAAGGTTGATGGTAAGGAGTTTGTCGCCGTAAGTGTTGATGCGCGTTTTGTTTACCGCGAAAAGTTTCAGGCTAGACGGTTTGAAGTTCGCGAAGGGTTGGGCGAGGAATGACCGAAATATCGGCACCTGTGTCCACAAGGAATCGTGTGCTCGTTAGCTTATCATAAACAAATAGACGGCTAAGGCTCATGTCGCTGTTTGGCGTCTGGTCAGACAGCGACCCTATTCGTTTCCCTGTACCTGTTGTTGAATGAAATCACATGGAGGTTTACATGTGCGTGCGGCGTGGCCGAATTTTTTGTGGTAGAAACAGATACTTCGGGCGTGGTCTGTCGTGCGATTTGGCTGAGTCCTTTCCGCCACGTTGCGTTCCAGGCGACTAAGCACCCTTCTAATCTCGTTAATCTGTGTTTCTAAGCTGGCTGTAGTATCCGCAGTTTGTTCGCGACTGACTTGGGAAACCTCACGAATTTCGTGTGGATCCTTTACTTCCGCGATTCGATCTGCCATCTCTGCCAGCTTAGTGAGATTCGTTGTCTCTGAGACAGCGATGATGGACTGTATCCGAGTAGGAAGTCGCTGTATCCACAAATATTTCAAAAACCTATCGCTAACTCTGGTGCCGGCGGCTTGGGTCATGCTCCGCAGGAGCTGCGATGGTTTGCTGTCACTCAGCTCCAAACCAGTCAGAAGGTTTCGGATTTGTGCGTCGTCCGACAGGGAAAAAAAGCTCAATATTCGGGCTTTTAAAGCGTCGTATTTACTCTTCAGTGGAGGGGCTTCAACGATGGCGGCGACTGCCTCGAGTGTAGCGCAGTCAAGCTCAGCAACTACTTTGTCAAATTTTGCAGAGTCTGTCCGAGTTTTACACAGACGTATTTGCGCCTCGATGCGTGCGAACCATAACGATGGTCGCGTACACCAAAATGGCGGTAATTTTATTTGTGCGATGTCGTATATACCAGCAATGTATGGAGTTTGCGCCAATGCCGTGATCCTCGCTGTCAGACATTTTGAATACGAAGAAAACTTACTTGAAATTTGTACGTCCGAAAATTCAGAAAACCACGTTGGCCTCGGCAACGTTGGATCCGCAAAATGGCTCCTGTGGATGCCTGGATCGCAGCAATTGAAGAAGCGGGTCTGAAGTCGTCTGTTTCTGCGAATTCGGGGTTCTCAAATGGTTTTTTGTTGAGAAGTCGGGGTCACCAATATGGCTGCTCCGACTGTGCCGGGGAGCACATATACTAATTTAGCTTTTCTATCGAGTGACAAACTGCACGAGTTGGTGTCTAAGACAGAAGTGATCTTTATTTTCAAGAATGTCAAAATACATATTCACAATAGACAATAGAATTGGACGATCGTTCAATGGTGCTGCCACAAACATATAAAGCTGTTTAAATTGACTCAATCAAGTAAACAAGCGTACAATGGCCTAATTAAATTCGAGTGCATCAATTTGATGCAATATTGATTACTCAGCAAATCCACAGCTTGGGAATGCAAGATAATCAATAATTAATAACAAAATAGAATTAGAGTAGGGATAAGATATGTTAAGAAATTAGTATATAAGAAGGATGATGGAATAAAGAAAATCAGTTTGGTAGTTACAATCAGAAGGTCTGCTGTTTTATTTAGCAAGCTGCCTTCTAAATTCGGCAGCACAACTACAAAACCATTTGCCTGTTGAACTCGGCAACTTAGGGAAAATATCGGCAGCACGGACCATGGATGGACCAGCACCAATATTGCGGCAACCATTGAGTTGCCTGTAGGTATCCATGTATTCTCTTTTCCCCAGGCAATTAATTGATCTTAATCAATTAGAGCCAGCAAACATTCGAAGAGGATATCACTCTTCAAATACAGACAACAGAAGAGCTGCACACTATCTGCCAGCGAATGTGTCCCACCTTACGGCATCAAAGAAGAAACCCAACATGGCGATCCTGCCAGGAGAAACATATTTGAGAATAACACCCAGCGTCATTTTAACGATAGGAGAATCTCTAGTAGAGATAACAATGCACACGCATCAAATATCAATCTCAGAAGTAACAATGCCAGGACTAACTTAAACAGTAACCAAAGAATACGAATAGTAGAGGACCAGGGAAACGAGTCAGGCTTCCGAGAGGATCAAGGCAACCTCCCAGAATTAATATAGAAAGAAAAGCCTATAGAAATAGAGATTGTAGATACAAAGAAAAGCACCAAATATATAGAATAACAGATAATAGCTCCAATTACGTAAAACTATACAATAAAAAAGAAAACAGATATGTAAAACTTCTAATCGACACAGGCGCGGACATATCAATATTTAAAATTTATGAAACCGATTGCATAAAACATGATCTACGTACAGAGAACATATGTAGACTCACGGGTATAACCAACGAAACAACGATGTCCTTAGGAACATCTAAATTAGAGTTTTACGTTGAAAATACTATAATAAACAACATTTTCCAAGTGGTAAACGAGAGATATCCAATCGAGACTGACGGCATAATTGGCAGAGATATGCTGGTCAGATATTTATGTAAAATTGATTACGAAACATTTACCATATATTTCAGTACACGCGAAAACGACGTAATATTAACGATACACACTAAAGAAATCAAAATGCGGCAAATAACAATCCCTGCAAGGACAGAAACAATAATCCCAGTAGATATACACAGGACAGAGGACAGCATAGTTCAAAGTAGAGAGATCGGTAAAGGAATATTTTTGCGAAGCAGCATAATTCCGGCAAAGGGTATATGTCACGTGAAAGTACTAAACACAAATGAAAAAGACATGGTCAGAAAAGATTTCCAAGCCGAGGTAGAACCTCTAAAACACTATTACATAGTAAAAACACAAAAGGAATTTGACAAGAATCGACTGAACGAACTGCTAAAAATCATTAACACAAACAGCCTAGACGACCAGGTTAATATAGTTTGCTACAAATTGTCGAATGATTCCAAGATGTCTTTCACCTAGACGGTGAGTACCTTACGAAAAATAATTTCTACAAACAGAAACTTATCATTTGCGATGAAAACCCAGTCTACATTAAGAATTATAGACTACCTCAGACACAAAATGAAGAGATAGCTAGACAGGTACGAGAAATGGAAGAAAACGATATCATAGAACCATCAATGAGTCCTTACAACTCACCACTATTAGTAGTACCCAAGAAAAGCGCGAATGATGAAAAAAAAATGGAGATTGGTCGTCGATTTTAGAAAATTAAACGATAAAATCGTGAACGACAAATTTTCACTAACAAGGCTGGAAGACGTACTAGACATACTAGGTAGAGCGAAATACTTCTCAACACTGGATATTACAAGTTCGTTCCACCAAATAGAACTAGACAAAGACTCAAGACCACTAACAGCCTTTTCCACCGGGGATGGACACTACCAGTTCAAGAGACTTCCTTTCGGGCTAAAGATATCATCAAATAGCTTCCAGAGAATGCTCACCATCGCTCTAACAGGCCTAAGCCACTTAGCATTTTTGTATGTAGACGACATCATGGTTTTCGAATGCAGTATAAAGCACCACAATGACAATCTAGTCAAGGTTCTTCAACGACTACGCAACTATAATCTAAAACTAAACGCAAATAAATGCAAATTCCTTAAATCAGTAGTTGTTTACTTGGGACACCTCATAACATCCGAGGGAATAAAAACAGACCCAGCCAAACACGACGTGATCAAAAATTAACCGATACCAAAGAATGCAGGTGACGTTAGAAGATTCGTAGCTTTCTGCAATTATTTTCGTCGTTTTATCCCAAACTTCGCAGAAACGGCAAAGAGCCTAAATTCCCTGCTTAAGAAAATAGCACCGTTTATTTGGGAAGAACAACAACAAAAAGCATTCGAACTTCTAAAACAAAAACTAATTACGCCACTGATACTCCAATATCCCAATTTCGAAAAACCATTCATCCTAACAACGGACGCATCAAATTTTGAACTAGGAGCAGTTTTATCTCAAAGAGAGATCGATGCAGACTTACCAATCTCATATGCAAGTAGAACTCTAAATAAACACGAGTTAAATAAGCCCATCATAGAAAAAGAGTTATTGGCAACACATTGGGGCATAAACTTTTTTAGGCCGTACCTATACGGACGTAAGTTCATAGTGGTATCTGACCACAGGCCATTGGTATCGTTATTTACGCATAAAAATCCGTCCTCCAAACTTACCAGAATCAGACTGGATCTGTCCGATTATGATTTCCAGATAATATACAAAAAAGGTAACATAAATACCAACGCCGACGCATTGTCGAGAATAGAACTAGATTCTGATATGCTCCAAACCATGATCGGACCTATGAACGATGAAAATAAAAGCAAAAAACTAATGGCTATTAATAGAAGTAAATCTAAGAAAACAGTAATTAGTGAAAAGACAGAAATTAATAACAAAAATAAGGGAAATGATAAAATTAATGCGTTCAATTGTACATCGTTATCAGACATAACAGGGGTATTAAAATTGAAATTCAAGATGCTGCCCAGCAATGGTGAAAGAATTAATAAGACGCAAGAAAAAGACAGCAATAATAACAGAATAAATACGACGCGAAAAAGAGATAACATGGATGAAAATGTTAGCATAACGTGAGAAGACGATAATATCATTGTGTATTGTAACGATAAAATGGCCGAGAAATCCGTTTCCGTAAACAAGTTACAGGTAACAACTAGTAACATCGTCAACTATGACACGAAATTTGTTTCGGTCATAAAGAAGTTATTAGGTTATTCACACAACAAAGGCATTTACGAGTTAGCTCTATCTATTGAAGATAATATATTCAAGTATGTTCAAAAAGATGAATTTAAAGAAATATTCAACGCGTCACAACAAGGAGCATACGACAAATTAAAAATAATGCTGTATAAACCCCCCTCACAAGTTCATAGTGAAGAAAAACAAAAAGAACTCATAAATGAGTATCACAATTCGCCACACGGAGGTCATGTAGGAGTACACAGAACAAGTCTAAAACTAAAACAAAGGTACTGCTGAAAAAATATGAATAAAATGCTAAAGGAATTCATAAACAAATGCGAAAAATGCAAAACGAATAAAATAATCAAACAAACAAAAGAAAGAATGACGAAAACCGATACTCCCTCCACCAGTTTCGAAACAATCAGCGCAGACATCGTTGGTCCCTTGCGAATCTCGAATAATTACCGCTATATCCTTACAATACAATGCGAATTGACAAAATTTGTAACCGCAATACCTTTAGAAACTAAAGAAGCCGCAAGTGTAGCAAAAGCAATAGTGAATAATTTCATATTAACATTTGGACATTTCAAAACATTAAAGGCAGATTTAGGAACCGAATTCACTAATAACCTATTGAAGGAAATATGTGCACTTCTAGACATCAAACAAATATTTTCGACCCCATACCATCACGAAACTCTAGGAGTTGTAGAAAGGAATCATCGCGTCCTAAATGAATATCTATTGTCATTTGCTAATGACAACAATTGTCACGAATGGATCCCATTCTACACTTTTTCTTACAATACAACACCACACATTGACACAAACTACACACCATATGAACTGGTTTTTGGCAAACTCTCATAATGATATTTTCGAGAATACAGAAAAGCTATATGATCTAGATAACTATGCAAACGAGTTACGTCTTCGACTAAAGTTTTCTTTAAATAAGGCCAAAGAGCTAATTGAAAAAACAAAAATCGCGAGAACCAAAAAAGACTGCTACAACAAACCACTTATTGCTAATATAGGTGACCCAGTTCTCTTAAAAGTAGAAAACAAACGCAAACATCAAAAACCTTACACAGGCCCTTATCAGGTATTAGAAAGAAAAGACGTCAACACATTAATTAATGTTGATAATAAACCCAAATGGTTTCATAATAACAGACTCAAAATGTATAAAAAATAAAATACAAGACAATAAATACATATTAAACATACCTATTACATTTTACAATCAAACGTGTTATAATCAATTTGACACTACATTTATCTATATATTGTAATCAATTTTATATTATAAGCAATTGTATATCATACTTATTGATAATCAATCTAATAACTACAATAAGCTCTGGAGAGCCATAAGAAATCCACAAAATCTGCGTATGCATATGGGATGTGATAAATATTCAGTTTGCAAATCTACTATGTATATTTTTAACTTAGGATAGGGGTGTAATGTACTTAAATCAATATATATATATAATGTACCAAAAACATATGACAGTATGTACTAATGGGAAACCAATAGATTTCACACAAGGAATCTTTGTGCAAACCGAATATGACCACAACAGTTCAAGAATGAAGGAGATTAAAGAAAAAGTGACCAATAAATTAAATGGAAATCGGGGAGACGTTAAAAATGATTCAGGACCTATATACATAAAAGAATCTCGAGGTGGAAAGAATCATGCGATGTTTCGTATGATAAATGCTAAAGAGTTAGATGGAAATCATACTATTTCTTCATCTAGTTATAAATATTACCAATCACACATAAAAAGACAAAAGAAAATTCAGGATAATACAAAGGCTACAGTCAAAGCAAGTAAGACAAAATTAAGTAACAAATTTTCTCATTCTATTCTATAAATCCGAACACGATCCTATTGATAATGTTCCTGTTACATCCACAAGCTCCACCGCAAAAAATGAGATTCAAAACCTTAACGAGAACAACGGATACATTATTCTCAAATTAGGTGAAATAAAATTAATAACCGTTTATCATAAAGTACTACATGCGATAAATATAACCAAACTAGAAATAAGTAAAAGCAATATAGAAGGTAATATTAAGTTTATTTAATCACCACTTACCAATCCCAACAAGCACTTTAAAGCATATTTTAATCTCCTAAGGGCTTAAATACGCGGTCTTAGACCAAATCTGAGAGCCAAACGAGGTCTTTGAAATATTGTAGGTACAGGGTTGAAATACTTGACGGGAACAAAGGCTGTAGATGACAAAATACTCATCAAAACTAAACTAGATGATTTAAGTAAAACTAATCATTTCATAATTGAGGAATCTAATAAATAAATAACCATAAATAACCAAATAGCAAACCAAATCAAGAACCTACCCTCTTTTAATGATAAGCAACAAGAGGTAATTTCAGGACTCACCATTGATCGGTTCAATAACCAAAAGAATAGAATAATAAAATTGGGAAAAAAATACGTTTGAGGAAATTTATCAGATCAATTACGCAATTAGTTTACTTCGCGGCCACGTAGATGATATCAAACAAATTATCCTAAGCAGCAAGCTAAATATACTTTAAAGAATATCCTATCAGAAAAAGAGCTAGAATTAGTTTCAGTCATAGAAATTTTACCACACATCAGAATAGTCGTAGCCTACTATTCGCAAAACATTGTAATAATAATCAATATTCCCCGTTTTTCAAACTCAACCTACTCCAATGTTTCAATCGAACCGATTCCCAATCTAGACGAAAAAGCAATCCTTTTACCCGAATATAATGTTTTACTCGATGAACATAAGAAAGTATACCATCGCTCTGTTAAAAAGAATTTAGAAAATAATTTAAAGTCCTATGAAAATGATTGTTTAAAACATATCTTTAATTTTAAATCTTCTAATTTTACAATGAAAAACTATGAAATACGTAAAGTAATGTAAAAAAAATATTACCAGGGCTTGTCATTGTAAAAAACTTTCAAAATCTACCTATTAATCAATCACGTAACACTGAAAATGAAGCTTTCTATAGAAATAGCCCTAGAAAGTACGAAACAGTAAATAAAGCAAATATAGAGTATAATAATAAATACTTCAAGATAATGGATAACGTTATATTTCCTTATCTTATGCAAGGCATAATAGAAACTCAATCCGAAACTTCACAAATTTTGGAAAAGTTAAATTTTAAAGACATTGTAAACGATAGAAAAGTTATTAAAGAAATACAATCCCAATTAAAAGAAAATATATCATATGTGAATATTATTTTGATCATTTCATGTATCTTAGGAGTGATACTAATGTATCTTTGAAGTAAGAACACTTGTAATTCTAATATTATCTCGCCGGAGCGTCGATTTAACGATCGGGGAGTTATAGTATTGCCTCATTCTCCCACGAAATCCGTCATTTAAGCTTACACGTGTCGTATGTCGACGACCCATTTCGAAATCCGTTCACATGAATATTCATATTTCACAGCAATTTTTGCAGTCTCACATTTAGCATATTCTTGAAAATAAAGTAAATTGGATCACACCTGACCAAAGTTAAAGCGCGTGCATTTTGCCGAATCTGGTGTTTTCGCGAGTTCACTTAACTTTGAAGTTAAGTGAAGTACATTTCATCCGACAGTCGATGGCAACATGTAGATTGAAACTCGGCAAAACTAATTTAGTAAAATAAAGTATTGTCGTACGAAGGAAGTGTTGTTCTTTTCACTTGCAATAACCCACGAACTCAATTCTTAACCTCAACAAGTTAATGTTAGTGTCACAACCACACTGATAAAGGTTAGCCCATCAAATTTGATAGTTTTCCTCTCCTGTGTTTATACAGGAGTAATGTTACCTCTTTGGAGGTAATAAGCACATGAGAGGAAGATCAGTAAAATTTCTTGGCCCAAGTTTTATGAGTGCGGTTGTGACACTTAGCCTGTATAAATGAACGCTCGAAATTGGATCGACTTTTGAGCAATCGAGCGCATAAAAGGTTAAACGCATTCAACCTATAACCGCTCGAAATCGGATCGAATTGTGTGTATTTGTGCCTACGACCATATGTGTTAATTTTTCACAATTGACAATTCTCGTCCTAACCACTTAAATTAGTAACTTTGTTCCACGGAACTTCATATATTTCTCCTCTTCATTGCTTATTTGTCTCCTTGAACAACGCAAAAAACAAACAAAAAATAGTTTTGACAAACGTTACTACGAACTCACACACAATTTGATATTCTGAAAAAAACATGGCGCGTATTTCAAGTCGAACTGATGAAATTTTCGATTCGAACCGAGCGGGTTTGGTTTAGCAGCGCTTGAAGAATATTCAAAGTATGCGTCAAGGCTCCAATTATATAGGCTAACTAACATTAACTTGTTGAAGTTAAGGGCAAACATCACATGAGAGTAAAAATGGACAGAGAAAAGGCGGGAGTTCCCGATTATTTGGAACTTTGTATCATTTGTAAAATGTTCGAAGAAAATATAATTGCTGTCCTGAACAGAAGCTTATATTGTGTGTGCACCGCTCCGCTTTCCAACATTGTGGTCGGGTAGAAACTGGGGCAGGCACAATCAGCCTTTTGTATGCCTGAGAAAAGTCGCATAGCCAAACGAGTACCTTGCAGAAAGAGAATCCGGGGGTGTCGACCAGCAGTTGTTTAGTACCCGGCCAAAGCAGCTAGGAGAACTGTCCCAAGCTAATGTAAAAGAAGAGGGAAACTGACCGATCCTCAGAACAACATCCCTTCAACAAGATGCTGAGACAAAGAGATGAAGATAAACAGGGTTTATCAAATATTCCTATAGTGTAGAGGATGATATCCCTAAATACGGCGATCGATCCGGAGCTTTGCGTTGGGGCTCAATTGGAGGGGTCGTGCCTGCACTTCCTCGAAACCTTACCAGGGGTATACTGGTTCCAAGTGTTAACCGGGGCCCCAGGGACTTGTCCCTGCCGGTTTTGGTTGAGGAGCCTGTGGAGGCTGAAACTTGGTGGCTGTGGTTAACACCCAAAGCGGGTACAATCATTTCTAATACAGTTTGAGACGAGTAGCTATTCGGCAACTCTTCTGTATCATGGTGCATTGGCGTGCTGTTGCGCTGTCAACAGTAGTGCCAATTCCCACAGAGCGGTGAGGATGCTGATAAGTCCAATCCTTACCAAGGATTATGATGGAGTCCATGCAAGCTCTCGATAAGATTCTGGTATCCATACTCGAAAAAGCACTGCTCATAGCCTAATGCAATGGGTTACTGACCAGTATGTTTATGGGGGCCTTGGTGCTAGCTTATCATTACTCGTAGCCTAATAAGCTCGTGGTGTTAAGACGAATCATGTCAGGGAACCACGTTAAACCCAGTAACGCTTCTTGTGTGTGCGTAACCGAATTTCAAAACATTAAAGAACGATCGCAATAGCAGGTAAATTGTGATATGAGCCTTTATGAGAAGCGTGAATTGGTTCGGACTGTATCAACATCAACATGAAGCAATGAAGGAGCTCAATATTATACAGAAAGAATAATCAGGGGGACTAGCAGACTTGACAAGACATTCACGTTCACAGCTTTATGGATAACTGAGCTTGGGACCGGTTTCGGTGAAATTATGGTGACACTTATATCAGGCATGCTACAGTTTCAAAGACAAGTCGCATAAAAATGATTAAAGCTTATTTGTCGATCGGAAAATTGTTTGTATTCTTTTAAAATGAAAGATTTTAACTAATCGCTGCCTAATAGATTTTTTTTCTGATTTGGTTTTTGCTATGAAGTGATATCGCATTTGCAGATAAACTTTAATAACAGGCCTAACCAGAAGAGAATAGTGTTGAGTTCCACCATATCCTTAAAATAGTAATCAAGAAGGTTTTCTCCGATACAATTAGGTAAGACGCTGATAGATATGGGTTGGAATATTCGCGATTTTAAAATTCTTTCATTTGTCCCAAGCTTATATATTTGGATTTTTCCTTTCAGCTTTTTGGAATATAGTACACATTGTGAAGATATTTTCAGCAGTCCTCTGGCTTTGTAAAGTATAAGAGACAATGGCATAATACCTCCTTGGATTGCAGATAGGCCAATATTACATTGAAACATCTTTGTTACGTTCGGTACGCAATGTGGTCGACCCACATCCCATAAGGGCAAAATGGGGGTTTGCCCTGTCCTTGAAGATCCCAAACCACTGTGCGGGTAAACGCCGTTCTTAAAGAAAATTGATGATGTTACGTTCGCCACTACACCCAATCAAGCCAATCAATGTTATTAATGAATTATAGTGTTAGTATTGAATTATATTGTTATTAATGAATTATATTGTAGGAAGAAGAGGTTTGAATTATATGGTAAGGAGTAGAAGTTAAATTATATAAATGTAGAGGAGATGTAGGATGTAAGGATATTAGATAAGATAACTAAGTAGGTAGTAAGTTTGTTATGGAGAGTGTTCCTGACAACGTCACAGACCCTGCAGATAAGTTGCTTGCAATGACGGCAACAAACACCGATCACCCAATCGCTGCAACATATCCAAACACAGGCTCCGCCCGGTCTACGATACGCCCAATGGAGTCTCCTATGCGCCAGTGATACCCGCAACCATTGGCGCTGTCAATTCACCATGGTTAACGAGTGCCACGAGTATTCCATCCACACTCCAATCACGTCACTCAAGCAACAGCTGACGTGCGTCGAGAAAACCGGTCCCAAAGCTTTTGAAAGCTGCGATGAGGTCAGCTACCCAGCTGAGTGGGCATTGACCACCAGACGCGGTAAAAACTGGACCGGGAGATCCCATATATAGGACCGAAGGTACAGCTGACGGGGCTTTTTGCTTTTGGGTACTGGTCGAGTCTGGTGACGAAGTGCGGACGTACACAGTTGGAGAGTCGTGTGGAGGCCGTTTTATGGTTCAACGAAGTCCTTCTTTTCGTGTTGATCGGCGTCTGGTGACAAAAGGGCATATGTGCACCATTAAAGAGTCGTTTGGAGGCCGTTTTAAGATATAATGTGTGTGTGTTTATAGCGCAAAAGGTTTTAGTTCTAAATTTGTTAAAAATTAGCCATGTGGGCTCGAAATCAGAGTATTTTTTCATCTTCATGTGAGTATAGAGGGCTAAGTCCTTCATCCATTCTTCACGGAGTAATTTACGAGTCGCTCTTGAGCTATGTTTTCAAAATCCA